>CM068367.1:1386387476-1386679976 GCA_034769895.1 Magicicada septendecula | reverse complement strand
AGATAAACAAAAAACAACTGGAAAAACGTTATTTTGAACACCTAAACGCATACAAAAAAACAGATATATACAAATCTAATTTGTGCTACACTCACTTGTTGCAGACACCACTAGTCACTGTGACACCGATTAGTGTCACAGTTTATCGGTGTCACAGTGACTAGTGGTGTGTCCAACAAGTGAGTGTAGCATAAATTATTTAACCACTAATAAAATTTGCAGTTTAAATCTAATTTGGCCACACATGCAATAAACACTGGACATGAATTCCCAGACATAACCAACGTGACACTAATAAAACACATACCACACAAAGGCACCATAATGAACATTTGGTAAAATTTACAAATATACGAACATAAAACACAAAAAAAACTAATACCTGAACAAATACAAAACATGACAAAATTTTCAAAGCACTCAACATCGAAAATACACAAAATACTAATACATACACCACAATCACACAAAATAATACCAATTTAAAGTACCAGAGGCCAACAGGAAACCACAATAACAACCAGCCAACACACAAGTACTTCACCAGACTCAAAATCACGGAGGCTGAGGATGGGAACACAATGGTTCCCGAAACATGTTCCTAATACCTTGAGGTAAATTCTTTATAAATATTAAATATAATATATATATATATATAAGTTTTACTTTCAAAAGTATATAATAGTTGAAGAAATATTCATCACACACACATACATTAATGTGTTATCAGCTGGTTTGGCAGCTGTTCTCCACAAGGATCGCTTTGTGACTTTTCCATTTCATTTTTCCGTAGGAATTGCAACTTACACAATTTAATAATTTTTGTACCGAAGCCTCGGTAATATGTCTTTGAGTGCAATGCACCCAATAATTTCGTCTTTTCCTTGTTAAAATATGTTGTCAAATCTTTCTTCTACAGGCCTGTTTTTTTTTTAATCGACAATTTTTCATTATTAACCTTGTCGACACACAATACAGGTGTGCATAAAGGTCACAGCATAAATACGTCAGTTAATCTTTTAAAGTAGATAAACTCATTTAATGTATTAGCTGCACAATATTTTTTGTTTGTAATGTTGGCGTCATAAAAGCGATAGTTTTGTTTTACAGGTTGGCACTTTGTAAATTATTATGTAAGCAATAACTGTCATGCTGGAGTGAAGTTTGGGATGTCACTGTAGTCAATGATTACATGTACGAAATCGATTACGTGCGGAAACAACGAGCCTTCTTAGCTCAGTGGTAGAGCACTGGTCTCGTAAACCAGGGGTCGTGAGTTCAAACCTCACAGGAGGCAATTTTATGTCATTTACTTATATTTTTAAGTTCAATTACATTACTATAAACAGATTTTAGGATTGACACATGCTATAAATAAATTTGTTTACTTTTATATCACTATGAAATTATCATTATTATATAAAATAACATTTTTTATACACCTTACGTTATGGTACGTACGTACGCAAAACCTTGTTGTACAAAATTTATCTGTATTTACTTAAATACATAAGTTTGTGGATTTTTTAGGTTTTTGCATATTTGTCCGTGTGGTTATGTGTAAGGTGTTCGGCATATACAAATTTTTTAATGTGATAATTAAGACCTTAAAAAAATAAAATTTAATTCAATTTACTTATAACATAATTCTAAAATACGTTCATAGTAAATTATTTTAAAATTTAAAAATATGTAAAAAATATTAAGCGGGAGAGTAATTGGTCGAAATACAGCTGTTGAAATGTGCGGGTGCCAAGTAATGCAACAACGGATTTCTTTGTGTGTGGCGGAATGATCGAGGGTCGCCCTGTGAGCTCAAAAACCTAGAAAATCTGAGCAACTTTAAAATTGTGTTGAGTCGAATTTCAGGATTTGGACAGTGATTACCTAAGTGATACCTAAGACGTGAAGGTAAGTGAAGGTATACAAGATACGTACTAGTGCTGATTTACGGAGCTGGCACGCGGGTCGACAGTACTAGAACAAAACGTCTGTTAAGGACGATAGAAATGAGTACGCTTAGGACAATTGTTGGAAAAACAAGACGTCATAGAATACATAATAGTGACATAAGACGGCAATACTGGCAGAGGATGTAGTCATATTTTCAAAGGCGAAAAAGAGAATGGAATGACCATATTGACACAGGCTACGTAACTGTTTGTACAATATCTTTTAAATTCAGGTGTCAAGTGACTTTGCGTCATTAAAATCCTATAACATTATATTTCATACGACTATACCCTCCTTCAGTATCTGGGACATCTCATGAGAAAAGAACAGAGAATTTTACTTATTGGAGTCCATACTACAGGGAAAAGTACTTGGAAAGACCGAGAGTATCATAGCTGAGAAATTTAAAGACCTGGTTTGGCTTGAATACAAATGACTTATTCCGTGCAGCAGTACAGAAAGTTCAAATAGTCTGTATGATATTTAACATCCGAAACGGATAGGAACTATCAGAAGAAGAAGATACCCGCCTGTTTTCTCCAGTACCAACTGTACAGGTTTCATTACAGAAATGTTTTTCAGGACAATTTTCAGATAAACGTCAGACTGACAGTGATCAGCAAACGTGTTTACAAAAGTGCCAGCGCAGTTGTACGCAGTTCTTTAATAGTCCCATCCATCTCAGGCTGTTTTGTCTTTTACAAGTACCAGCGGAACACTGGGCTCAATGATCTGTAATAACGTCAAAGCGCCGTTTCAATAAACTTATTTTGTTGAAACCATATTAATGTCTGTTGAATATTTATAGTCATCATCATCATCATCATCTTTAAGGATTAAACCAAGGATAGTTTGTTCCGGTCTCAAATAGGCAAAGTTTAGAGCTGGCCACTCCAGCGCTTCCTCGGACGTCCCACACCTCTCCGGCCTCTAGCTTATAGTTCCACAGTTGTTTCGTGATGCGGTAGTCATCCATTCGGCAAAGATGTTCCCACCAATTCAGCCGATACTGGGCGATCCTGTCGAGTGTACTCGTAATATTCAGTTCCTGCCGTATACCTGTGTTTCTTCTATGATCATGGAGAGTATACCCTGCCACGTGCCTGAGAAATCTCATTTCAGCCGCTTGGATGCATCTGGTCTGTTCTTTCGTTAAAGCCCATTTCTCAGGCCCATAAAGAAGTTTGGGAAGGATCATCACCTTGTAGAATTTTTAGACGTGTTCCTTTACTTGTTGAGTTAAAGGTTCGTCTAAAGGTCCAGCACATAAGGTTGATCTTATGCAACTTATTCACAACGTCGTTGCTTGCGTTAATATTTGTAGTAAAACTCTTATTGTAAGGTCCAGATTTCGGGCCTGCCGTTAAAGTTTAGTCATACAATACGACAACAAATCTTGTAACCAATAGTGATTCTTTGTTACGTAAGCCAATCTATAGTAACAGACTGTCTGACGCGGTGCGTTATTATACAAGGTACAAAAACTCTTGTATACAAAAACTATAGTTTATAGTTCCATAAACTATATTTTCTGTCTATCTGGAATCGAATCCGAGACTTATTCTTTGACGCTACGAGCACTGTTGCGGAAACAACAATGGGCAACGATCAGTTTGTTGTTTTCACACTACACATTGTCATGGTGCAAAAACGCGATACCTGAAGAGAGAGAGAGGGTGAGAGAGAGAGAGAGAGAGAGAGAGAGAGAGAGAGAGAGAGAGAGAGAGAGAGAGAGAGAGAGAGAGAGAATAACGTTCACTATACAGAAAAGTTTTCTTTTCTCTCAAGATACACGTTCTGGTTGATGAAAAGCGTGTTACGGCGGCCGGGGAGAGAGAAGCGCTAGACAAGCGTCCGGAGTGTATTACAGTTAAGTGTATATTACCTGCCTCCACTCCACAATACACGGGCACACACACGCACACACACACACAGAGCGCTGTACGGTGTAGGGATAAGCTGGGAAAGTAAAGCAAAACATTTTGGTAGAGTTTCTCTTTGGAAAAGTCGAATCGCCTGGAAAAAGTTTCAATCGTTGCCCGATAGATTTTTCTTTCATACAAATAATTGTGTAATGTCTGATCTGAGAAAATCCATGAAAGTTTTCTTTCCAAATTTTTGTTCGTCACGATAAACGAAACAATCGAAAACAATAATGCACACGCTCACATCTATATAGGCCTAAACCCATAGAGGTTTTACATGAGCATGAGTGTTCGTATTAACAAAACCTTCTCTATAGAAAATTATCAAGAACTCTTCTCCTTCTTCTTCTCCTTCTCCTTCTCCTCCTCCTCCTCCTCCTCCTCCTCCTCCTCTTCTTCTTCTTCTTCTTCTGCTTCTTCTTCTTCTTCTTCTTCTTCTTCTTCTTCTTCTTCTTCTTCTTCTTCTTCTTCTTCTTCTTTATAATGTCTTTTGCCGTCAAGCGTCTGTGACCTTCACTCCTTTTCTGAATGAATTTCTACCCTGAACGAAGCATTCCACGTCTAGTAGCCAGCTTCGAGATATATATTCTAATCTTGCCATTCCAAGATTGGCTTTAAAGTAGCCACTCCGATATTGATCTTCCTTTTCTTCGTTCCCCGGCTGGGCGCGTTTCCTTTCGTCAATCGTCACTGATATGTTCAAACAGTTGCAATGCTCTTCTCTTCACAACCACTTCAACCAATTCCTGCTGTAATAAGTGTCTGATGGTTTATCATTCTTAACTCCTTTTGTCTCTTATTAGTTAGAGTTGCTCGCCTAAAAAATCTCATTTTATTATGTATAATGTTACACACTTTGAATGAACCATACATTCATCCCAAAAACGAAACTATGTGATCGTTGCTTAAATGCAATTTCTATTATATGACAATAGCTTTAAAGACTTATCATATACAAACTAAAGTTATTAATAAAATATGTATTTTTTTTAGCTATAGCTAAGGCCTTCGCGGCCAGCGTCAACTGTATTGGAAACAAATTGACTAGACTCCGATCTATTGGGCCGTGGTCCACTTCTCTTTTTACTAACAGACGGTTCGGCCTCTCCTCTGGAGGTCATATTTTGCCACAGTACTGTGGTCAACTGACGAAGACCGTGTCAGTTAGCGAATCGTTTTGATGGCCTTCAGAGAAGAGGCCTAAACGTCTGTTAATAACAACAGGAGTGAATCTTGGCCCAATAGCCCGGAGGAGTTAGTCAGTCTGTTGACAACAAAGTAGTCTATGTATTAGTTAACACAAAAACCTTAATTTTTCACAAAAAAGGCGTAAAACAATAATTTTGTAAGGCGTGCGTAGATTCCCACGTAAAAAATAGTAGCGGTACCGTTTGAACTTAACCAAGATATCAACATTTTCGACCTAATTTGGACAAAAAATAATTGTTGTAATTGTCAATTGTAATTGATGTAATTATATCATAATTGTTACTTAGAATTGAGAGTAGTAGAGGGATATTGGGGGTTCAAACTCACAAAGGAATGCCGCCTTTCTTAAAAAACAATAAAAAACACTAAAAAACATGATCTAAGAGATGACGCCGCCACCGCTGGACCCGCAGCATCCCGATGGACCACAGCACCGCGATTTCCGCGAATAAATTTTTTTATTTTTTTAATTTGATTTTTTTATTTTTTTTCTTAAATTGATTTGGTGGGATGATGTTCAATGGACCACCAGCATCCGTGAATATACTTTTTTATTTTTTTAAGAAAGCTGATTTGCATATCAGTGGGTGGCTTTGGGTGGGTGGTTTTTTTTATTTCATATCGGTGGGTGGTGGGGGGTGGTTCCAACTCGAAGCATTATAGTGTATATTAAAATATATGATCAGGTGTACCAACCTTTGCATGAGTTCAAATTTGTCGTGTGTTATAATGTATATTAAATCTATATGATCAGGTGTACCAACCTCTGTAGTATTATTATAGTGTATAGATATTTTATATGAGCAGGTTTGTCAACATTTTCTGTGGCGGGGGGAGGGAAATTCAAATATGTGTTATATTGTGTATGTATAGAGCAGATCTGTCAACATTTTTTTTCTCTTCTGTGGTGGGAAATTCAAACTATATGATCATAATTGGTACTCTCTCTCGCTCTCTCACACGTTGTGTATGTCTCTCTCTCTCTCTCTCTCTCTCACTCTCTCTTGTTGTCAAACCGTTCTCCTCTCTCTCTGTAGTCAGTACCGAGCGCATGTATATGAAATTAGAAAGTTTATATTTATTCGACATATATTAACGCCCTCTCACTCTCTCTCTCTCTCTCTCCTCTCTCTCTCTCTCTCTCTCTCTCTCTCTCTCTCTCTCTCTCTCTCTCTCACTCTCACTTGTTTCAACTGTGTCAACAAATAGTAACGTCCTCTCTTTCTCTCTCTCTCTCTCTCTCTCTCTCTCTCTCTCTCTCTCTCTCTCTCTCTCTCTCTCTCTCTCTCTCTCTCTCTCTCTCTCTCTCTCTCTCTCTCTCTCCACACACACGTTTCAACTATGCAAGGTTTCATACCCTTTCTCCTGTCTCCCTCTCGTACATTGAGTAGTCGGTGTGATGAATAAATAATTTTAGTCCTCTCTCGTTGTCAAAACGTCGTCTTCATTTTTCAATGTATTAAATAATTAATTAATAGTTTTATAATGCAGTCAGTGTGATTGATCCTTGTTAGAAATATATATATTTGGCGTCAATGAACTACTTACCTGTTATGTTGTTACAGATGACAAATCCATACGTTAACGGCTTAGCAATCTGGTACAATACTTCTGTTTTAAGGTTGCAGTTTACACACACACACACACATAGGTTCAGTAGTGTATAGCGAAAATAAATTAAAATTATACACACACATGAAAACGGCGGCTGAAATTCATACAAATCTTCTGATGTAACAGTTCACAAAAAATAAATTAATTGTACACATGTTCAGAGGTGTAGAGTGAAATAAAATAAAGTCATAATTTGTTTAAATGATTAAATATATTTTAACATTCACAATATAAAATTCACAATTAAATAAATACATTAGAAATTGATATTTTTCGAAAGTTTATATATAATTGTGTGTCGTACTTGTAGAAGAAGCAACCTGCAACATAATAATACAACAACAACATTAAAATCATGTTAAATATCACACACACACACACACACACACATACGCACACGCATACGTAACGTAATCACACACATAACAGATAACAGATTTAAATATGCTATAGTCATTGTAAGACGTTACAATCATTGAAGTGTTTAATAAGTAAATTGTATGTATGTATATATCACTGAATAATAATAATATAATCGTTCTAGTGTTAACGTTTGCTGCAACAGGTAAAGCAGTTTACAAATAATTACATATAGGTTCAGAGGCGTATAGTGAAATAAATTAATGTGTCGTACTTGTAGAAGAAGCAACAACAACATTAAAATCATGTTAAATATCACACACACACACACACACACACACACACACACACACGCACGCACGCACGCACGCACACGCATACGTAACGTAATCACACACATACATACATACAACGTACACACGTTTTGGGTTACACCACACGCGCACGCACACACACATATGCACACGCACACACATACGCATACGCAACGTAATCACACCCATACATACAACGTACACACACGTTTGGGTTACACCACACGTGCACGCACACACACACACAGACGTACACGCACACATACGCAACACGTGCACACACACACACACACACACACACGCACACGCACACACATACAGACAACGTGCATACGAATCATGTACATGTAGCTCCAATAAAACAGATAACAGATAACAGATTTAAATATGCTATAGTCATTGTATGTATGTATATATCACTGAATAATAATAATATAATCGTTCTAGTGTTATTGTTTGCTGCAACAGGTAACGCAGTTTACAAATAATTACATATAGGTTCAGAGGCGTATAGTGAAATAAATTAAAAAAATTGTTTATTAAAAGTAGTTTGTCACCTTAACGAGATACAATTTCCACATGCATCGTCTGGTTCTTCATCCCTCGAAACACAAGATGTAGGTCGCTGGGATTTATATGACGGAGTTCTTCATCTGTAAAGACGTCAGCATACCTCTTAGGTAGATATACACGATAGCGGCGCTCACAATCTTCCAACGTTACAAGCACAGACTTCCCATATCGCGTGTCCACATGCAACATGTTAACGATCGGATACTGTTTGTCCACTGTTAATTCTGCACAACGTTTGTACTCAATAGCAGAAACTGCGTTGAATTTTGTGATAAACGACATTATTATTAGAAGTGAAGACGTCTGTATCAAGCGAGGTGGAACCATACAATGTCAGAATATTCGCTACAAAGAAGACTAGTGAAAGGAATGGTGTGGCCATCAGGAAAGTTCACTTTCATCGCCTGAAGCTTTGCATGTACATACACACAGGCAGAATTAGCGCTGTTACAAAATATATATATTAGGAAAGTCCACAGAAATAGTTATCGCCAGATCCGTTCTAAATAAGTTAATGTCTTTTCAAATAGTATTCTCTGCACTACAGTCAAACATACGCACACACAGTGATAAAAAATTGTGTATTAAAAGTAGTTTGTTACCTTAACAAGTACTGTTATCCTACGCCGTTTTCCTCATGCCACGAAACACGAGATGTAGATCGCTGGGGTTTTATAAATTGTTTATTAAGTCTTTTAGAAATGGTCTTATACTTGAGCTTGGCCTGTTGACCATTGCTTTTAATTTTGTAATTTCTACAGGTGTTAACCGTTTCGGAGAAAAAAACCATTTATGGAGAAGATCCTCCTCCTCTTGTTTTGATATGGTATTTATTCTATGATCCATCCTTCTTGTTCCTATAATAATAACAGTACCTGCTTCATTATCATATACATTATGTGCTATATATAAATATATACATAAGGCTTTCAACACACACATCATAAATCCATAACAGGAAAGGTATTATAACAAATATTACGAAAACAAGTACGTATGGTCACGTACATAGATCAACGTTTAAACAAACAGATTAATACCTGAATAAAATTTTTTTTTTTAAACAGGACAGCGTATTATCTATATAACGTTCTGTTTCAGATAAGAATAGTTTGAATATAAAATGAAAGGGTACGTTGTATTTTGTTATGAGAAAATGCATTTCTAAATTTCGTTACATTTGACAAAAGATCTTATTGATCAGACGTATGAGTAATTATATTAATCCTTATGTAGAAAATACGCACGCATGCGTAAAAAAATATAGCACTCAGGTGTAGGGCAATTAATCCTTTTTTGTATTGAACGTATTTAAGTAGGTCTACTCGTGATATCAGTAAATTCTGTCTAAATGTATAGTACATAAACGTACCCAGTAATCGCTTCTTGAGTTACTCGATTGATGTTCATGTTAAACGATTGATGACTCATGTAATAATACAGATTAACCTCGTATAATAATAATGACAGGACAGTGTATTTAGAACACTTAAAATTGGAAATCTACAAACACATCAAAAATATCTGTCAAACAAAAACACCGTTCTTGACAACAGTAACTGACCTAAGCACATGTGCTTCATTAGGCAACAGACCAAAAAATCAAATAGACGACTATAAGCACAATTTAAATAAAATCTGAATATTCAATAAAATTATGTTTTTTTTTTTTTACTTAGTAACATATGCAAATCTTTTACTTACCTCTTAAATGTTGTTGTTGTTGTTATACACAATAGTCGATTGTACGATGAGTGTCTCATACAAATGAGAAATAGTGACATGTCGTCTTGTGTATATATATATATATATCATACGGCGGTAGCGTACACGTTTGAAAGTTGATACACATTAAATTCTCTCTCTCTCTCACACACATTACAGAGATTGATATTAATTGCATGTATGTTCAGAGGTTTGGTGTCTAAATCGATGCATTTTACTTTCACTTTCTAATTTGACACATGGCTTACTTCCATACATAAATAGCTATCGTCTACGAGTGTTGCTAAACGAAATTAAAAAATGTTGTAATACATAACGTCCTATGAAATAAATATGGTATGTTTTTAGGACAGCCAAAAGCATGAAAGTATTATTTAAATCTGTATGGAAGTCATATATAAATATCGAGTCAGCGCGACACAACGTAACATGATTCATGTCAACGTCGTATGTATGTGTGTGCGTGTGCGTCTATGTGTTCGTGTGTGTACGTGTTTGGTTACGTTGCGTATGCGTCTGTGTGCGTGCACGTCGGATGTGTGATTACGTGTGCGTCTGCATTATCGTTATTTTGACTGAGCTATGTTAACTTCACACATGGAAATGTAAAAGCGTCTGAGGGCAAAGTTATGCAAGAGGTTGTTGACGAGAACCAAACACACTTGGATCAGCCAGTAGTGTTTAGGTCATCAGTACATGACGCAACGGTAGTGATAGGTCCAACAAGAATCAGATGTTTTGTATACGTTCTAGGTGAAAAACTACTGGAGATGTCTCTGACTTTAGTTGGAAATAAATAACATTACAGATATTGATATGGTACTATGAGGAGCCTATACGTGAATACTATACATCAGACTGATTGTATCCGTCATTAGCAATCTAACGTTACGACGGCAGTGTGTACGTATGCGTCTGTGTGTGTTCGCGTGTGCGTGTTTGGTTACGTTGTGTACGTGTGCGCTCGTTGCGTGTGTACGTGTGTGCGTGTTTGGTTACGTTGCGTATGTATGTGTGTGTGTGTGATTACGTTACGTATGCGTGTGCGTCTTAATGTGAACAATTTTACGTTTAAATAAAATCTGTACATACAATAAAATTATGTTTCAGTATTAATGATATAAATATTACTGTTTTATTAATTTAAAATACTGTATATATATATATATATATATATAACCTAGGAACTTCGCAGGTGAAGAAATTAATTTCTATTTTTCATCTGTAACGACATGCGTGTATAATTTTAATTTATTTCACTATACACCTTCGCCACCGCTGCTACCACAGTCGTCAGTAATAAAAAAAGAAGAAGAAGAAAGATCAGTTAGGAAACGCATCAGTACTCGTTCGAAACGATTAACATCAGTCCCAATGGACCACAGCATCCGTGAATTTCCGCGAATAAAAAAAAAAAAAAAACGTAAAACGTTCTACTTACGTTTCATGTTAGGTTAAAAAATACAGTCCACGTACGTTTCACGTTTACGTTAGGTTAAGATGCAGTTTACTTACGTTTCACTGTTAGGTTAAAAATGCAGTCCACGTACGTTTCACGTTTACGTTAGGTTAAGATGCAGTCTACTTACGTTTCACGTTAGGTTAAAAAATGCAAACACACACACACACACACACACACGTGTATATTATATAAATTATTATTTAAATAACATACACACGCGTTAGGTTGCAACCTAGATAGTACCATATCAATATCTGTAATGTTATTTATTTCCAACTAAAGTCAGAGACATCTCCAGTAGTTTTTCACCTAGAACGTATACAAAACATCTGATTCTTGTTGGACCTATCACTACCGTTGCGTCATGTACTGATGACCTAAACACTACTGGCTGATCCAAGTGTGTTTGGTTCTCGTCAACAACCTCTTGCATAACTTTGCCCTCAGACGCTTTTACATTTCCATGTGTGAAGTTAACATAGCTCAGTCAAAATAACGATAATGCAGACGCACACGTAATCACACATCCGACGTGCACGCACACAGACGCATACGCAACGTAACCAAACACGTACACACACGAACACATAGACGCACACGCACACACATACATACGACGTTGACATGAATCATGTTACGTTGTGTCGCGCTGACTCGATATTTATATATGACTTCCATACAGATTTAAATAATACTTTCATGCTTTTGGCTGTCCTAAAAACATACCATATTTATTTCATAGGACGTTATGTATTACAACATTTTTTAATTTCGTTTAGCAACACTCGTAGACGATAGCTATTTATGTATGGAAGTAAGCCATGTGTCAAATTAGAAAGTGAAAGTAAAATGCATCGATTTAGACACCAAACCTCTGAACATACATGCAATTAATATCAATCTCTGTAATGTGTGTGAGAGAGAGAGAGAATTTAATGTGTATCAACTTTCAAACGTGTACGCTACCGCCGTATGATATATATATATATATACACAAGACGACATGTCACTATTTCTCATTTGTATGAGACACTCATCGTACAATCGACTATTGTGTATAACAACAACAACAACATTTAAGAGGTAAGTAAAAGATTTGCATATGTTACTAAGTAAAAAAAAAAAAACATAATTTTATTGAATATTCAGATTTTATTTAAATTGTGCTTATAGTCGTCTATTTGATTTTTTGGTCTGTTGCCTAATGAAGCACATGTGCTTAGGTCAGTTACTGTTGTCAAGAACGGTGTTTTTGTTTGACAGATATTTTTGATGTGTTTGTAGGTTTCCAATTTTAAGTGTTCTAAATACACTGTCCTGTCATTATTATTATACGAGGTTAATCTGTATTATTACATGAGTCATCAATCGTTTAACATGAACATCAATCGAGTAACTCAAGAAGCGATTACTGGGTACGTTTATGTACTATACATTTAGACAGAATTTACTGATATCACGAGTAGACCTACTTAAATACGTTCAATACAAAAAAGGATTAATTGCCCTACACCTGAGTGCTATATTTTTTTACGCATGCGTGCGTATTTTCTACATAAGGATTAATATAATTACTCATACGTCTGATCAATAAGATCTTTTGTCAAATGTAACGAAATTTAGAAATGCATTTTCTCATAACAAAATACAACGTACCCTTTCATTTTATATTCAAACTATTCTTATCTGAAACAGAACGTTATATAGATAATACGCTGTCCTGTTTAAAAAAAAAAATTTTATTCAGGTATTAATCTGTTTGTTTAAACGTTGATCTATGTACGTGACCATACGTACTTGTTTTCGTAATATTTGTTATAATACCTTTCCTGTTATGGATTTATGATGTGTGTGTTGAAAGCCTTATGTATATATTTATATATAGCACATAATGTATATGATAATGAAGCAGGTACTGTTATTATTATAGGAACAAGAAGGATGGATCATAGAATAAATACCATATCAAAACAAGAGGAGGAGGATCTTCTCCATAAATGGTTTTTTTCTCCGAAACGGTTAACACCTGTAGAAATTACAAAATTAAAAGCAATGGTCAACAGGCCAAGCTCAAGTATAAGACCATTTCTAAAAGACTTAATAAACAATTTATAAAACCCCAGCGATCTACATCTCGTGTTTCGTGGCATGAGGAAAACGGCGTAGGATAACAGTACTTGTTAAGGTAACAAACTACTTTTAATACACAATTTTTTATCACTGTGTGTGCGTATGTTTGACTGTAGTGCAGAGAATACTATTTGAAAAGACATTAACTTATTTAGAACGGATCTGGCGATAACTATTTCTGTGGACTTTCCTAATATATATATTTTGTAACAGCGCTAATTCTGCCTGTGTGTATGTACATGCAAAGCTTCAGGCGATGAAAGTGAACTTTCCTGATGGCCACACCATTCCTTTCACTAGTCTTCTTTGTAGCGAATATTCTGACATTGTATGGTTCCACCTCGCTTGATACAGACGTCTTCACTTCTAATAATAATGTCGTTTATCACAAAATTCAACGCAGTTTCTGCTATTGAGTACAAACGTTGTGCAGAATTAACAGTGGACAAACAGTATCCGATCGTTAACATGTTGCATGTGGACACGCGATATGGGAAGTCTGTGCTTGTAACGTTGGAAGATTGTGAGCGCCGCTATCGTGTATATCTACCTAAGAGGTATGCTGACGTCTTTACAGATGAAGAACTCCGTCATATAAATCCCAGCGACCTACATCTTGTGTTTCGAGGGATGAAGAACCAGACGATGCATGTGGAAATTGTATCTCGTTAAGGTGACAAACTACTTTTAATAAACAATTTTTTTAATTTATTTCACTATACGCCTCTGAACCTATATGTAATTATTTGTAAACTGCGTTACCTGTTGCAGCAAACAATAACACTAGAACGATTATATTATTATTATTCAGTGATATATACATACATACAATGACTATAGCATATTTAAATCTGTTATCTGTTATCTGTTTTATTGGAGCTACATGTACATGATTCGTATGCACGTTGTCTGTATGTGTGTGCGTGTGCGTGTGTGTGTGTGTGTGTGTGTGTGCACGTGTTGCGTATGTGTGCGTGTACGTCTGTGTGTGTGTGTGCGTGCACGTGTGGTGTAACCCAAACGTGTGTGTACGTTGTATGTATGGGTGTGATTACGTTGCGTATGCGTATGTGTGTGCGTGTGCATATGTGTGTGTGCGTGCGCGTGTGGTGTAACCCAAACGTGTGTACGTTGTATGTATGTATGTGTGTGATTACGTTACGTATGCGTGTGCGTATGTGTGTGTGTGTGTGTGTGTGTGTGTGTGTGTGTGTGTGTGTGTGTGATATTTAACATGATTTTAATGTTGTTGTTGCTTCTTCTACAAGTACGACACATTAATTTATTTCACTATACGCCTCTGAACCTATATGTAATTATTTGTAAACTGCTTTACCTGTTGCAGCAAACGTTAACACTAGAACGATTATATTATTATTATTCAGTGATATATACATACATACAATTTACTTATTAAACACTTCAATGATTGTAACGTCTTACAATGACTATAGCATATTTAAATCTGTTATCTGTTATGTGTGTGATTACGTTACGTATGCGTGTGCGTATGTGTGTGTGTGTGTGTGTGTGTGTGATATTTAACATGATTTTAATGTTGTTGTTGTATTATTATGTTGCAGGTTGCTTCTTCTACAAGTACGACACACAATTATATATAAACTTTCGAAAAATATCAATTTCTAATGTATTTATTTAATTGTGAATTTTATATTGTGAATGTTAAAATATATTTAATCATTTAAACAAATTATGACTTTATTTTATTTCACTCTACACCTCTGAACATGTGTACAATTAATTTATTTTTTGTGAACTGTTACATCAGAAGATTTGTATGAATTTCAGCCGCCGTTTTCATGTGTGTGTATAATTTTAATTTATTTCGCTATACACTACTGAACCTATGTGTGTGTGTGTGTGTAAACTGCAACCTTAAAACAGAAGTATTGTACCAGATTGCTAAGCCGTTAACGTATGGATTTGTCATCTGTAACAACATAACAGGTAAGTAGTTCATTGACGCCAAATATATATATTTCTAACAAGGATCAATCACACTGACTGCATTATAAAACTTTAATTAATTATTTAATACATTGAAAAATGAAGACGACGTTTTGACAACGAGAGAGGACTAAAATTATTTATTCATCACACCGACTACTCAATGTACGAGAGGGAGACAGGAGAAAGGGTATGAAACCTTGCATAGTTGAAACGTGTGTGTGAGAGAGAGAGAGAGAGAGAGAGAGAGAGAGAGAGAGAGAGAGAGAGAGAGAGAGAGAGAGAGAGAGAGAGAGAGAGAGAAGAGAGGACGTTACTATTTGTTGACACAGTTGAAACAAGTGAGAGTGAGAGAGAGAGAGAGAGAGAGAGAGAGAGAGAGAGAGAGAGAGAGAGAGAGAGAGAGAGAGGGCGTTAATATATGTCGAATAAATATAAACTTTCTAATTTCATATACATGCGCTCGGTACTGACTACAGAGAGAGAGGAGAACGGTTTGACAACAAGAGAGAGTGAGAGAGAGAGAGAGAGAGAGAGACATACACAACGTGTGAGAGAGCGAGAGAGAGTACCAATTATGATCATATAGTTTGAATTTCCCACCACAGAAGAGAAAAAAATGTTGACAGATCTGCTCTATACATACACAATATAACACATATTTGAATTTCCCTCCCCCCGCCACAGAAAATGTTGACAAACCTGCTCATATAAAATATCTATACACTATAATAATACTACAGAGGTTGGTACACCTGATCATATAGATTTAATATACATTATAACACACGACAAATTTGAACTCATGCAAAGGTTGGTATACACCTGATCATATAGATTTAATATACATTATAACACACGACAAATTTGAACTCATGCAAAGGTTGGTACACCTGATCATATATTTTAATATACACTATAATGCTTCGAGTTGGAACCACCCCCCACCACCCACCGATATGAAATAAAAAAAAACCACCCACCCAAAGCCACCCACTGATATGCAAATCAGCTTTCTTAAAAAAATAAAAAAGTATATTCACGGATGCTGGTGGTCCATTGAACATCATCCCACCAAATCAATTTAATTAAAAAAATAAAAAAATCAAATTAAAAAAATAAAAAAATTTATTCGCGGAAATTCGCGGTGCTGTGGTCCATCGGGATGCTGCGGGTCCAGCGGTGGCGGCGTCATCTCTTAGATCATGTTTTTTAGTGTTTTTTATTGTTTTTTAAGAAAGGCGGCATTCCTTTGTGAGTTTGAACCCCCAATATCCCTCTACTAGAGTATAAGAAATTGTCATTTGGCAATAAGACTTTATACCAGACTAACAATATTTTGAACATAAAAATAGTTTTAGGTAACTTTCCCAGGGTTCGTTAATTAAATCTCAACTTTCTCGCAGAAGAGCAACTGTCAGGAAACAATCATAAACTTTAGTTTACTAACCAGAGGTTACTTAAGCCCTTTTCCGGACAAGCAGCTGTGGTATATTAAAAAAGCCAATCATTTAGGATATACAAGAGACAGGTTATGAAAAACATGGAAGCCTGATGAGACACATGAAGTATGAATTAATGGTGACAGGGGCCAGATATAACATATAAATGTCGCCATAAAGTTGATACCCTTCTGGGGTAAAATCAAATAATTGATCACATGTGTGAAGGCAGGTGTTGTATTTCCGTGAGAATTTTAATCTTAGAGGAAAATCCCACCAAATCGTGACCTAGAGTCACATGATGCAGTCTTCAACGAATAGTAGTAAGTATTATAAAATTGTGAGAAGTTCATCCTCACTTTTACTAGTTTTAGCCCATCATAGGTAAGGTTTTAGAATTAAGAGAAGAGAACAGTCCCACCACTAAAAATAAGGGTTACACCCATTATGGTGTATTATAAAAACTCGAGAAATTGCCGGAGAAGCAGATTTTATCGTAAGAGTTCTGAGAGAACTTACTTTCTGTCTCACTTTCACTTTGATCTATGTTAGAAGGTGTCCTGAGAGAGCCTAGTAACCAGTGATGATCTTACTTTTTGTCTTTGTCAATTTTTAAAGAGTAACTAAAAGTAGTTACATTATGATGTTGAACCAGTTACTAGTAAGTGAAGGCACTTAGAATTTAAAACTAATTGAATTACATTAATTTCAAGAATATTTTTATAAAGGAAATTGTACAAGTTTTTGTATTTCCTAATCATCAATAAATTGTCTGAAGAACGGTTCATTTCAATCATTTAAATTCACCTCCGGAACCATTTCAACAAACAGTTGTAGCCTAGCAGCCACTCGATAGTTTACAAAGTAATACAGACGTCATAAAAATTGGAAAAAAATATTCTTATAATTGATACTGCCTATACGTGACAGTATCATTAATGTATTACGTGATAAGGAACTGGAAACGTTTAACCTATCGATTGGCCGTGGCCTTGTGTACACGTAGTTTGCACTGCGTGATTTAAATTTTTAATGTTTCAAAGGCGACAGCTTACAGCATTTTTGACAATAAAAGTTACTAGCCTTCTTTAAGTAGGAATATTATACGAAGGTATGGCAAAACTGCGATATTAGATATACAGGTAACACTGTAGTATTAGCCATAAATCAGAAGATATTGTGGAATATTTTCAATGCGACAGACAAACTAGTGAGAGATGAATGTGTCTAAGGAACACCGAACCTCAACTGTAAAAGCAGGAGAAATATACTTTACAAGTAGTAAGATGTACATCTGTGCAAAAGAATATAAACTCAATTTATTTTGTCTTCTACTTTTGTTACTCTAAGCTGATCATACTAATGTAGAATGAACGGTGTAATGAACAGTATATGGAGACAATAAGTAGTTGCTAATCAAATGTAATACACTTCCATGTAAGAGTGAAGTCCTTCTTATCATTGGCGTCGACGTCTTCGTCATACTTCTATTACTTCCTGCTCCTACTACTCCTCTAACTGCTCTTCCCCTCACCTTCTTTCCACCCTCCTCCATATTTACCTTACCTTTCTCACACTCTTCATTATCGTTGTCGTTGTTGTGGTAATCCACCACCGCCACCACCACATCCTCCTCCACCCCCACCTCCTCCTCCTCCGGCCCCCACCACCACCACCTCCACCACCTCCTCCTCCTTCTCCACCTACTTCTCCTACTCCCCATCTACTCATCCCCTACTCATCTGCTCTTCCTCTCACCTTCTTCCCACCCTCCTCCCTATTTACCTTACCTTTCTTACACTCTTCTTCATCATCGTCGTCGTTGTTGCGGTAATCCACCACCACCACTACTACATCCTCCTCCATCACCATCTCCTCCCGATCCTCCTTCTCATCATCATCACTGTCATCATCGTTGTCGTCGTCGTAGTCGTCATCATTATCACCATCATCATCATCGTCGACGTCATCCTTTTAATCCTCCTCCTTTCATTTCCTCTTCTACCGTCAACCACTCCACCTCCTCCTCCTCCTCCCGATCATAATCATCAACAACGACATCATTGTCGTCGCCGTCATGAGCGTCACCATCACCATCACGATCACTGTCACCATCACCACACCACTGTCATCAATACCATCACCATTATCAGGCGATAGTAGTCATTAACAGGACAGCCCACCTCTAAGTCGCTAGTAACTATTGTGCTTCGTTTTCACAGTTACGTGTGATTTCCAATCTTTATTTATTAAAAATAAATAAATATTTAATATTTTAAATAAATTTATTAATTTTTATTCAAGTTTATTTCTTTTAATAAATGTAATCAGTAAATTCTTAATAGTTAGTATATTTTGTCCCGACTGCATGTTCATTCCAATATTTTCTTCTTGGTGTAACAAACATTATAAGCTATACATTTGGTAACCTTGTCAACCGCCCTCCTCACTTCAGATCACATCCAATGTGTTGTACTTTATCCAGTGTCTGTAGGGTTATTTTGGTTGTTATCAGCAGTTTTGTTTTTTTAATGCTAACACTTGCCTCGCTAAGTAGGAATCACTCGTATGATACATTGAAAAAAAATGTACTGATGCAGCAGGTAAATGAAATAAACAAAACGCTGAAACAACAAAAAATTTGTTGAAATATCATAAAGTTTAGAAAGTAATAAAGAAAACAAATGCTGTTAAACCAATGTTAAATGTCATTAGAATTCTAGTTTAATCAGATTCTTCTCAACAAAACAAATACACATCATTGACAAAATGTAATGTTCTAAACGTGTTTAATCCCAAACAAAATAACTACACAGTTCAAACTGAAAAAAAAAACGCCAAAGTAAAAACAACAACAACATCAAATTTTATATACAATTAACTATATTTTATTGCGGAATTTGTTGTTTTGCCAGGCATTTATGAAGAGACGGAAACTGTTTTTTTTTTTTTTTTTTTTCGGCAGAAAGAGTTTGCGGCAGATCATGAAAGTGCAGTACGAGGAAAACTCCATATTACGATTACAAGCCACCGTAGATGTGGTTACAAATAACAATAAAGATTAAGTCATAATCTATAGAATCATAACAACGAATATGAGTCATTTATCAAGTAACAGGAGAGAAGAAGGTAGGACACAAAGGTAAAAACTATGTCTTCTGTACGTAACAGGTAGTATGTTAAAACAAGTGGCAACTAAACATGTGGAAGTGAAAAGGAGATTAACTGGAAAAAGGAAGGTTGAAGATGAGAATCGTGATCAAGAAGAAGCCTCCTAACAAGCTGAATTTGCTACCGTTTGCTATCCAAGCGCGCACTGTCGCTCTGCATCGGATTTATAACAATTTTGATTCTCGAGAATTGTTTTATAATGTAAGGAAAAAAAGTAAAATTAAATAGTAATATTTTAAGTGAACACACGTTCTGTTCATGAATACAATTCAAGACTTGACAATGAACAATTGATGCACCCTCATACCATTGGTAACAACTTTTTCTACTTCTTTAGCACTACAGTCCAACGTGAGCCATGGCTTCCAAAACCAGAATTCTCCAATGTCTCCTGTAATATCCATCACATTCATTCTTCTTAGATCTTCCAGAACATCATCCAACCATGTTATCCTAGGTCGTCTCCTCTTTTGCTTTTATACACCTGCGCCCTTAGAATTTTTTTAGGCGTACACTGATCATCCATCTGCTCTAGGTGACCTAACCATTGTATTCATTGTGACTTTACGAATATTACAATGTCCTTATGCTTCCGTCAGTAGGTCATCTGTCTCCTGGTTATTTCTTCTTCACCATTCACCACCTTCCTTAACCGGGCCACAAACACGTCTTCTTTCAAAGCTTCTTAGCGTTTCTTGTTCCTTTTTTTGCTAATGTCCATGTCTCGCATCCATAAGTAACAACAGGACTGAAAAGTATTTTATATATATTTTCATTTTTGTGTTACGACTAATGAGTTTGCTTCTCAATAGCCTGCTGTTGGCATAATATGACCTATTTACTATTTGCATTCTGTCATGTACTGTCGTGTTTATGGACCCTTCATTATCATGTTGCCCAGGTATATAAACTTATCAACTGCATCAAACGAATTACCCTGTATGCATAAAGTATATAGATTTATTCTCCCTTCTGATGCAGAGATCAGCATGTAATTAGTTTTGCTGATATTTAATCCAATCCCATTCCAGCGGAGTATTTAGCTCCTTGTATTTCTCAACTAGACGCTGCCTTGATACAGGTATTATCACAACATCATCAGCGTAAGAACATATTTGACTTGTCCTATTTAATATTGTCCCTCGATGGACTACCCTTAAAACCGACTTGTTCAGAATAAGATAGACTCTAAACTAACTTTGAAACTGTAAAGTTTTAAACTACGCTTATTACTGCTTTGTTCCGAACGTGGCTTTGACCAACAGCACTGTTGCGGCACCAACAATGATATTGTTACGACGGTCTACTGATCGTAGTATGGCAAAGATGAAAACAAAATACAAAACTCCAATTAGGCCACTAATCACCAACTTTAATAATTATCACAATCAAACAGTTTGTAATCAACAAGATAGTCTCTTACAACAAATCAAATAAAAATTGTTCACAAGCAATAATAATCTCAATTAATAGAGTCTCGCACAATTATAAAACACATAACACTTCGCCACAATACTTTGAACCGCACTGGAATAAATCGCCAATAAAACTGAACCAAGCGTCGCTGACTGCTTATATTTATACCCCACTGAGATTCCAGAATAATCCATACTACGCGTCAACAACGCTACTAGAAAACACTACAGCGTAATTGTTTGCCGCCTTGAATACAGTGTGCGCGGACTGGTGAAATCTGGATTAGTCTCGGCTACGGACGCGTGACAAGTGGCAACAATATGTACGCACACACACATTATAGCTGAGCTCCGCTGGAATAGCCGAGAAACAAGTAGAATGTTGTGTAATGGGGTAACAATATGGTCAACAATGGTCATCTATTGTTTTTACGGCCTACACATTCTAGCGCACTGCAACAATGCGGGTAGATGAAACCACTCTGTGTTCCGAGGTACAAGAATTTTATATGGCGAAAAGAATTTCCTCTCTCACACGGACACTATACTTGATAAAAAGCCTGTTACAACAGGGGGGGGGAAATTCTGTGCTGAACTAGCGTCCGGAGTATATCACAGCTGTTAAGTGTAGTCTACTTGTTGCCGCGTAGAATGCAGGGGTAAGTAGCAAAAATGAAGAGAAATATTTAAGCAGAATTTTTCTTGGGGTAGCGCAGAAAGTTGTAGTCGGCACTGTCGGAAACTGTTTTTGAATTATTACGAACAGTATAAAAAATTCTTTTAATTATTCCAACTTCGTCGTGGTTATCTGATAAAGCGCTATCTATCATGCTCCTAATGAGGTCTCATAGTGTCTCCAACATTATTAATTCCAAAACTACTTTTAATTATTGTTACAACATTTTAAAAGTGCACAACTATTAATGACTAACGTACTGTTGACACCGTAACACAGACAAATTAATGTGATCTGATAAGCAGCAGCGCAGCTGCAATTAGACAGCGCCATTTTCCAGGATAAACAAGATTCGTTTCCAACGTTTTCTTTCATTTTTCTCAAATATTGCAGAACGTTCAGGCGCCTTTCCGATTGTGACATCGTTGTTAACCTTGGCTAGGGCTATAACAGAGAGGGAAAACAAAAATTCAACAATAAGTTGGTCAGTTATTCTGCCAGTGATTAAAGTGCGTTCACGAATACGGATTACTATCACTGGTGGCACTAAACGTTTTAATTGCGGTCTACTAAATTTATTATTGCGGTAGGTCTATTATTTCTTACGAAAAAGAACTACTAAAGTTATTGTATTAGTATGTGATTTTTTTACTAGTATAAATAAACATTAAAATTTCGACTCAGTGGAGGGTCTTAAATTAATTTTGGAACACGTTAAGATTGCTGTCTGTGTTTGAATTGAGGAATGCAAAACTAAAGTGGAAATTCGGCTGTTAGAACGAAAGCTATAATATACCTGTTGTTACGACGGTCTCACGGATCGTCATGTTGTACAGTGGAAACAGAATAACTGACACCAATGAAATCATTAATTAGAAGTGTTAATTACACTCAAACCACAGAAATCAACAAAGCCAGTTTTGTACAATAATTCAAGTTAAATTTGTCCAAGAAACAGCAAGGAATTTCACCTTATTACAGTTTCGCACTAGTTGACAAAAAGATCACTCTAATGATCACTCAAACCGAACCGCATTTTAATATCACCAGGTCTAAATTGAACTGGCCGCTTTGAAATCAAGTATTTATACCAACCGCCACCTTGAATTGTAATGGCATAGCGGGTCTGTACGCCAGTCTAATATTCGAGGAACGCCTGGAAGGGGGCGCATCTAAAACAATCTAGAACGTTATATGTATATATATATATATATATATATATATATATATATATATATAAAATTCTGCTGCGAAAATATACTTGCACGTCGTCACATAGTCACTAAGCGATGCGGTACTCTTTTATTTCCTCAGCATAGCACTATACAGTATTAACCAGGAACCACGGGAATACGACAGGAAACTAATGAAGACTACAGACGAAATGGAAGACAGCCTGAAAATATACGCCACGTCGACGTGGATGCATGTGGCTAAAGATAGTGAGACGTTAGGGGGTGAAGGAGAGGCTGTGTAGAAGTTTGTATTTCTGAAGGCTAGGCTGACGAAGGAAGAACGAAGCTTTTGTTCAACGAATATCTACGCCTGGGAACGCCAAAGTACAGTATTATCAAATACTAGGATGAGAGAACAACGAGTTGGAAGAAAATTCTTTCCTATTTTCAACATTGGCTGAAGCAGGAAGGATAGTAGTATTGTTAAATAGTGCTACGTTGAGTTAAAAAAAAAGAAAAGTGCCTACGTGACTCTTGGAACGTGCGGCGCGCAAGGCTGTTTCAGATGTTTGGAGATCATTCTGCGCGGCAGATTTGCGTAACTTTCTGGGTTGTTCCAGGCTGTCCCTTACCAGCACTGAGGCCTACTATGTCACTACAATGCAAGGCGGCGAGGTGTAAATACTAGATTTCGAAGCCGCCGAGAGTCACTTACGACTGGCGACTTTACAAGTGCGGGTCCAAGTCAGATTGTTGCGGTTTAGTGGGAAGTGTTTATTGTGCTAGTTAGTGAAAAACTATAACAAGGGCACATTTATTGTTGTGTTTTGGACAAATTTAAGCTGAATTATTGTATAAGATGACTTTGTTGAATTCTAACCGTTCTTTGTGTGTAACTAAACTTTGTAATTAGTAACTTCACTGGTTTCAGTTATTCTGTTTCCACTGAAACAGACGACGATCTGTATGAACCTTGTAACAAAATTTATCAGTTACTTAAAACAACAGTCCATTTTCACTCTTACAACATCTTTTTTTTCACTTGTACGCCTACTTACGCTCACTAAACTACCGTCAACTCCAACACTTTAAGTAAAGCATATTCTGCCTCTCATTCTCTCTCTCCCTTTTCTCTCCTTCTCGTTTTGACCTACGTCTCATTTATCACCCTAGGTCCGCGCCCACGCAACTTTCTTAGACGTGTATGCCTGTATGCTTTCACAAAAAATGTCTGTAGCAATATACGGTCCTTCACACAATGTGTACGCTCCACTTTTCCAGTGCCGTCTTCTTTGTATACCCTCCTTCTCTTCTTCGTGTTTCGAGCAAGGGGAATAAATGCTATGATATATGCACAATAAATCCACATAAATATGAGCCTTTTTTTGAGAATACGTACAGTATATCACAAACTTGTTAACATATGGTTATGTCAGAAATTATTAACGAACACATCATGATCGCTCATATAGTCATACGAATAATACTGTAGAGGAAACAAGAAATTTTTGTATGTTATTCTTTATGCATGTACGGATAGAACTTTATTTCTTCTTCTGCTGCTTCTGTTTCTTCTCCTTCTCCTTCTCCTCCTCCTCCTCCTCCTCCTCCTCCTCCTCCTCCTTCTTCTTCTTCTTCTTCTTCTTCTTCTTCTTCTTCTTTAGTACTATAGCACAAGATGAGTCGTGGCTTCCAACACCAATCTTGTACAATGACTTCTATCCGTTGTCATCTCAGTGTAACCCCTCATCTGCTTTTATAGACTAGCGCCATGAGGATTTTTTTTAGCATTCGCTGATCATCCATGCGCTCTAGCCATCGTATTGATTGAAATTCTATGAATCTTACAACGCTCTCATGCTTCAATAGCTCATCTATACTCCTGGCTCCTACGCCCTCATAGCTCTTCAATACTCCTGCTTATTTCTTAGTATCAATTCATTGTATTTAGAGACGTTCGGATCCACCATCTGAGGCCATCTTCAGTGTCCACCAATTCACCCTAGTGGTGAGGTAAAGACTGTTTAAGTAATAAATAAATATATAATATATCTCTTATATAATATAATATCTATAATATAATAAACAAATAGTATCTATTGTTTATCTATTTGAATATAATTATTATAACTGTGTGTGTGTGTGCGCTCGCGCGCTCGCGTGCGTGTGTGTGTTTATTAGAATGTAATTGCTACGTAGTGTAATTTAAATTGGAAATACAGAACCCTATTAAACTAATTGTCTCGTTCCAAACACAGTTTTGTAACACACGCACATTCGACAAAGAAGTAATAACAGTGTAATTATTACAAACAGTATCTAAGCAATTAAATGTGATGTTAATGAATGCGGACGGAGTTTTGGCGCTGCGTTTTGGAAAACGTTCATCTTTACGCTACGTATAGGCTATGTGTGCGTGTGTTTGGGCATCGCAGTGTTAAACAGGAAGGAAAGCGACGCGCGTCATTGGCCAGGACGGAACTACGTAATATCGCTAATTAGCAATTAGTGGCAAAACACTCAAACACATATTTCAACTGCCAATTTATTCCTGCAAATTTATTTCGTTTACTATTTTCTTTATACTCGTTATTACTATACTTCTCCAACTATGACTTAACCTCAGTTCACTTTTTCTTTCTCTTTAGATAAATAGGCAGGTAGCAAGAGAGTTTTTTACCTATACAAATTTACTGTATATATTCTGAATCACAATCTCTTCTTCTTCTCTTCAACCCATAGGTTGGTCGGCTTGCGAATTCTTCCTTTCCAAAGGCATTGTAGGCTTCTCTGTATGTGTCTTCTTCTTCTTCTTCTTCTTCTTCTTCTTCTTCTTCTTCTTCTTCTTCTTCTTCTTCTTCTTCTTCTTCTTCTTCTTCCCCTCCTCCTCCTCCTCCTCCTCCTCCTCCTCCTCCTCCTCCTCCTCCTCCTCCTCCTCCTCCTCCTCCTCCTTCTCCTTCTCCTTCTCCTTCTCCTTCTCCTTCTCCTTCTCCTTCTCCTTCTCCTTCTCCTTCTCCTTCTCCTTCTCCTTCTCCTTCTCCTTCTCCTTCTCCTTCTCCTTCTCCTTCTCCTTCTCCTTCTCCTTCTCCTTCTCCTTCTCCTTCTCCTTCTCCTTCTCCTTACCCTTCTCCTTCTCCTTCTCCTTCTCCTTCTCCTTCTCCTTCTCCTCCTCCTCCTCCTCCTCCTCCTCCTCCTCCTCCTTCTTCTTCTTCTTCTTCTTCTTCTTCTTCTTCTTTAGCAGTACAGCCCAATGCAGGCCCTGGTTTCCAACCCTAATCTTCTCCAATTTCTCCTATCCTTTGCCATCTCAGGGTAAACCCTCACATTCATCCTTCTGAGATCTTCTAGCACATCATCCAACCATCTTATCCTAGGTCGGCCCTTCTTTATGCTTTTATAGACTTGCGCTGTAGCCATAATATTCGTTGAGCCTTTACTAATCGTACAACGCCCTAATGCTTCAATAGCTCATCAACATCTTAGTTACTTCTCATTTCCTTGTCTTCTTTCCTAGTGTTCTGTGTATAGTACCACATATCATTTGAAATCTATTTATTTTTATATCGATGTCGCTGTCATAGTCATAAGCTACACCGCATCCTAGGAAATTGAAATGACATGCCTGTTCTATAGACTGATTGTTTAGAAATATCTTGGAACGTATCGGACCATCTCCTCTTGTAACTAGCTTTTCGCCGCGTTACAAATCCAGGGAACCCTTCGTAATTAAACTCCGTTAATCAGAAGGGCTGCCTACGTTGTAACAGAATTGATCACAAATAATTAAAATAACATATTACTTACTAGCTGTGTAATTGTTTACTTTGTGTAAGGAAACAATGGCAAGGTATACAATTGATTTAAGCACTCCTCATATGTGTGTAACAAGAAGACTTCTCTTTATTCAACATTTAAGAAAAACATATACTGACTGATGCCATGACATTACTAACTCAATTATTAAATTATCGAAAGGTTTCTTTAAACTTTGGCATCAAACTAGATTCTATATAGTTATACCTCGGATCCGGGTGAACTTTCTGTATTAAAACTTTTAATTATACTCTTTTCATGATATTAGCTTGCAAGACTTTCTTTTAATTCAACATTTAAGAATGGTATTATTGCTTGAGTTATATTACTCTACATTAACATATAAACTGTTACAACGTATGAAGTTAGAATAGTTCCATGAAATATTAATTAATAAGATATAATCTTATAAACATTAGATTTAATTTATAAGTCTTTACAAAGTTAATAATTTCTGAAAAGTCTCTTTCAAGATGTGTTGTGTAACAAATATTATTAACCCTCGATAGACAGGCTATCGAGTCACCTTTTAATTGGTATGCAGAAGACTCCTCCTGGGGTATCAGTCTTGGGAAACAGGAACAGCTACGTCGTCATCTCGGTCTGGCTTTCCTCTGTAAAGGGCTCCAAAAGTTAGCAGGGAGAACAATAGGTCATGTAGTTATCTACGATGATCATGTAGATTCTCGGATGTCCTGATCTGCATATTCTGTCACGTGCAGTAGAGTTTGTGGATTCTGCTAGTTCACATCTCCGGGTATTACTTTGGAATAGTTTTTATACGTTGAAGTACGTAGTCATCTTGTGTTACACTTTTTGTTACGTTTCAATACTTTTTGCTTTACATAACTTTAAACTTATTGTCTATTCACATGACTACATTAATTAATACATCCAGATGCTTTAAACAAACTACATCTGGTACACTTTCTGAAGATGAAACCAAATATGATACACATATTTGAAGAGCATAGCTCTTACGTCTACACTGTACGGAGTCACCATTGCAAGAGAGAGAATTTACGCTCCCTTCGCCAGGTACTGGACAAAAGTTAGTGGGACAACTTCCGCGCGAGAATATAGTTCCTAACTATATTTAAGTTAACATTTTTATTTATTTAAACTATCCCTAAACAAATATATACATAATTTAAATCAGTTGTTTTAGCGACTATTTATGTCTTCAGATTTTATTATTATTAACATTAGTTTTTTATCTTATTCTTACTCACACAAGACTCTGAAAGCATGTCGAGTCTGGAATCAACAGGAAAGCGCTTGCTTACAAGCAAAGGGTTAAATACGATATTAATAACGCTTTACAATTTATCTTTTTATTTGAGTATCTTATAACTAATTAATTATAACTGATTAAGTTATAACTTATAACTGAGTACATACAGGTATCTTATATTAAAACAGTGAGATTTAAATAGCTTAAGACCTCGCAACCTTAATTTTTTAAATTTTTTTATTTTCTATATTAATTCTTTTATTTAAATCGTCACATACTCCACCGCTTGAATTGCACGCTACGGTTTAGCTTTTTGAGTCTAACTCACTATGGGGCACTGGGATATTGAATTGGTTTAGTGTGTGTAATTTCTTTCACATTCTTGTCTTGTACACTTTACAACGTTCTCCACATAGTTATTACTTATAGTTACAACACAGTACACTTTATATTCTTATGAACTACCTTTTTTTTTTTTAATACTATTTACACTAAATATTTACACACTTAAAACACAAAACTCTTTCTTATCTCTATCACTTAATTTTACTACCGGTTTTTTGTTTGTCTTACTCTCTCTTCTGTAGAGTAACTTTCTAAATCTCTACTATTTAGAATTCTATCTTTTCTTCTGTGAGTCCTATATATATATCTCATGTAGTTAGTGAGTGTTAGTACCCATCTAGTTAATGATTATTCATTAATGCATGTTCCGCAGAACTGGAACTCAGGTTGATCAGGCCTCGTTTCCAAACTCTACGTTTTACATTTCTTACGCGGATTCAGAAATATAATTTTCTTTACTACCTAGTATTCCTTTTCTTTTTTTTTTATACTATACCGTCACTTCTTCTTATACAACTTTAGTTGCGAAATATGCGTTCTCCGCACATATTTCTGAGTTGCAGGTTCGCACAGGGCTACTGTAACTGGAGTTAGGTACTTTTGGATTTGATAAGGGCCACACCATCTGAATGATAGTTTCGAGGTGGTCTTATCAATCGCACTACTAATGGGGTGAGTCTTGTACATTACCAAGTCACCTACTTGGTACCTGACTGACTTGCTATGATTACCTTTCTCGTGGTATCTTCTGGATTTTTCCAAGCTTGCTCTCAAGTTAGAGCGGGCTTTGTTCCATATTCTCTTTATCTGCTTATCCGTTATTTGCGGAGGCAGTAGATCGTGTATATTCCATCTTGTGGACAAAGGGTGGTTTGGTCTATACTTGTATAGTAACTCGAACGGGGTCGACTTGTGACCTTCGTGGTAATTGGGGACTGGGAGTACGATTAGTGGCAGTGTGTGAAGTTATTTAAATTTAGTGCACAGTTTGTTTTTCCTAATTTCTTTAAATGACATTATTCATTTAAATGATCGCCTTCGTGAAATTCCCTTTTTCTTACTTCTTAAGTACTAACTTACATTTTAATCTTAATCCTAATTTCCAAACCTTAGATTGGAATGATCCCTACTTATCCGTAACTCACAACATCCCGGCCCGACTGACACCAGCTTACTCTAACTACGGAAGTTAGCTTTCAGCAATTATTAATGATCTTTAGCACATTTCAGCCCTATCATTTCCCTTTCAGTCGGCGCCGTTGTGACCTGTTACGTTACATATATAATCAATACTTGATTATATCACATAAACTTATTTCTAATGTAATCTAAAGAGGATCCCATACTCCACTTTAGATCACTGGTTTGAGAGAAGCGGAATCTCACGAATATGATTCTCTTTTATCTCTTTTAACAATACTTAAACAAACTATGCGGGAGAGGAGACACTTTATAATGCATACTAGTCATACTCACTAGGGGTGGTTTTCAATTGTTCAGGCTAGCACCGGTTTATCACAATAGGGAGGGTGCGTGGCTGTTTAGTACCATTTCCTACAATACTGAACACGCTTTAATTTCTCTTACTTGCCACCACTGCGAAGTGTTTACAATACGCAACTTTACCTTTTATTATTATTCTTTTCCTTTAATTACTTCTACACTTCACACAATTTTAGTATAACATAGGATTTATTTAGCTCTAGTATTTAAATCAATTATTATTATTCACTTTATTATTTATTAAACTACTTTGGGGATTTAAGAAACGCTCTTAGAACTATCGTCTATTTAATCACCATATTTATTTAGCACACTTTATATTCACAGGTTGGTTCCGTTCCAATGGCTTACTTTTGCACTCTCTACTTATGTGCCCATATTTGCCACAATTATAACAGGTGGGTTTTCTGCGAGGTGGGTACTTGGTTTCCGCTTTATCTGGGTTTACAATTAACTTACCAGCTTTGCGCACATAGTGAGGTCTACTAGAAACTTGACTTTCATACGAGGTTGTTACATCAGGCAGTAGTGCTCGCAATTGATGTCTATTATTTCCAGAGGTTTTCATTGCTTCTCTATTTTGATTTGAGTACCATACATTTGAAGAATGGATACTGCACTGTTCCAGATCAGCAATCGTATTGGGTCTATTCATCAATGATAGTCGAGATCTTTCTTCGGGTATTACTTTGAGATTCGGCCAGATCGACAAATTTTTTATTCGCCTGGTTAAGTGCTCTATTCTCTGGGTAGTCCGCAAAATTTTTTGCCGGAGATTTCTCGTCTTGGAGTGTTTGAGACAATAAGTATAGTTCACTATACTTGGCAGTACAAATTTCTTTCTCGCCTTCATAATCGAGTTGGCTTAGATTGTTTAATTCCACGGGCACATCAAATCCACATTCGCGAATTGAACTTCGTAATTCCGCGACTGTTACATCAGCATGGGGTAGTCCACGCAAAAGAGCTTCGTAAGACAGCTCGTCTTTTAATAACAAATCAGGGTTAAATTGGGCCATTTTGTTCTAACACATTAGCACGTACTTAAAATTAATACTATTATATTACACATATATTACATATAACAAATTCATAAGTAATCAATTTACACAAATTAGAAAAGAACAATTTCTCTTCTAAGGGAGAGACAGAAATCACACACATATCTTTCAATGTTAAATAGCCGATCAGCTGTTTACTGGAATGTAGGTCAGAGGGTGGCCTACATATTTAGTTAACAAAGGAGGGTGAGAGTGTGTGACAATGGGGTGTTTGCTTTTACATCTTATTGTCTACACAATGCGAGTGAATAACACCAACGACTTGAAACCGGTCGTTTTAAACTTGAAAAGGGGAGCACACTTTTGTACAACACATTTATTATTATTCCGCTTAGACAACACTTTGGCTTCGTTCTTTCATAAACTTTTCTCAATTAAATAATTACTTATTTTGTTCACAAGTTTTAAATCACGACTTCTACTTAATTACTTTATTATTATTTACAAAGTTATTTTTATCAATTTTTTTTTTTTATAACACATACTAGTGTATGTAAGCTATGTAGTTGGACATACACTGTGCAGAATGATTCAGGAGACAACAGGTCGTAGTTTGTCGTAAACAAAGCTGTTACAGATTGTTCGGTTGACCAAAATTGTTATGCTTGGTCACAATTCATGTATGCACGTACTTACATCGAATTATTCAGGTTGTGCCGGTAGGAACCTGCATATAGCATTTTGCATTGTATGACGCTAATGACATTTTACTTATACATACTACCATCTACGTATTAATACATATTACGTTATTTAATAGGGTATTAAATATGTTTTGAACATTACATTTATTAAAGTAACTTTCTGAGTGCATATATCAATATTAAACATTTAGTTATTAATCATACTATTTATGTTTATCCACGCATAAATAGTGAATGCAATTTGTTTGTGACACATATATATACAATTAAAACTCTTTCCTTTGTTTCCTTTATTTTTTACAAGTAAAGTAACGCACTTTTGTTTACGTCACGATGCTTAACAACCCTTTACATAAATTAGCAGAGTGAATGCACTTTTATGACACTCTGTAAACAATTACCCTTTTATTTTTTTACAATTCAGCAGAGTGGCGCACTTTTGTAACTAGCTTTTCGCCGCGTTACAAATCCAGGGAACCCTTCGTAATTAAACTCCGTTAATCAGAAGGGCTGCCTACGTTGTAACAGAATTGATCACAAATAATTAAAATAACATATTACTTACTAGCTGTGTAATTGTTTACTTTGTGTAAGGAAACAATGGCAAGGTATACAATTGATTTAAGCACTCCTCATATGTGTGTAACAAGAAGACTTCTCTTTATTCAACATTTAAGAAAAACATATACTGACTGATGCCATGACATTACTAACTCAATTATTAAATTATCGAAAGGTTTCTTTAAACTTTGGCATCAAACTAGATTCTATATAGTTATACCTCGGATCCGGGTGAACTTTCTGTATTAAAACTTTTAATTATACTCTTTTCATGATATTAGCTTGCAAGACTTTCTTTTAATTCAACATTTAAGAATGGTATTATTGCTTGAGTTATATTACTCTACATTAACATATAAACTGTTACAACGTATGAAGTTAGAATAGTTCCATGAAATATTAATTAATAAGATATAATCTTATAAACATTAGATTTAATTTATAAGTCTTTACAAAGTTAATAATTTCTGAAAAGTCTCTTTCAAGATGTGTTGTGTAACAAATATTATTAACCCTCGATAGACAGGCTATCGAGTCACCTTTTAATTGGTATGCAGAAGACTCCTCCTGGGGTATCAGTCTTGGGAAACAGGAACAGCTACGTCGTCATCTCGGTCTGGCTTTCCTCTGTAAAGGGCTCCAAAAGTTAGCAGGGAGAACAATAGGTCATGTAGTTATCTACGATGATCATGTAGATTCTCGGATGTCCTGATCTGCATATTCTGTCACGTGCAGTAGAGTTTGTGGATTCTGCTAGTTCACATCTCCGGGTATTACTTTGGAATAGTTTTTATACGTTGAAGTACGTAGTCATCTTGTGTTACACTTTTTGTTACGTTTCAATACTTTTTGCTTTACATAACTTTAAACTTATTGTCTATTCACATGACTACATTAATTAATACATCCAGATGCTTTAAACAAACTACATCTGGTACACTTTCTGAAGATGAAACCAAATATGATACACATATTTGAAGAGCATAGCTCTTACGTCTACACTGTACGGAGTCACCATTGCAAGAGAGAGAATTTACGCTCCCTTCGCCAGGTACTGGACAAAAGTTAGTGGGACAACTTCCGCGCGAGAATATAGTTCCTAACTATATTTAAGTTAACATTTTTATTTATTTAAACTATCCCTAAACAAATATATACATAATTTAAATCAGTTGTTTTAGCGACTATTTATGTCTTCAGATTTTATTATTATTAACATTAGTTTTTTATCTTATTCTTACTCACACAAGACTCTGAAAGCATGTCGAGTCTGGAATCAACAGGAAAGCGCTTGCTTACAAGCAAAGGGTTAAATACGATATTAATAACGCTTTACAATTTATCTTTTTATTTGAGTATCTTATAACTAATTAATTATAACTGATTAAGTTATAACTTATAACTGAGTACATACAGGTATCTTATATTAAAACAGTGAGATTTAAATAGCTTAAGACCTCGCAACCTTAATTTTTTAAATTTTTTTATTTTCTATATTAATTCTTTTATTTAAATCGTCACACTCTAAAGGCCATAATTTTGTTTTCTGGGTTATATTCTACGATTATATTCTTTGCATATTTGACTCTAGTGATGTATTGTGGTGAATTTGTGACATATTTCTCGTAATGCTTTACGGCAATATATATATAATGCTTCTAAGCCGACCGCTGTTGCTTATATAGATCCCACAGATGTTCCAAAGTAACTTTTCATATTCGTGGCGGCATGCCAACAATTTGCATAGTTAAGAGTGTTCGAACAGTCTCAAAGCTACTTGAGTGGATGGCCTTGACATAGACACTGCACCGGCTCGGCTAGCCGAGAAACGTGTAGCACTTTTACGTAACTGCACCTGCCGACTGCACGAGAGCGTTACATAATTGGCGTAGCAATATTTACAACATGCGTCCACTTAATGACTTCATAATTAATTGCTCTATATTTTCATGAAGTAAGACCATTTGATTTATGTAACGATAGGAGTATTTCTATTTGGAATCGAATCCATGACTAATCTTATACGGCACTAGCAGCTGTTGTTGAAACAACAATGGCCTAACGTTCACTTATCGGCTTATATTTGTTTCACATTGCCTTACAGTACGATAATCGGAGTAAATGAAACACGGGCACATTGTGAGTGAGGAGAATGTAATGCCATAGAGAAAAGTTTCCTCTTCTCGTACACACGTACTCTACTTGATGAAAAGCCCGTTACAGCTGGGGTGGGGGTGCTAGACTAGCGTCCGGAGTGTATTACAGTTAAGTGTATACTACCTGCTCCCCTGTTGCCAACACACACACACACACACACACACACACACACACACACACACACACACACACACACACACACACACACACACACACACACACACACACACACACACACACACACACACACACACACACACACACACACACACACACCTACGACGTGTAGGGCTAAGCTGCAAAATAAAAGGGAAATATTTTGTAAAGTTTTGAGCTGACACGCTTGGAAAATTCAGTCTCGTGCGCAGAGTATAGATTTCTCTTTATATGATCAAAATACTGTAGAATAATCGTCAGCTGTGCAAAAGGGTTAGTGAGACTCGATAATATTTCTACCAACGGGTTGACCAATTTTTAGTCGTCATCGATACAATTTTAGACGATTCATTACGGCATACGAATCACAGTAGTTGTGTAGGACTACCAGTGTACGCCGTTAACTCTTTAACAACATTTGAATTCCATGCGACTGGGACACCATTTGCCGCGGTCAATCAGCAAACTATCGTATATCGTATCGTATCGTATCGTATCACGGATCATCGTATTGTACAGTGGAACCAAAATACAGTCACCAATTAAATTACTAAGTACCAATTTTAATTTCTCACAAATAACAATAACAATATGAAATCAACAAGGTACTCTATTCAAGTTGAATTTTATTGAACACAATAATAATGTCAACTATTAAGAGTTCCTCAATAACAGTAATCACTTTCCACAATCGCTTGATCAGCACTCTACAGTCTCGCCAGGTGTAACTTTTGTAGAATAATTTTCCATTCTTTTGGCGGCGTGCCAGCACAATTTGCGTGGTTAAGAGTACTCGAACAGTCTGGAAGTTACTTGAGTGCACGGCCTTGACAGAGACACTGCTCCTGCTCGGCTAGCCGAGAAACGTGTACTACTGTTACGTAACTGCACTGCCGACTTTTCGAGAGCGTTACATAATTTCGTAAGTGACAGAAAACAGCCGTAGATATGGTCTAGACATCAATGTTAATAAAACGAAGCTAATGATTGTATCTAAGAACAAGTTCAGGAACTGCACCCTTAATATAACCCAAAGGCCAGTTGAACGTGTAAGCAAATTTACATATCTTGGTACTATAGTCAATGAACAGTAGGACCACTCTCAAGAAATAAAGAGCAGAATTGAAAAGGCAAGAGCAGTGTACACTAAAGTGAGCAGTTTATTCAGAAGTCACGATTTAACAATGAACACAATAATGAGACTTTTACGCTGCTACGTATTCTCTGTCCTCTTATAAGGTGTAGAATCATGGAGCCAAAGCCACAACTAAAAAATTTGAATCTTTCGAAATGTCGCTTTACCGTAGAATACTGAACATTGCATGGACAGCACATATAACTAATGTTGGAGTTCTTGGAAAGATGAAGAAAGAAAGGAAAGTTATTAACACAGTGAAGATAAGAAAGCTTCAGTATCTGCGACATCTCATGAGAAATGAACAGAGATTTTACTTATTGCAGACCGTACTCCAGGGAAAAGTATTTAGAAAGAGAGGAGTTGGGCGACCGCGAATCTCATGGCTGAGAAATTTAAGGACCTGATTTGGTATGAATACAACTGACTTATTCCGTGAAGCAGTACAGAAAGGTCAAATAGTCTGTATGATATCCAACATCCAAAACGGATAGGAACTATCAGAAGAAAATTATTTTTTGTACAATGTTCTTTGTTTAGTTCAAAGAACTCCTCTCTCTGTAAATGTCCAAACTCCAAACTTCATAGGGTTTAATTACACAGCGAAAATGTCCAATGTTTGACGTCGTTTTAGAGACCGACCCGTTACTAGAATTTCCAGGTTTAGTGTCATGGCCAGTCACATTTCATTGTGCAAGTCACACTCGTTCTTATCTTATGAAATTTCGTGCTAGAGGCGTCACAGCACAGTCAGAAGTACAGACCGCACACTTATCTGGCCGGACCTCACTAAATCGTTTATTTCAACTTTCAACTTTCAAATCTGCTGGATAATAGCCTGAAGGCAAGATGATTAAGAATTAACATTTTAGCTTAGATTTCTTAGATTTTAACACTATAAAAGACATTGTACATAACATGCCATTTTTAAATTCTCACACAGAAAAATTAGTCATTGGAAATTAACACTTATTCAAAACAAAACAAAAAAAGTACGTGGACATTGTCTAACGTATTTTAAACCATCCACGACTGTGGTGACTAACACCGGCTAAAGGTCAGCGGAATCTTTGTCTCCCTCTCTCTACGTTGTTTCCATTTATCACAGGGACACAGGCCTTAAACGTAAGCCCCGGCGCAGTGTGTATTAGCCTCGGTCCGCGCCCAAGCCGCGTCGTTTTCTTACAGCGCCGCGACGACGCGTGTTTTTACAACAACCCCATTACGAGATGATAAACTGCCCTCCGTACAATATCTCTTACGTCATGCGTCCTCCTCTGTATTCTCTAAATTGTCACTCCCCATCCCTACAAGGTTAATATTGTTACTACGGTCTAACTGATCGTCATATGGTACAGTGAAAACCAAGTACAAAACACCAATGAAACCACAAATCACCAGCTTTAATTATCACGAATAACAGTTTATTATCAACTTGTACAATAATCCGTGCAAAATTTGTCCACACGCAATAATAATGTCAACTAGTAGAGTCCCGCACAATTATAAAACATTAACACTTCGCCACAATTTTTATTTTAAATTATAGATATTACCATTTGTGCTTTAAATGAAAGGTTCCAACAGATTAAGAGACATAGTAAACTTTTTTCCTTCCTGTATGACCTCAAATGAATAGGGAGGGGGGCACTCATAAATACTGCACAGGGCGACAGAAGCGCTGGGGCCGGCCCTGCACAAGAATTATTGGTTCCTGGGTAGAATATCATTACTCTCAATGAGAAACAAGTTGTTGGTTTACAGTAATACTGTCTTCAAGTCTGTATGGACATACGGCTTACAGCTTAGGGGAATTGCTTCCAGAACCCAACGTCGCTATAATGGAAAGGTACCGCGTGCCGTAACCAATGCACCTTGGTTCGCCAACAACAAAGACTTTTGGAGCTGCCTACAGCCAGTGAAACCATTGCGATGTTCTACGAAAGCTGTGTGAAACGGCTTGAAGAGCACACAAATCTTCTAACCATAACTTGCTAGACAGCAGCCTCCAGACAACACGATTAAAACTAACAACATTTCGCTTGACTTACTCATACTTTAAGAGTCTAAATATATTGTACATAATATTGTTACTACGGGCTTACTGATCATCGTTTGGTACAGTGGAAAACAAAACACAGACTCCTGTTAAGTCAGTAATAACCAGCTTTAATTATCACAATTAAAACAATTTGTAATCAATTAAAACAGTTATCCAACAAGATTATACTCGTACAATAATTCAAGTTAGTCTGTCCACACAAATAATAATGTCAACTATAAAGAATTCCGCACTATAATCACTTTTCACTAATACAGCACTCGAGACACACTGTGTGAATCGCACGCCATAAAACTGAAACTAAACAGCAGGTGTGAGCTATTTATAGCCTGCAGGGTTTCATAATATGCGTCCTTAAAGAGCTCTTGAAAATTTCTAGAGGATACTTCATCGCGGCCTTTTCAGAAACACGCACGTTTGGACTAGTTGAGAAACTTGTCGAACAACACTGTCGAATGTACAAGAATGTGTAATTTGTGTAATATCGAACAAACAACAATGTGTAATCAACTCGTACAATAATTGCAGTTAAATTTATCGGCACGCAATAATAATGTCAAATGATACAGTTCCACACTAATTATAAACAGTAACTTGCCTCATAATGCTTCGACAAATACTCGACCCGCGATAAGGAAATCGCTCGCTGTCAACTGATTCACAAAGCCAGCCTCTGTCCCTTATATACGTAGTGCACGTGTTCTAAAATATTTCCATCCTGACTACGCCAGCTTAATGCGTATCTCAAGTGTTCTTGAACACATTGGAACGTACTATAATACGGTCTTGACAGAAACACACACGTGCACGGCTATTGGGGGGGGGGACGGGTGGAGGGCGCTCTCGGCTGGTCGATAGGGTTCTCGTTACAATATGTTATTTTTAAATACTTATACAGAGAACTAAACATTAGACTAAATCTCTCCACGTTACGTGTTCTGTCAAAAGTTACGCTTATTGTTGTGTACTAACAGACGCCATAAATAAACGTTTAAACTAATTATCATTATCTAAACGTTATGTTGAATAGCTGCAGCCAACTTCTTCAGATGTCTAATAACGCTGAGATATAAATATCGATTTCGAGAGAGAGTTCAATAAATTTAATTGTACCTGTGGAACAATAAGACGACAGTTGGAAAATGCAGAGGATGACACAGCTAAAGTTCTATAAGCTCATAGGCGTACCGACTTTAATGTATGGATATAAAACATGGACTCTCTTGCAAAAAGATATTTCAAAAATGCAGGTCTGAGAAATGAAATTAAGATTAAAGAGCAGTTAAAGGATGCAGTTTGAGAGATCATCCATCTACGAAACGACAACGTAAGGAAAGACCTGAAGTTACAACCGGCTCTGAATAGAAAAAAAGTAAAAATACAGACCGAATTGGATGTCTCATGGTAGACACACGTGTTCCTGAACAAGCGTTTCAATAGGCCAGTGGGGACGAGAGATCGTGGAAGACCCTGGGAAAAACAGTCAGAGACTCTGTGAAGTCGGAACGGGCTATAGCCCAACCCATGTAGTTAAGAAGAAGAAGAAGAAGAAGAAGAAGAAGAAGAAGAAGAAGAAGAAGAAGAAGAAGAAGAAGTGTTTATTTGCAACACTAAATATTTTACTTTTCTCCTGAATGTCACATTTAAAATATATTTCCAAAATTGTTATGAAGGAGATACCACACACGAGTCAAGGTTCACTGCTGACGAACAAGAGTCACACTGATATGGTTTTGTTAAACAGATAAGCAGCTACTGATAAAGTAGCAAATTGTCTGTAATTTAATCACGGTTATGCCTAACCTGACAAACACAAAACTATTGGATTTAATGGCGTATACGTTCTACATGGCTGGTGAAATGAGATTTTTAGGATCAGTACTAGGAGTATCACTGAGCGACCGGCTAAGGTATGACGATACAGGAATATGCTTGGAATGTACAATATAAACGAAAGGACAAAGCAAAACAGACAGGATTCGATAGACCATGTTGAAAGGATGCATAACATAAGAACAAGATAACAAAACAAATTTTGGTTTATAATCCGAATGGACGGCGGAATATAGCAAGACCAAAGAAAAGATGGTCAGACCAAGGAGTGCACAACGGATCGTAAGGCCCACAGGCTGAAGAAGAAGAAGAAGAAGAAGAAGAAGAAGAAGAAGAAGAAGAAGAAGAAGAAGAAGAGGAAGATGAAGGGTAAGAGGAAGAAGATATGTTCTAGATGAGCTCCCCAAAAAACTGCATCACAAACTGACAGAAACGTAACGTGTCACAAAAACATTTATTTTTGAAACGATAAAGTAAATTGTGCATCCATTGAACAAGTTTCCTGAAAAAAAAAAACAAGAGGTTTGTTGAAAAACTGTGGTTTTTATAAGTTCTCTACTTTTATTTAAGTAAAATTTTGTATCACAGTTGCGCGGTAATAATTGAATATTAATTGCCACCTATTACTCAGCTAATATGTGGTCCAATCTATATTTGCTCAACATTCCAAATAATAATAGATAAATCAATTGTTATTATTGCAATTAGTACCTGAACATTATAATGAACGTAATAATGATTGTGAATGAGTACTGTACTCATTGACGGTGTTTCAGTAATCACTCTACTGGTAACTGTTCAAACCTACGTGCAGAGTGTTTGAGCAGTAAAAGCAAGTGACGCGCTTCATTTAACCGAACTGCAGTAATGTCTGTAATTAGCAATTAGCAGAAAACACAGACACACATACACGACTGTTTATCGACGTCTACAACTTTTTTTATACAGGATTCACTTCTCTATATTCTTCACAGAAAAGCCATTTCCTGTCTTTGACACCAGGAACTCTTGGCCTCCGCCGGCACACTTTAGAGTGTATCGTACTTTACCCCTATTTACTTCTGTGTTCCGTAAGGAAATAGAAGTATGGTGATGGCGAAAAAAATCATGTTCGAGGTAAGGGCTGATTCTGATTGTACTACGCTCAAAACATGAAGAACGTCATTTTCCGAAAAGTGTCTGTGTGTAGAATTTTTTCTATGACGAACGACAACTGCCGTAAATTCAAACAGAATCAAATAATTTTTTCACATGGGCCCGAGTTTTAGAGGACACAAGGCCTATTGATTTTGGTAGACATCGGTTAAGGGGAAGGGGTAGTTTACCTTGAACGTTTTATGTTTTAACAAGAGTAAAGTACTTAAATTTGATAAATAAATTATCCTGAAAAGAAGGTCATAATAACACACTGTAGAAAGGTAGATGAAATGTCTATAAATAAAAAGGGTAGTTGAAGGGTGAGGGAGTAATTTTCTATAAAATGATAGTTGATGGGAGGGGGATAATTTTGTATATGTACATATGTTATAGGCAAAAAAGGAGTAGTTTGTTGTTAAAATTCCTTCCCGGGGTGTTTGGCCGTGGTCCAATGTTTTCTGCAAAACCAGACGTTTCGGCAGTGCTATCAACTGCCACCATCAGTGAAAATCGAGTGCTTTAACGTGAGGTGATATATGTTAGTGACCACAGTACTGTGGTTAAGGCTGAAGAAAGAAGTAGTTTCTATGGAAATTAATTCGAAAATTCATTTTGAATATAATTTTAAATATAAATCTTAGAACATAGTATGGTGCTCCATACCGATATTTTCTTATACGCACATCGAAAAATGTTTCCTTTCCGGTAGATCCGTCCTTGTAAGTCTCAACAGTTTTCCTTCATAAGCGTTGAAAATAGATCCATTATGTCTGGACACGTGGCCTAGAAATTTTATCTTTCTCTATTTCCGTAACGTTTATAAGTTTGCCCCGGGTATCGTCTTAGATACGCGCTCATTTTTTCTAATACCCTGCTTACAATGGCTCGCGTTTTCTTCTTCAGCAGTTGACCACGATCAATTCAAACTGTCGACGTGGTTTTCCCGTTTCGTTCACTCTACATTTTGTTTATGTGTGTCGGTGTTTTCCGTGAGTGTCACATGTTTGTAAGCGCTTAGTTTCCCTGGGATGTTGAAGTCATGGCCGACAGAGTAGTTTGCTTACACCAAACCACGCACTATTCAAGCTGTCGTGACTGCTGCGGATGATCGTATGATGATTTTGGCCAACAGTGCTCGAGTATTTATTGGAATCTGTGGCCGAAAGGCTTCACGTGCGCCCTTGGAATGGTTTACGGAAAAATTGAGAACTGACATAACGAATAAGATGATATCTGTGAATGCTTGTCAAATTGAAGCGTTAACGCTTGTCCAAAAAAGAAAGCGTTGTGTTTTTTTAACCGATATGGTAATGACATTAATAACCGCGAGATGTTTCACACGTGTGTCTGGTTGAAAAAGTGTTGTGATTTTAATTGTAGTATTAGAAACGGTAATGATATAACTGGAAACAAAGATAAATTTGTATATGATAAAACACCACCTGTGTGTCAACTCACAGAAGGTTAATTAGTTGGGGAATTTTGGACATGCCCTTGAGAAGTCTGGGCCCTACAGGTTTGCTATTTTACGATCACTTTCAATGTGGTAGTAGTTTTAGATTGCTGTGTTGAATAAAAGAAAGATTTTTGTGTTAAATTTTGTTTTTCAATAAAAGAAAGAAAGGAGAAAAAAGAGAAGCCTTAAAGAGGATATGTGTGGCACTATCAGCAGATGCTTAAAAAAAGTCAAAGACACAATTTTAAAACTCTAAAAGATGAGACCTTGCCTGTGGGCATACACATATGCATGCCAGATACAGTTAGAAATCAATGTAAGTACAAATAAGAAGATCCAAACGCAAGTAAAAACAAGAAGGATCCAAAGGCAACAAGAAAAATCAAGGCTCCAGAGGCAAGTACAAAGAACAATGATCCAAACGCAAGTGTTAGACCTCTAGGAAGAGTTGAAGGATGCAGTCAAAGCGACATGATAACTTTTGAAGCAGTGACAAAAAATATTGAAATAAGTTTCTAAATGGAAAATTTAAATCGAAGGAGATAATATATAGAATATGTATGAATATGTGGAGAGAGCGCTAGAAACTAGATCGTCACTAATGTAAGGAGAGACACAAAGTTGAAGGAAGGAAAAACCTAGACAAGCCGGTGAAATGACAAAAAACATTAGAGAGAAGATGTCAAAAACACATGACGCTGATGATGGTGATGATGATGATGAGATGATGGTGGCGACAATAAAGAAGACAATGTTAAATATTATTTTACAGAAATTACATTAGTTACTACAGTAAAAACCAAGCCAGAAAGAGTAAAACTAAAACATTAATTAATCAAGTTAAAACGAAAAGGAGCTCCGATCATTACATGATGATGTTCTATCATCATCATAATCGTACGGTATTTTGCTCTTTGCCAGATGCCAGACGCCCGCAGCTGCATGCTTATGTCTATTTTAGTTATGAGTCTTCATCTCTTTATACGACCCCACACACATGGCTTCAATAGGAGCTTCAATCTTCTCTTCCCGCTCTTCTTATCTTCTTCCATTGTTGCACGCCAAACTGATTCAATAATCCAGTTGGCTTCAGTATTTGTTCAATCTTTCTGAATATACGAGGTCTGCAAATTAAGTCATCGTCATCATCATCTATCTGTCCAGGATTAGGCAGGTTGCCTGTTCCGGCTTCGCCATCTACGTCTCGGTCTGCCCACATTTCTTCTTCCGGTTGGCTTATAATTCAGGATTTTGCTTGGAATTCTTTCTAGAGACATGCGCATAACATGCTCTTTCCATCTTTTTTAATAGTTTTTCGCTATTTCCGTTACTGGTTGTACTTTTAATTCCTGTCTTATATCTTCGTTCTTTATGTGATCTAATCTTATACAACCTTTCACAGATCTACGATATTCCATTTCAGACGTTTCCATCTGTCTATAATCTTTCTTTCTTGGTGCCCATGATTCGGACCCGTATAATAACATGGGGACTGCCATCACCTTAAAGAATTTTATTTGAGTTTCTTTCGTGGTCTTTCCTTTGAGTGTTCTCCGTAATGTCCCACATATTCTTTGGATGTTGTTTGTGCAAATTAAGTAATGAGCCTAATTCAGTAAAACCTTTTATTTACAGTCAAACTATACATATTCTGTATCGCCTTCAAAACAGTTCCCTTGGGAAGCCACACATCGTGTTAGACGGTTCTTCCGCTCTTCACAGCAGTGTCGGAACCCAGAAACCGGAGTCTCCTTCAACTGGTCGGTTACATTTCTTTAATGTTGTCTATCGTCCCAAAATGGCGTCCTTGAGATGTTTTTTCAATCTCGGGGAGAGGAAGTAGTCACAGGGACTCAAGTCCGGAGAATACGGGGTTGAAGAACAACAGAAATATTTTTCTTTGTATAAAACTCATTAACCGAGAGTGCTGCGTGAGAAGGTACATTGTCATGATACAGCATGCAGGTTTTCACGCAAAATTTCGTTTTTCAAAATTTGATAAACTGTAGTCTGGTTAGAATTTAATTGTTCTGCAATGGTACTGACGGCTAGACCATACCAAACCCCTAATTCGATCAACATTGTCGCCAGTTCTTGACAATGACGGTCTACCAGAGTGTGGATCATCCTTAATTGATTCCCGGCCGTCTGAAAATGGTTCAAATTGTCTGAAAACCTGTGCTGTTGACAAAGCTTTATCTATATACGCCTTTGGCAATTTTATAACATTTTCAGTAGCATTGTGCCTAAGTTTAACACAAAACGATTGGACAACGTTGCTCCTAATTGATGTCACTCATTTTTATAACGCACAACAAAAACTCTCTTCACGAAAAGCCTGTTTAAGTTTCACGTAGCAATAATAGACAATAAATAAAATATGCTCAATATCAATCATCTGCTTATCTAACCATCTGTGTTAATGGAAACCTTACAGTGTTGCCATATTCACTACTACATGATTAGTCTCATTACTTAATATACAGACCTCGTATACTAACAATATATTGACACTGTCTATCAATATTTGGCTTTTAAACAATATAGTGTTACGTTCGTCGAGATACGAGAATGCTCTTGAAAATTCGAGAATGTTGTCTTATCTCAGGTAGTCATTTAAACACTCCATCACTAATTACACTTTCTTTCATGAAGTAAATCGTTTGAGTTATTATAATCTTATAATAACAAAAAAAAAAGAAACTGACCTTTCTGCTAACAATGTTGAATTCCATTAACACGAACCGCTATCAATTGTTGTGAAAAACAGTAATGGCCTAACGTTCACTTATCGGCTTATATTTGTTTCACGTTGCCTTACAGTACAATAATCGGAGTAAACGAAACACGGGCACAACGTCATTGTTTATGAGTGAGGAGAATGTAATGCCATAGAGGAAAGTTTCCTTTTCTCGTACACACGTACTCTACTTGATGAAAAGCCCGTTACAGGTTGGGGGTGAGGTGTCGGTGCTAGACTAGCGTCCGGAGTGTATTACAGTTAAGTGTATACTACCTGCTCCCCTGTTGCCAACACGCACGCACGCACGCGCACACACACACACACACACACACACACACACACACACACACACACACACACACACACACACACACACACACACACACACACACACACACACACACACACACACACACAGCCGCCTACGACGTGTAGGGGTAAGCGGCAAAGTAAAGGGAAATATTTTTGTAAAGTATTGTGCTGAGTCGCCTTTAAAAGTTTATTCTCCAGCAGAGAGTACAATCATGTCTCTATATAACTGTATGTGTAAACAACCATCATCATCTGTCGGAAACGTTATTAGCCGGGTTGTTAGACTTAGACCGTGGTCTAGAGTCTATGCTGACAGACGTTTCAGCCTCACCATCATAGTCTGAGGCCGGACTATATTATATCGTAGTCTCTAACTCATCGCTGGGGTGCTCTGGCAGACACCGTGCCAATTGTTACAGACACTAATGAGTGAGGCCGAAACGTTTGTCAGCATAGACTCTATGAGACCATGGCCTAACAGCCGTCGGGCCAATAATGATTCCAACTATGTGGACGCCAGCCGTAAAAAAGCCTTAAGGACTTTATTATCATTTTTGACTAAAAGTTTAGTGAGGCTCAGTAATGTAATTTTGTAATATTTTCGTCAACGTTCCGAGAAAAATTTAATGACATTTTATGGTTTTAATTTGTATTTAATTTTGTTAAAACATAGTTTTCTACAAGTTATGACGGAACTCAAATCACAACAGTGATTACGAGGGTAAGTTGAAATGTTTGCGGAGCGACATCTACAGCTCAGTGGGAGAACTAAAATCTTTCGTGTGCTGCAAGACGTATATTTCGCGTGAACGCCTGTTAATTTCCAGATATATCTGTCAATTTATTCACTTTTTACAAGCTGTTTGAAATTTTCCTGTTACGCGTGTTTTTAAAACGAACAAAATCAAACATCGTGTTGTGATGAATTCTTTGTTAAAAACGTTTTAGCGCCAATGGAAAAGCAAAACGAAATTGTAAATGTGTTACGAAACGCAGCGCTTTCAGAAACAACGGTAAGTGGGGGCACGCTTGAGTTTTATAAGTTGTCGTACAAGCACTGAAGCGTATCCCAGCAGTGGACGTCCAAAACATGCAACAAAATATGGCATTATTGAAAAAATTTCATATGGTGTTGGAAGAAAGCAGACTGAAGAGTGGATGACGTTGCTGATAACATAGGCAGCTCATATGAACGTGTCCATCTGTGAAAAAGCGTTGTGCAAGATGGCTGCCGCATCTGGAGTTGTTGCATTTTTTGGTCGTCTAGTGCGGGAGGGGGGTCATCTTCAATGCTCGTACGACCACGTGTTTAATCCCAAGTGCCTACTTACAAACCGTTGGTTTTGAAGTCGCAGCATCTCCTGGTACAATTACAATTTCGTTCTGAATTTCCGTTGGCGCTAAACAATTTTTACAAAGAATGACACCACGATGTTCGATTTTATCCGTTTTTCAAACACGCATGAGACGTTAAATTTTAAACAGCTTCTAAACAATGAATAAATTGATAGATAGATTTGGAAATTAGTAGGCGTTCACATAAAATACAAATCTTGCAGCACACGAAAAATTTTAGTTTTACCGCCAAACTTCAATTGTCACTCCGCGAACTTTTCAACTGATCATCGTATCTGAATAAGCCTTTAAAAGACTTGAATTCCGTGCGCGTCTGAACCGCCTGGACAGGATCAGCGGTAAATTTACAAGCTTTTGTTTTATGATGCGGTATAACTAATATGGTATAATAGAACTGCTCTTAGTCAACGTGGGTATCTAAGCGTCATATGGTTTCCTTACACAACAATAGTGTTAAACGTCAACCCAACATAGCTTTACATACCGTCAAGATATTCCGCAGGCGAGAGGATTATGTAATTGCAAATGGTTAGTTAAAACTTCTTCTTCTTCTTCTCCTCTTCAAGGATTAGGTTATTTAAATAGGCATTCATTTCATCCTCGGACGACCCACGTCTCTTCTACCAATGGCTTTATAGTTCAGTGCCGCTTTTGGCAACCGATCCTCTATGATCCCAACATTGTCTTCTGTAAATTGCAATAATTTCATTTATGTCCTTTACTTCGAGTTCTGACCTGATATCTTCATTTCTTGTTCTATCTTGCAATGTATAATTTAAAGTATTTCAAAGGAACTGCATTTTAACACTCTGAATCTTGCCGCTTTCTTTTTTTTTTGTCATTACCCACGTCTTACATGCACAAATGAACGAACGTGGGTATTGCAATTTTCTTATAAAATTTTATCCTTGTGCTGCGTCTTGTTTTATTTTTAAGATTTCTATGAATTGTACCAAAAATATTCCTAAATTTATTTATCTTCCATCTTATATCATATTCAGATAGCTTACTGCACAGCCGAGATATTTGAAACGGCTCACTTATTCTAAAGTGGTGTTGTTTATAACTATCTTAGCCCTCACTGGATATTTATCTGTAAAGGCCATGGTTTTGATCTTTCTTACTGAAATTGTCAGTGAGTACTCTCTTGCCACTTCTTGTAATTGAAACATGGCTCTTTCCAAATCATCCTCATTTTGGTTAAAACTTTGTTATGAAATTGCAAAACTTATTTTAAAAACGTTTGCTTACTTTATAATTAGTTTACATTCTTTTTTCTAATTACGTGTCTTCCCCACAGTAAAAGCAATGTACATCAGAATTAATCAAATATTAAATTTATCGTGCATGTTTCCAACGGCAACCCAGTCACTTGTATCAATAGACAAACTAACTTCATTCCGTCTTGTGACTTCTTTTTTATACTGATGACGCGTTCCTAAGTATACGTTTCATCATCACATCTTAAAATACATCTCGCAGTAGGACAGATCATACGTGAACAGGTGCGTACCTACTGACGAGTGTACAGCACAATTGCTACATGAATTTTAACCGATGGCGATCTCCTGCGATGGATATTTTTAAATCCGATGACGAAGCACGTAATTCGAAACGCGTCATAAATATAAAAAAGAAGTTAGTCACAAGGCGGATTGAAAAATTTTAGTTTATCAACTTTAGATCAATTTAGCAATAATGAAAAAAACTTATTTCAAATACAAGCGATTTAATTTTGATTCCACAAACCATCACCTACTTACAAAAGTGATTGGGCGCCGTAATCTCGACAACTGCAGAAAACATAGCGGAAAATACACACACGCATAACACGAGTCAAAAGGCTTATGCCTGTTTCTTAGTGAAATTGAAACTTTGTGGTGGCAAAGTCAAATTGATTGAAATTAAATTAGTGGTGGGAACTACCGTTTTCTCACATTTAAACACTATTTAGAAGGATAAAAACCCATCAAGGGTTGTAAACCTAAAACAAGAAGAAGGAAATGAAAGAGATGAGGAGGAGGAGGAGGAGGAGGAGGAGGAGGAGGAGGAGGAGGAGGAGGAGGAGGAGAAGAAGAAGAAGAAGAAGAAGAAGAAGTAATTTCTTTTTAGTGCCATGTTAATGGGTAGAAGAGAGAGGACTTTCCTTTTGAATTTAAGATGTGAGGTCAGAACTAGTTCTCTTAAGTGTGATGAAGCATTCCAGTAAGAAGAAAGTATTCTTATTTGAGTCAATTTAGTAGTGAATATGTCCCCTGGATATGTTACTAGCATATCGCAGGGTGAGACGTATGGTGGGTCAAAAATTGTTATAGATGGTACTGTCCTGGAGCAAGTTAGCAATTTTGAATACCTGGGCTACAGTATGTCTTATAATGCAAGGAACGACGTTGTGAATAAGTTGCATAAGTTCAACCTTATGTGCGGGACCATTAGACGAACCCTTAAGTCACCAAGTAAAGGAACACGCCTAAAATTTTAAAAGGTGATGGCTCTTCTCACTCTTCTTTATAAATCTGAGAATTAGACTATTACTATACTATAGTCCCTGCCAGGCCAGTCGCATCCAAGCGGCTGAAATGAGATTTCTCTGCCACGTGGCAGGGTATACTCTCCATGATCATAGAAGAGACACAGATATAAGGCAGGAACTGAATATTATGAGTATACTCCAGAGGATCGCCAAGTATAGGCTGAATTCGTGGGAACATCTTTGCCGAATTAAAAACATGACTGCCGCATCCCCAAACATCAATGGAACTATAAGCCGAGGGGACGGAGAGGTGGGGGACGTCCGAGGAAGCGCAGGAATGACCAGCTCTAATCTTTGCCTATTTGAGACCGGAACAAACTATCTTTGGTTTAATCCTTGAAGATGATGATGATGAAAAAAATATTCTAGGAAAACTGCTGAACAACAATAAGTAATGGCCAACGTCCGTTTTTCGAATTTCAGCACATTCATTACAGTTAACTTTTAACGCTATTCTTCTGAATAGTTTCCTCCGTTCAATTACAGATTTCCATAAAATTATTTTTAAACCATTTTTATTATTTTTTCTGTATATTGCTTAATTTTAGTTAATGGAAAATAAAAATAAATTCAGGACTTTATTTTTTCTATTTTTTATTAAACTCATTTTCGTATTCGTTTTAAATCCATACACGTCTGCTACTACCACCCGCTAAAGGTCAGCGGAGTCTTTGCCTCCCTCTCTCTACGTTGTTTACATTTTTCATAGAGACAGAGGCCTTATACGTAAGCCCCGGCGCAGTGCGTATTAGCCTCGGTCCGCGCCCACGCCGTTTCGTTTTCTTACAGCGTCGCGATGACGTGTGTTTTTATAACAACCCCATTACGAGATGACAAACTGCCCTGCGTACAATATCGCTTACGTCATGCGTCCTCTTCTGTATTCTCTAAATTGTCACTCCCCATATCTACAAGGTCAATATGTTGCCTACATGACGTTACTGTACGTATAAAAGTTAATCTAAAATTCTATCAAACGCAACCCTAGTCCTACACACACACAATCACAAACGTCGTTCTTTGGGCGAAGATAAGAAAAGTAGATTATATTCAAAATATAAATATAATTTATTTTTTATTTATAAATTCGTTACCTGAAGATGTTTTATTTCCTTATTTGGTACATGTTTCGGCAAGCGTATTATTCCCATCCTCAGTCTTCGTGATTTTATACCTTGTGGAGAAGTTGTGTTTTAATGGAAACCATAACACCAACCAACTTTCTACTTTACTGAAGCAACATACATTCTTTTATAAACAAGAAATAAACGATAAAGAAACACTTCATGTCGGCATTTTGTAATCAGTAAATATTATAGAACTATGTTGGGATCTAAGTGACGTGTCCATCTTCAGTGTACGAACGATTCGGTAACTGGCATGGATTTTTGCCAGTTAACCACCGTATCGTGGCAAAAGGTTGTTTGCGGCCCTGAGCAGGATCCTTTGTATTGTTGCGACGGTCTGCTTATCGTCGTATGGTACAGTGGAAAAACAAAATACAAGACACCAATTACGTCACTAAGCACCAGCTTTAATTGTCACAATTACACAGTTTGTAATCAACAAGACAGTCAACAAGATTATACTTGTACAATAATTCAAGTTAATTTGTCCACACCAATAATAATGTCAACTAAGAGAACCGCGCACAATAATCACATTCACTAATAATAACCACTTGAACGCACAGAGTAATCGCCCGAAGTAAACTCGAACCTCACTTGATTAAATCGCCAACTAAACTGATCTCAGCGTCGCTAAATGCTTACAATTATACCCCGATGAGATTCCAGAATAATCCATAACACGCGTCAACACTACTAGAAAACACTGGAGCGTAATTGCTTGCGGCCTTGAACACAGTGCGCGCGGACCGGTGGAGTCTGGAATAGCCTCGGCTGCTGACGCGTGACAAGTGTCCCGTAATTGTCCCTCATCTCAAAGTAGCAGCAATACGAGGTATGTATTGCACAAATTAATGGCGTAACAGTATAAACTTGAAGAGTTGGCGCGTTGTAAGCTAAAATCAGCATCGGCCATTGATTCTGAGCGCATCGTTCTGGACTTTGTCGAGCTTCTTCAGGTTATTGCAGCTAGCAAGGGATGTTACTTCGCTGGCGTAGTCCATGGTGGGTCTCACGTATGATTTGTATGCGGTTGCTAGTACATCTTGGGTACGTCCCCATTTTGCCGCTGTTATCCGTTTCAATAAGCTTATGCGCTTCCCTGCCCGCTCAGCGGTTTCTTGGATGTGGCTGTTGAATGTCAGTTTTGTGTCTAGCTTGACGCCCAGGTATTTCGCAATCGAGGTTTCAGGCAGGTTAGTTCCTTTATACTGAAGTTCGATTTTTGCAGGTTTAGTAGAGAGGGTAAAAAGTTGAAAAACCGTTTTATCAGGACTTATTACCATTTTGTTGCTGTCTGCCCAGGTTCCGACGTTTTTTAAAACAGAGTTGACTACTGATTCAAGGTGGGAGGTGCTGCTTGTAGTTGCCCACAGGATGACATCATCTGCGTATAGAAGACAGGATATTCCAGATAGCTTATTGATCGCTGTTGTTAAATCATTGATCATAATGTTGAAGAGCAGACAGCTGATTACTGCGCCTTGGGGTAGTCCTTGTCGCTGTAATTTGTACTTAGAAGTGGTATTAACGAATTTAGTTCTGATGTAGCGTTCGGTTAGAAAGCTTTTTATCCATGTGAGCATGTTGTTCTTCACTCCGAGCTCTCTGAGTTTGTATAGAAGTAGTGCGCGCCAAACTTTGTCGTACGCAGCCTTGAAATCGATCAACACAGCCAGTGTCGATTGTTTTCGATGGAAGCCGTCTTTAACCGCCTGAGTGAATTTAACTATTTGGTCTATTGTAGATCGATGTTGACGGAATCCCGCTTGAGCATCGCTGATTGCACTACTTGACTCTAGAAAATTCTTAGTCTGCGTTCCACCATCTTTTCCGCTATTTTGCAGCACACGCTGGTTAGTGAAATGGGCCTGTAGCTGCTCAGGCTGCTTCGAGGGTTTCCTTTTTTATAGATGGGGATTAGCTCAGCTTTTTTCCATTGGTGAGGAATCCGCTTGTCCCATGTTAGGTTGATAAGTTTCAGGAAACATAGTTTAGCAGTGGTCCCAAGGTTCTTTAGGAAATCTGGGAAAATATTGTCAGGTCCAGCAGACTTGCCATTTTTTAAATCCCTTAAAGCTATTTCTAACTCTTGTATAGAGAAACGGGCAATCATAGAGCGGTGCTCTTCTTTAGTTGCTACGCTTGTTGTTTGGCTCATTTGCACGCTTTTTCGTTCAGGACCGCTGACTTTCAGGGAGCTAACTGAGGCATAGAATTTGCAAAGGCTGTTGGCTACTTGCACTGGACTGGCGAGGAGCTTGTCATTCACTTTCATGGGTTCCCATGGAGATAAGTCAATTATGTTACAACACAGTTATCGCCGGCGGTGTAAAAGCCTTAGATATAGAATATAGAACTAAACAGAGTGATTCAAAATTGCACGGCAATCTCGCGGGACCTGATTCTATAGCTAAAAATAAGGAAAAAAATCTATATAAACATAGCTCCGAAAACGGTTAGTTAGCGAGTTACGGCTCGCGAACCAATTCGCCTTGATTTCTGCTCCCACGGTAAAATGACGCCATATTGAAATTCTTGGGGTTTAAAGTGAAGAACAGATATGGTGGTTTCTTATGATTTTTGGTCTGAAACGTTGAATAAAAGAGGTCCCAGAGCTCTATCTTAATTAGTTTGGAAGAAAAACTGTGTAAAACACAAACAACTGGAGTCGAAAAACACCACATTTTTAGATTTGGGATAAAATAACTTTGTTAATTTGCCAATAAACGAATAAATTTTTTCTAATTAACTTCATATAAAATTTAATTATGAGAAAAGTGATGTGTATAATGTCTATTAGAAATAAGTAAAAATTTGAGAAATTTGACTTTAATTAAAAACAAAACAGACCAACCTGCGTCTATGTTTATACGGACCTTTTTCTTATTTTTAGCTACAGAATCAGGTCCCGAGAGATTTACGTTCAATTTTGAATCACCTTATATAATAAACATAATAGAGACTAAAACTAAATGAAATTTACTTTAAACGATTGTCAACATTGTTTCTGACTGTAAATGATATCTAACCTACTAAACTCACTCAGGTCTCAGCGTTAGCAGCAGTTGTTTTAAGTACAGTACTGTAGAGCGTCAGTTATCGGACCGTCAAATATTCGAGCTCTTTGAAAATAAAATAGCCACAGATACAATGGTAATAATTGTTGTTAGCCATCGTATAGCGTACGGTACAACTCGTAAACTAAACGTCTCCCCGCCCCTATTAATTAGTTAAATTTTATGTTAATTATACAATTTATTCTCAGTTAGTATTATTAAATAAAAGAACGTTGGATAAAACTAATGTAGGCACGTTAATTTCACCAATAGGAAAATTAATTATCTGCCTGTGGTTATCAACCAACAAGTGATACCACATGAAAACAGTACAGTCACCGAACGAATAAAATCTAAAATTAAGTGCCGCCTTTGAGATTTTTGGGATGCACGTAGATAAAAGGATGAGAATGAATTGAAAAAAAAAATGTTTGCCAGAATTCTGTTGCGGGATTTCAAAAAAAAAAAAAAAAAAAAAAAAAAAAAAAGGAGGGAGAGGGTACAAAAAATGAAATTTTCATAATTATCTCGGAAAATAAAGTTAAAAAAAAACACAAGACATCAAAAAGAAATGTTCTACGCGTAAAGGATATTTGCGTAAAACTTTGTTTAAAAATATTATGTGTGTAGAATTTTGTTCAAAAATTCTACAGAAGTGTATCTAAAATATATTAAATATAGTTAATGTGAAAATAAAATTCTACAGAAGTGTAAAGTATAAAAAATGAGGAAGACTCGAGAAATTAAAAAAAAAAATTTAAGGTTAGCTCATTTTATGCTAACAAAACAGCAGAAATTTTCACTATTTTTTCGATAAACTATATATACTTACATTCATATATTCATATTGTAAACTTTTTTTAATTAATTTAAGAATTTTACCTTATATAATCCACTAGGCGATCTCAGTTTTTCAAATACGACATGTTTCAGGGACTAAATCCCCATCCTCAGGTACAGTAAAATGCTATTCCCCTAATACATAGGGGTCGTCGAAAAGATTAAAACGTTTATACACATAAACACCACACGCACAAAACTCACTATGAATAAATTAACATATATACAAAAACATATGAAAACGTTATAAGTGACTCGGTGCACCGGTCGACCTCTGATCGTCAACTAACATGTATTCGCGCTTCACTGCTTATCTTCAACGCGGTATCATATAATTTATTGGATTTAAACATCAGATGATCGTTGAGTAACTGTTCTTCATTTATTTTGGAGGCCCTGTATATTTCAAACTCTTCTAAGGCGTTCAGGAGATGACCTTTATTACATATGTGTATCGGCTTCATGTTTTCTTTGAATCCGGTGTAACTATGGTTTTCGTTTATGAGGTGGAGTGCGTAATTTGATGAGGTGGTTTGGGGATTCTTTTTTGGTTGGTGTTCTTTAAACCTCTCGATAAATGTTCTCCCCGTCTGTCCGATATAGAACTTATCGCACTCACTGCACTGGATTCTATACACTCCTGAACATTCCTCCGATGTTATTGGAGCACGTGGCTTAAGTACATTTTTTAGATTATTCATGGTCTTGAATGAAACATTTATACATAATTTTTTAAATTCATTTTTTATTACATTGGGGAGTAAGTTCGTATATAATGCTGAGACGTATTGTGTTTTATTTTTAGCCTTATTATTGTCACCATTTATTTTCCGTAATTGTTTACGTATTATTTTATCCATAATTTCTATTTTATATCCATTTCTCAAAGCTATGTGTTTTATGACGTTAGATTCGTCCTTATAATCTTCCGTGTTCATTGGTACGTTTAATAGTCTATATGCTAGCGCATTAAACGCCGCCATTTTTTGTGTGTAGGGATGATTCGATTTAGCATTTATAACTATGTCTGTTGTGGTAGGCTTTCGGTATATTTTAAAACCGAGATGGCTGTTTCTTTTTAACACCGATACATCGAGGAAGTTCAACCTATTATTAGTTTCCATTTCCATGGTAAATTTAATGTTACGGTTAATGTCGTTAATAAACTTAATAAGTTGAACCTTAATAAGTCGCGATTTAGCCGTGGAACCGTGTAGACGGTTGTTGTGCGCTGTTATCGAGTATTGTTATGTTATGTTATGTTTAAATATAGTTTATCTCTTGTTAGTGACTTGTGCTACGTAATCAGTGCAGATATAATATTATTTTGTGTTCAAAGTTCTAAAAGGGCTTTCAGTGAGTACTTAAAACTTTAATAATTATTGTTGGTTACAATTTATCTCGGTCGTGCTTGGCGGCTCAGGTTATCGACCAAGTGCATTTAACTGTTATCTGGCTTGTGACCCGGTTCGGACTGGTTCTAAATCGCATCCACTCAGCTACAAGATAAGGTAAATATGCTAACAAATAGCGATGGACATTATCAGCAACATATTCAGACTCCGTACAATCCAAACTTCTATGTAAGTAGCCAGAACTATAACCCTAGTTATGAGCATCAACAACAAAATACTCATCTTAGAGGTAATTCGCAACCTCACTTTCAGTCACAAATGCAGCAGCTATATCAACAACAAACTAGTTGTCCTTTCTCAAATATGCCGGCACCTACTGTCTGCAATCAACTCCCGAACCAAATGTCATCGTAAATATTAACGAACACTAATACCAATATGGCCCAAGCAATACCTCCATTCAGCTGTCCTACCAACATCACACAGAACTCCCAAGAGGACATAGATTATGATTCATTAAGTGAAGACTTATCCTACTCTGAACCTAATGAAACTGAAACTGCAAATGAATCTTGCGTACCTTGGCAGCAAGTTAAACGCCCCTCTAAAAAAAGGAAACGATCTGCTACAGCAACTAAAAGCATTTACTTACCTCAAACAGCAAATAGATTCGATCCCTTGTCCAACATAGATACGTCTCTTAATCATGACGATTCTGGCAACTCAAATAACGTAAATAAAAACAATCAACCGAAAACACCAAAGCCTCCGCCAATATGTATATACGGTGTTACGAACTATAAAGCAATGACAGACTTTCTGGCATCGGCTGCAGAAGACGAAACATACCACAGCAAAGCTCTCTCAAACAACACAGTTAAAATTCACCCCCACACCGTTGACACTTACAGAAAATTAATTAGACTACTCTGTGAAAAAAATATAGTCCATCACACCTACCAGCTGAAACATGAGAGAGCCTACCGTGTTGTCATAAGAGATCTTCACTATTCAGTGCCACTAGAAGAAATTAAAGACGAGCTAGCTAAATATGGCCACAAAATTCGGAATATCATAAACGCGAGACACAGAAAATCCAAGGACCCACTGCCTCTATTTTTTGTAGACCTCGAGCCCCAAGATAACAATAAGGAAATATATCAATTGGAATATCTACAAAATACAAAAATTAAAGTTGAACCGCCAAGAGTCAAAAAGGCAATAATCCAATGGACACGATGTCAGGAATATGGCCACTCCAAAACTTACTGCAGAAAATCATTTATCTGCGTAAAGTGTGGAAAATCTCATGACACTAAAACGTGCAAGAAACCTAGGGATACCCCTGCTACCTGTGCACTATGCGATGGCAGTCACCCAGCCAATTATAAAGGGTGTTCTGTCTACCAAGACCTGATAAGATCTAAACTTAGGGGCAATTCACAACTGCTAAGTAGTGCTACTCCACAGACACAATCTAATGTGATTCATAATTCTCCATCCCCTCTACCACCACCGCGAAATACAACTTCTACATATGCTCAAATCACGGGCGGAAGTAGAAAGACACAAATTACTAGCAACAGCCACGCAAACCCCACTAACAGGGAAGTAATGGACCAACTGGCAATTTTCCTAAGTGAGTTCAAAACTATGTTCGCTCAACTCATTAATCAAAACAGCATTATCCTCAACATGTTATCTACAGTCATAAATAGAATACCTCAGCAATGACCCCGGCACTAAGAATAGCTGTCTGGAATAAGAATGGGCTTTCCGGCCGCATACAAGAAATTATCCTCTTCCTGAATATCAATAAAATTGACATCCTCCTAATTTCAGAAACCCACTCAACGGATTGAACAGTCTTCAAAATACCTTATTATAACATATTCTATGCTAACCACCCTGACGGTTCAGCTCACGCAGGTTCAGCTGTCATCATACGAAATATTCTTCATCATTATGTAATGGAGCCACATGTCACTGCAAAAATTCAAAGTGCAATCATTAAAGTTCTCGCCCTTCCATGGCCCTTGACCTTAGCAGCTACATATAGCCCACCACGCCATTCCATATCAACAGACGAATATCTAGAGTTTTTCGCCACTCTGGGACCACACTTTCTTGTAGCGGGGGACTGGAATGCGAAGCATACTGCCTGGGGCTCAAGGCTTATCACACCAAAGGGTCGAAATCTACTGGCAGCTATACACCATCTTCATCTCAGCTACTTATCAACAGGAGAACCTACGTACTGGTCCACAGACTTAAATAAAATTCCAGATCTTCTTGATTTTGCGATAAAAAAAGGAATCTCGCACTTATATACCAAAATCGAACCAAATCTCGACTTAAGCTCTGATCATAGCACCATTATAATTACATTAAGCACTAATGTAATCTGGAGGGAAACTCCACCTGTTTTATGCACTAAGCAGACTAACTGGGATTTATTTGAACACATTATCAATGAGAATATCAACTCTAACTTTCGCATTGCGGATTCCAGAGACATTGAAGTAGCCGTTCAATACTTTACTAAACTACTACAGGATGCTGCATGGCAAGCTACACCAGAAAGAAGAAAAGTTTTACCTCATTATCATAATATACCTCTGCACACAAACAACTTATTCAAGAAAAACGACAAGCTCGCGGTAAGTGGCAACGAACGAGAAACCCCCAGTATAAAACAATTCCCAATAGGCTCACCCATAGAATTCGAGCAGCTATGCAAGAGGCCCGAAACGCATCGTTTGAACACTACGTAACATGTTTAACACCCCATGATCATTCAATATGGAAGGCGACAAAAAAAATCAAACGCCCGGTAATCCCAGTATCCCCCATTCGTAAACCTGACGGTAGTTGGGTTCGAACAAATGAAGATAAGGTGAATGTGTTCGCAGATCACCTTTCCCAGGTTTTCACCCCAACCTCATCAGCAATTAATGACTCAGAAATTCTAACTTACCTTGATGCTCCCTGCCAATTATCTCCTCCAATCAAAGCGTTTGCCTTCTCTGAAGTTCTCAGGGAGATAAAACATTCCAAGACACATAAAGCCCCCGGGTACGATTTAATAGTTGGAGAAGTTCTGAAACATCTTCCCAAAAAAGCGTTAGTACTACTTACAACTATTTACAACAGTATGCTCAGACTGTGCTACTTTCCAATCCAATGGAAATTAGCCCAAATTATCATGGTCGCAAAATCTGGCAAACCCCCTACTGACCCTACATCTTACAGGCCAATAAGCCTTCTTCCACTCTTGTCAAAAATATTTGAGCGACTTCTCCTGACCAGACTAAAACAAATAGTGCCCTTTAGGTACCTGATCCCTGAACACCAATTTGGGTTCAGAGAAAAACATTCTACAGTGCAGCAATGCCACAGAATAGTGAACAAAATTAGGGATAGCCTGGAAAAGAAGACGATGTGCGCAGCTGTCTTCCTGGATATTCAGCAGGCTTTTGATAAAGTCTGGCATGAGGGCCTTCTGTACAAGCTGAAGAAACAACTTCCTGATCAACTATATTTACTGTTGAAATCATATGTGCAAGATAGACACTTCCAAATCAAAATCGAAGACACTGTGTCAGTAATCTCTCCTATAAAGTCGGGAGTGCCTCAGGGCAGCGTTCTGGGGCCATACTTATATCTTATATTTACTGCCGACCTACCTGTGACGGACTACACTACCACCGCCACCTTCGCTGATGATACCGCTATCCTCGCAGTAGATCCCAACCCGGAACGAGCCTCTGAGAAACTGCAAAGCCATCTTTACCTCCTGCAAGATTGGTTCCAGCGGTGGAGGATCCGAGTTAATTCTGCAAAATCCACTCAAATAACCTTCACCATGAAACGTAGCTCTTGTCCACAAGTCACCATAAACGATGCCCCCATACCTATAAAATCAGAAGTTAAATACCTGGTGCTGCATTTGGACGACAAATTAACATGGAAAGCCCACATTCAGGCTAAGAAACAACAACTCAACTTAAAAGCTAGGCAAATGTACTGGCTCATAGGTAGAAAATCTCAGGTATCTCTTGCAAACAAAGTCATTATATATAAAGCTGTGCTCAGACCAATCTGGACTTACGGTATAGAATTGTGGGGCTGCTCTAAACCTTCCAACACAAAGATTCTGCAGACAGTTCAGTCAAAAATCTTGCGTTGCATAACGAATGCTCCCTGGTTCATCTCTAATTATACTCTTCACAAAGACCTCAACATTCCATACATTTCTGATGTCATCAAGATGCACGCCGCTAAGTACAGGAACCGCAACATAGGACACAGCAATAACCTGATCAACGAGCTCCTCAATCCATCACTAGATGTAAGAAGGCTGAAGAGACAGTGGCCAGATGACCTGACCCGGTGAACGTGGTAATCATCGCTGGATGGTTCCCACCTCAAGTGACGACGTATACATCACTTTTACTTATTACACTGTAAAATGAGTAGATTGTAAAACTGCATTATAATAAATAAAAAAAATAATAATAAACTTAAAAAACATATCCACCTGTCTATGAGTGCCATTAAATACTATGAAGGTATCGTCTACGTAACGTGTATAAGAAACTATTTTATCATGGAACTGGTTGTAGTTAGACAATAGAAATTTATTCTCATAGTAGTTCATGTATATTTCGGCCAAAAGTCCGCTTAGAGGTGAACCCATTGCCAACCCTTCCTTTTGGTTATAATACTTATTGTCATGAGTGTAATAATTTTGTTGTACTATAAACTGTAATAAAGATAGGAGTTCTTCTATCTGCTTTTTGTTTAGAATGCCTGTCCTAGTTAAATGTTCCTTTAAAATTGTTAATGTTTCCAAAACCGGAATATTTGTATATAAATTAACAATGTCCGTCGAGACAAACTAATAGCTAGGTAGAATCTCCATATCTTTAATTTTATTTATGAATTCAAAGGTGTTTTTTACATTGTGGACATTTTCTATTTTTATGCTGTTCTTAATAATTTGTTGTAGTTTTTTGGCTATTTTATAACTTGGGGCGGTCGTATAGTTAATCATAGGTCGTATGGGAATGTTTTGTTTGTGCAATTTCGGGGGTCCCGTAAATTCAGGTGCCTTAGGTTTGATTTGTTTTACGTTCCGTCTGGTTAGTGTGTCAAGTAAATTTACACATGTATTTATAGCTAAATTGATGGTTTTAGTGTGTTTTTCGGTCGGGTCATTATTTAACATCGTTATATTATTATCTTGAATGAAGTCGTAACATTTACGTATATAATCTCTTTTATCCATAATAACCACTGTGTTTCCTTTGTCTGCTTTTGTAAGTATTGCGTTGTTATTTATTATTTTTTGTTTGATATTTTTAACGATTTTTAACTCTTTCTTATGTTCTGTGTTATGTGTGCTATTTAACTTCAGTAAACGATTCAACTTATTGTTGATTAATGACCGTGTTTCACACTGAGTGTCTTGGTTCTTAATACATTTAATTGTAGCCTCAGCATTAGTGACTTCCCGTGTTAAAGCGTGTTTACTAAAGTCAGGTAGATTGTAGTGTAGCCCCTTTGATAATAAATTCTGTTCCTCTGTCGATAACTCAATGTTAGTAAGATTAGCTATGCGTTTATAAAATATATGTTTACATTCAACGTTATCTTGTTTGTGTTGTTCTCTGTATAGTTTATCAAATTTCTTAATGTGTCTCGATACAATTGTACTGGCAATATTTCTAATCTGTGTTTGTATTAAATAAATTACTTCATTGACTATAGCTGGGTGTAACGTGTTCAAGACCATTAAATGAGCTTTGTATAACAATTTATTTAAACGAATTTTCTTTATGTATAATGCTTTAATTTCCTCCTTAAGCCACGTTTTCTGTGCTTTTACTTTAGCGTTATAAGCTGCCGTTGATTTGTTTCTAACGTTCAAAATTGCGAATTTCGTTGTGATGTTTTGTATTTCGAGAGCAGTACTTAGTTTTCATTCCATCAACAAAAATAATTATTCTCAATCTGTATTAATCACCATCAAGCAGTATAACAATTAGATCTTTTGCACAGCTAGACATATGAATTACAAATATACTTTTATATTTATATATATATATATATATATTCACAGGACTTGTCCTGACAATTATTTGTTTTAATCATGGTGAACATAAAGATTCTGTTAATGCATGTTTTCTTTATGCGGGAAAAATGAATTCCTATTTTCATCTATGGCGGTGATCCTCAACCACTGAGGACGACTATCGTGACAGCAGCAGCAGTAGGAAACGTCTTCGGTTCCTAGCAGAGTACCACAGCGCAACATCCCGGAGGAGAATACGTATGAATGATAAGATTTTTGTCAAACTGCTTAGCCGAATTACGTTTATTTCAAAAACTATATAGAAGCTATGGAGAAGCATGGACCATGGACGATGGACGATGGACCATGTGCCATTAGAAACAAGAGGTTCAAATTCAAATAAAAATTTCCTAGTTTTATTATAAGCGCAATAAATTAAAATAAAAATCATAGTTCTATAGTTTTATTGAAATAACGTGAATAGCTGAATTCCGGATTATTATTGATTTTTCATTGTAAAATTTATAACGTATCAAATTAATTAGCATCTAGTACTCAAATCTAGTAGGTAGTATTAGGTAGTAGTACGTCATCCAGTAGCGTGGAGTCCTTGTAACCGCTGTTGCCGGCGGCAACAGTACTGGATATAAGAGAAAATAATATTAATTATATTGCAGAATAAATACTTTAGTTATTGAATAATTTGAAATCCGAACAATATTAGTAGGGAAACTTGAAGAAAAGCGTATCATTGATTTCGAACTGCTGGGCGCTTGCACCGCCGTGTGTGGCCGGCTCAGATATCGGCAATGTTTTACTGCATACTGTCATTGACCACGTAGTAATTGTCACTCTACAAACAGCGGAGGGGGGAGTCATTCGTCCACCCAATGTGTTGCCGCTGTATAAACCGGCAAAACGGTCAGTTAGCAGTCCGTTTTCGGAACTGACGTAGAGTAGATACTACATACCTGTTTGTGTTTTTGTTCGTGTCTGTTTGTGTTTTTGTGTTTCTCTGTTTGTCTTTATTACTTTTAATTCGATTATTTGTGTTCTGATTTATGCTGTGTAAGTATGAGAGTCAGATCCCGTTGAACCGGGACCCTTTTCTTCTCCCAGCGAATGATAGAAAATGTTCTAAAAAAAAAAAAACACTTGGTACAAGAAAAAATTCGAATTAATTTTTAGATTACATTTTAGGCCTATCAGAACCGCCAACAGGTGTTATGTACCCACGCCACGCCACTGGTGCCATCTAATACTAATAATCGTCATCTATTTGCCTAACAATACAGAATAATAATACACACATGAGTCGTCATTGTTGCAACTAGTGCGTTAACAATGAAATGATCGTGATAATTAATGTGATTTTGGGGGGGACTTGGTGGTTTTTAGTTAAGCACCCACTCTACTGTTTTGGAAAGCGTTCAACTTTACGTGCAGTGTGCGAGATACAGTGTTTGGGCAGCAAAAGGAAGCGATGCGCTTCATTGAACCGAACTGAAGTAATGGCCGTAATTAGCAATTAGTGGCAACACACACACTCACACATTAATAGCATGTTTATCGGCTTCTGAAACTTTTTGAAATCTGTTTCAGTTATTGTTCTTCTACACTGTTAGATTTACTTATTTAATAAGACAAACAGCCTGAATTTCCGTTTGAAGGGGCGATTCTGATGGGTTCTCGGGGTGTTTTACATTTTTTTTAAAGACAAAATCTTGCTCCTACAGCATTTTGTTTTCCGCCATTCTTTTGTATGCATCACTGTATGCATCGTACCTTATGGCTGTGTTATCAAACGCCCATCCACCAAGCATTTCCTTTCCGGCCGAAGTCTGTCTTTCGCCCCTAACAGCTGACTACGTGATTTGCGAAACCGTAACGCGCATTGCCAATTTTTAATTTGAAGAAGTCATGATTAAATTTACAGATTCAACTAATATACAGGTCTAGTAGCAATGTTTTGTACGTTGACTCAGTTCACTCGCTACTCGACACTGAAGTTCTCACTTCTGGAGGGTGACTCACGACAAGGAAAGGAAATGGAAGTATGGTGATGGCAAAAAAACGTGTTCGAGACAAACACGACAGACAATCAGGGCTGATTCTGATTGTACTACCCTCAAAACATGAAGAAAAGTAATTTTTTGAAAAGTGTCTGTGCGTGTGTCTGTATGTCTGTGTGTAGAATATTTCTATGGCAAACGATAACTGCCGCAAATTCAAACAGAATCAAATAATTTTTTGCATACGTCCTGAATTGTAGAAGACTCAAGGCCTATTGATTTGTGAAGATCGGTTAAGGGTTAAAGGGTAGTTTACCTGCAACGTTTTATGTTTTAACAAGAGTAATTTTTTCTACGACGAACGATAACTGCCGTAAATTCAAACAGAATCAAATAATTTTTTGCATACGTATCTAAGTTGTAGAGGACTCGAGGCTTATTTATTTTGGTTAAGTTCGGTTAAGGGGAAGGGGTAGTTTATCAGCAACGTTTTATGTTTTAACAAGAGTAAAGTAGGCCTACTTAATTTTAATAAATAAAGTATTCTGAAAACAAGGTCATAATAATCCACTGTAGAAAGGTAGATGAAATATCTATAAATTAAAAGGGTAGTTGAGGGAGAGGGGATAATTTTTTATATGTGTACTACGTTATCGACAACAAAGAAGTAGTTTGTTGTTAAAATTCCTTTCCGGGCTGTTTGGCCGTGGTACAATGTTTTCTGAAAAAACCAGACGTTTCGGTAGTGCCATCGACTGCCATCATCTGTGAAAATCGAATGCGCTAACGTCAGGTGGTATACGTTAGTGACCACAGTACTGTGGTTAAGGCTGAAGCAAGAAGTAGAAAGAAGTAGTTTCTATGGAAACATTTCATTTCGAAAATGATTTTAAATATAAATCTTAGAACATGAAAGTCATGTATGGTTCTCCATACCGATATTTATTCTTATAATTTCTTCAAGGTTCAGGTGAGTAGGCACAAATCACCTCTTTTACGGCTCTCAGTAGATCGTTCCGTTTCGGCATATAAAACAGAATTAATCTGGACTGTCCGTGAGCAAGCCGCCATTCTTTCTGCACAAACACATGAACAAAGTTATAATACAAATCCTTACAACATGGTTTCAAATCTAGTCGTCGTAAAAAATCAGCTGATAATATATCAGCTGGTTGGTCGTCAGTTTAACTACGAAATATGACGTTCAAATCAGATTACAGTTTGGTGTACTAGCAATCAAAATGAATTTTTATTTACCACAGAATTCAAACAAATACTTAAATCTTTTTCTGTCATTATTCTGTAATTCGTGGTGACGCGTGAACAAAAAAAAAACAAGAACAAAACTCAGTCAAACGTCAAAATCTAGTTAGTCATTTGTGCAGTTTGCGCCAAAAACCGAATATCAGAAATGTAATAATTTATTGTCAAAAAAAATGGCACCCGCTACACACCGGATTGTAAATAACGCTCATATACTGTTATGTGTGTGTATATGTGTGTCTGTGTGCATGTATCAAACCGTAAATAAATAACTGATGGGTCCGTGTTCTCGCCGGTGGCGTTTTTGTCGATTGGAATGTAGCCCAAAGTGTCGACGAGTTGGTGTGTGTGTTTTTGCGCTCCATTTTTTCACAATTTACAAAACTATTTTATCACCAACCACCTATATTGGTAATATATATATTTTATTCCGCCTACTGAAATATATTTCGCAGCGCCGTGCAGGCGAAAAATTTGGCACTATACTGTTATTTGTTTTGGCAGAAGTGGGGGAATCTAGTCATAAATTTTTTCCCGTTTGAATCGAAGCCGCGGCAGGAGGTAGAGAAACCAGTATCGATTCTCGCCTAGTTCCGCGGATTCGATTTATGTGTCTGTATGAGTACTTTTTCCAGTGTACGCAAATAAATTTCTTATTAACTTTAACTGTATATATGTAAATAAATTATCATATTAATCAATCAACTACTGGAAAACCAAGTTTGGAATCGGGAAGTTAGCACACCCATTATAGGAAGTTTGCTTTTAAATTATTAACTTTCCGTTTATCTCCAATTATAAATTATTTTTTTGAGATTTAAACATTTTTAGTAAAGTGTAATTATGCGTTTAATTAAATTGTACTAATTATTACTATTTACACTACTTAATATACTATTAGCTGTTTATATTTTATGCGCTCTAAGAACCTTTTTTCCAGCTTTGAGAATAAATACTTCAATGTTAACATTTCTTCAGAAACATACTCTTCAGAAACATAAGGTAATTCTGAGAGCACAGCTGATTATCTGCCTATTGGATGGTCATCATCATCATCATCATCATCATCATCATCATCATCATCATCATCATCATCATCATCATCTTCTTCTTCTTCTTCTTCTTCTTCTTCTTCTTCTTCTTCTTCTTCTTCTTCTTCTTCTTCTTCTTCCACAAGAATTAAACCAAAAATGGTATTTTTCCTGTCCCAAGCAGATAGACTAGAGCTGGTCACTGCAATGCCTCTTCGCACGTCCCACACCACTCCTCTCTTTCGGCTTATAATTCCATAGATGTTTGGGTATGCGGCAGTCATCTAGTCCTTTAAGATGCTCCAACCACGTTAGTGTATATTGGGGAATGCTATCAAGGATACTCACAATATTCAGTTCAGCCGTGAGTGTACTCACAATATTCAGCCGTACATCGACGTTTCTTTCCGATCTTGAAGAGTATATCCTGTCACGTGCCAGAGGAATCTCACTTCGGCCGCTTGAATCCGACTATAACCAGGGCTGTCACTCTATAGAACTTCAGACGTGTGTTCATTTTAGAGTTCACCTGATGGTCCCACATCTTTACCGTATCGTCGTTTGTAATGTAGGCCTACTACACATTACAGCCGAGATATTCAAAATCGCTGATCTTCTCCAGAACAGTACCATCTACAACAAGTTTTGCTCATATGGTAAGCTCCGTGAAAAGCCATCACCTTAGTCTTCAATGTGGAGATCTGTAATCTGAAATCCTTGCAGACTCGTCTCAACGAGTTTTGTTGGATAGTCAATATCTAATATTACAAGAACAGTTTTAAGACAATTTGTAAATAAAACTTAAGTTTAAACGCTGGTTACCACGAAAATATACTTGCACAAGGGATTCCCACGGCTATTATAGTTAGTCCATACCCAGATTCCTCTCTTCTTTCTCACATTAAAGTCGTCTGTGTGCAGACTCCGTATTCAAATCACTCAGTCAATTTTATTCCTTTGAATAAAATTTAATTTCTTTCTTTCCTTTATTATTTTATTTTAGACGTTCACTACCAAAATCTATCATTCGTCATCCTATTAACGTACCCAGACCACACAACTTGCCATTTTCAATCTCCTCTGTTATAACCTTGTCAACGTGCATCTCTTTTCCATTATTTCTCCCTATTGTTAGTCTTCCTTTCCATGTTTGATATATATGAATACTTAATCAACAAGAGTCCACATCTTTCAAAATCTAATCCTTCATTCCTGTTGCTTATAATCCTATGTGTCAGACGCTTATGGTGCTACGATTCCCTACCACTGACTTAGACGTCCTTTCATAGAATCCTCTCCTCCTCCTTGTTGTTGTTGTTGTTCTTCTTCTTCTTCTTCTTCTTCTGCATAAAACGTTGGAGGTAAATTACTCCTTCCTCTTAACCGATCTTCACCAAAATCAATAGGCTTTGAGTCCACTACAACTCGGGTACATATGCAGCAAAAATTATTTGTTTCTGTTTGAATTTGCGGCAGTTATCGTTCGCCATAGAAAAAATTCTACACAGCCACAGACACACAGAGAGACATTTTTCGGAAAATGACTTTCCTTCATGTTTTGAGGGTAGTACAATCAGAATCAGCCGTTATCTCGAACACGATTTTTCGCCTTCAACATACTTCCATTTCCTTATTGAACATGCAAGTAAAATGGGTTTACCCATCACAAAAACTATTGACTGAAAATAGAAGTCAAAAATTTACAAATATTATAAAAGTCCGATCGAGTTGTGCAGCTCACTGAATTTACTAGTACTGTGGATATATTGCCAGTGGGTAATAACGTGTGAGGGGAGTGAGAGAGGGAGAAGCGAGAGAGAAGAGTGAGGGGGGTTTGGAAAGACAGAGGTGAAGAAGTTATGCGCCTATTTAATGAATTTATATAAATTTTATTTTGTTATAAGCACTTACAGTAAATTGCTTTATATCTTAAAATTATCTCTTACAAATAAAACACTGAGAAAGGCATTTGAAAAAAAAATTGTAAAATTGAAAGAAACTCTATTCAACAAAACATTAGAGATACGACTACAGACGGAGAACTGGGAACGTGAGTGTGTAGCTCATAATTATCATTATTTTAATACGGCTCAGTGAGTCGAATCATCTGGCTGTAGTAGTTAACGGTGTTCGCGCGCCGTTAAAATTTTCCACAACGGTAGGCATCGCGCCATAGAACAATCACACCATTACTGCTGCTGCTACTGCGTACCCATTACTATACGTAATACACGACTGTACGTACGTATAACTACTTATCACTCGCTAATTAACCACCGTCACTACACTCGTATGATAACGACAACAATTGGAATAACTAATTAATTATTGCCGCAACGTTGGACGTCAAAATGATAGGTTACGGCACATTGCCGAGGTCACTATTGTATTTAATGGAACGTAGTCGACAAATCGTGCGAGTTGCTACAGTCTTCTCTGTCCAACAGTGGGGATTTCTAGGTCAAGCCTCCTGTCCAGAGCTAAAAATGTTGGCTAAAAAGTCGAATTTAAAATTTGGCTAATTACACTAATTCCTCGTTATAACGGACTAATAGGGACTCTGGGCTGTCCGTTATCTAATTACAAGTATAACACTACCGACTCGGAATACAAAGTTTTTTATTAGTAAAAATGTAAAATTTTTCCTTATAGCCTGAACCAGTTTTCACTTATTATAAGCTTCGTCAGAGGTTTCCACTGGGAGCGCTGTCCGTCTTGTTCTTGATGACTTCGCCGTCTTTTGAAAGGTAGATGTTGTGCGTGGGGGTGTGATATGTTCGAATAATATGTGTGATTTGAATTGTGTCTTTTCGTTTAGGATGTCGTTTTTATGTGTTTTTGTGTGGCTGTATATTTCTAGCTGTTCAAGAGTGTCCAGTTTTCGGCTTTTTGTGTGTACGTGTAGGGGGAAAATAAGGGTTCTGACCCACAAAGGAATGCCGCCTTTCTTAAAAAACATAAAAAACGATAAAAAACAAGATCAAAGAGATGCCGCCGTTCCCGCGGTCCAAGATTTTTTCCCACGCTCTCCCCACCACCCTGGACCCGCAGTATCCGCGAATTTTCGCGAAAATAATTTTTTATATGCAGCCTTTCGCAAGCCTAAATCACTTTCACTTTCTAATTTCCGCGAATATAATTTTTTATATGCCGCCTTTCGCGAGCCTAGATCACTTTCACTTTCTACTGGACCACAGCATCCGCGACTTTTTCGCTGATCTGTGTCAAGATCCGCGACTTTTTCGCGTATCTGGACCACAGCATCCGCGAATATAATTTTTTATTTTTTTATATGCCGCCTTTCGCGAGCTTAGATCACTTTCACTTTCTATCACTTGATGCATTATTAAATATATGATCGGGGAGTACCAACCTTGCATGAGTTCAAATTTGTTATAATGTATATTAAATCTATATGATCAGGTTTACCAACCTATGGTGGGGGGGGTTCCGACTTGATGAATTATAGTGTATATATTAAATATATGATCAGGGTTACCAACCTTGCATGAGTTCAAATTTGTTGTGTGTTATAATGTATATTAAATCTATATGATCAGGTTTACCAACCTATGTATGGGTTCAAACTTGATATGTGTGTGTATTATAGTGTATATTAAAATATATGATCAGGGTTACCAATCCTGCATTATTGTGTGTGTGTATAGAACAGATCTGCCAACATTTTTCTTCGGTGGGAAATTCAAACTATATTATAGTAAATTGTTGACGACGACTTCGATATCAACTCTCTCTCCCCTCCTCTCTCTTTGTCTCTAGACACAGTTGTCATCAGTTTTACATAAGCGTCGTGCTACTTATGGATTATTGTAATTAGCGATACTAAAATGTAATCACCAGGAAATATATATTTATCACCTATCTCGTGGCGTCCTTTTTTGACACATGACAGTCATTGACTACGATTTAGAAATTAATATACTGCCAAGTCTGTGTGTGTGTGTGTGTGTGGTAAAGTGTTACGCATAAAAAAATCTCCTTGAAATAAGGTATTTTCAAAAGTTTTGTGTACACACACATTGTATAATAATTTTCGTAATTGTAAGATACAACCTGCAAATTATTAAAATGTCTCTCTCACACATTTCTGATTACTATACAAATAATTGGATGCATATTCGAAGGTTTATAACGAAATAAATTAAAATATACCATAATTTGTTTTAAATAATTAAATATATATATTTACAACACTGTACACAAACATAAAATATATAGTTTACAAACCGCTATAATACAATTATTCAAAAATATATATATATCACAAACATTGTTATATATAAAATATTAATAATAATATTGTTTTAAATGATTAAATATATATTTACAGCACTGTACACAAACTTAAAATATAGTTTACAAACCGTTATAATACAATTATTCAAAATACATTTTACATTGATTAAATATACATATATCACAAACAAACATTGTTATATAAAATAAATATTAATAATAATTTTTGACATTGTAAGATTTTTAAATAATAATTTCACGGCTGTAGATACAGTTCACAAGGAAGTTTATCTGTAACATAACAATACAGTCGATATTAGAATCACTGATACGATAATATTCAATTATCACACACACACACAGTTAGTGGAAAGAATCAAATGCGTTAAGTAAGTAAACTTTTTCAAGTATATGTCATTTTTCATAAGTTAATGTACTTTCAAATAATTTCTAATCAAACCAAACCAAATATTATTGACTGGAAATTTGTAAATACTACTTAGAATCAATGATACATTTATCGCATAAAGGTAATGTACTTTCAAATAATTTCTAATCGAACCAACTATTATTCAACGAAACTAAATAGAATCAATGATACATTTATCATGTACATACAAATTCAATTATTAAAGTGTTAAGTACAGAGAGTTGAAACTACACACACGCACACACATCAATAAATTGTTTGTTAACACGATTGCTACTTACGACGTTAGGACTCAATCTCTACTTGTGTTGTTTGATTTCTCGTCCCTCGATACACTAAATGTAGTTCTTTAGGTTTGATATGTCTGAGCTCCTCATTCGTGAAGACACCTGCATACCTCTTGGGAAGATAGACACGATAGTGACGGTCGCCATCCTCCAACGTAGCAAGCACAGAGTTCCCATATTTTGTGTCCACATTTGTTAAGACCATGATGGGATATTTTTTATTCACTGTCAATTCTGAACATCGTTTGTACTCGATAGCACTTACAGCATTAAACTTTACAAGAAACGACATTATTAGAAGACACTAGTGAACACGTCTGTATCAAACCAGAGAGAACCAAACAATGACAGAATATTCGTCACAAAAGGACAGTAGAATGTGATAGTGGTGGTGGTGGTAACGTCGGTGTCCCACTTTCATTTGCATGTATGAACATGTCCCACAGACGAAATTAGAGACACCAAAAATATAACAATGTCATTAGGAAAGTCCATTTTCATAAGAAAATAGTCACTGCTTACAGCTATGCATGTATGTACATGTCCACAACAGAATGAGAGAGAGAGATATAAATGTCATCATTCGCTGTGACCTACTTTCTAAATTTGTTACATTAAAAATGTTTGTTTAAAGCAAAAATCATGAATCATCCATTCCCGAATAGCATGCACCTTATAGTTGGCACAACGGTCAGAAGAATTGAAATGTCTAAGACATTCTGTTCCATGAATTATATACGGTATGTTTTTAGGACAACCAAAGTCATCGAGATTGATGATATTATTGTGTATTATCTTTGATTGCAAAAAACGTTTTTTCTCAAAACCCTTCACAAACACATATTTATATATACGTGTATGTGATGTTAACAATGAAACAAGATTGTCGTATGGTGTCTCTCCTTCGCTCCATCTAAGTCTATGATAATTTGTTGTTAACCAGTGGTTTGTCCTAACGTATTTGGGATTCGTAACGGATGTAGCAGGCGGTGTCAAAATCCAATGTCTACCAGCAAATCTCAGAACGTCCATGATTGACAGTTCCTTCACAATATATTTTCCGTTGTCGTCGAAAAAGCACTGGAAGTCGATTATAACCGCAGTGTTATCCATAATACTGTAAGACAAAGAAACCACACACATTTCAAACTCTATATATGTATATATATATTATGTTTAAACATACAAATATCGTTGAGATATTAATATGTGAACTTACGTTTACAGACGTCTGGACTGAAGCACCGAGAGACATCAACTGACGAAAGAAACAAGTGTTGAGGAGGGTTACTATACATGGAGACGAATTTTTTTAGTAGGTGGGGAAGTGTCGTCGTCGTCGTTCTCCATGTTGATGCGTTGTCGTATCCGATAATGACCGTATGCAAGCGTATCATGACCATTGTCTAATATATAACGCTTATCATCATACGGTGACAACGCTTGCTTATTTACACGCATCGTGTACAGCGTATGATGATCGCTACGTAAACAAAGCGCACTGGTAGAAAACTGACAATGATCAGTGAGACACTTGCGATACATATCGTGTCGCAGACTCCTCTTAATTGCAACTCGAGGCACACCTTTACATACACGTTTTTGACACTCTTGGGTGGGATCTTCGTGGGCCACAAGGAACGAATAACATTTCGCACGGAGACCCACGAATTCTCTAATAGGACGACCACACGTTTCATCCTTGAACAGACCGACAACCTTTTTGTTCTTAAGGCTACAACAAGGATGAGACGTAGGGTAATCCGATGTGTCAAAAACGTGTAGGTCCTTCTTCATGTCTGCATACAAGTCTGATGTTTGAATGCTATACATCAGACTGTCTGTATCTGTCATTAATAATTTAACGTTGCAACCGTACTTGGCGACAGCATAACGATAATGAAAGTCGTACATTACCGTTTTGCTAACGTCAAGCACCGTGAAGCCGACATACACGGGACGGGAAAGAACAATGGATTTTTTACGGAGTGAGAGCCCCACCAGATCGTTCGTATAACGAATCATACGTTTTAGCCTAGGTGTGGAAACTAGTTTTTGAAGCCGTCGTTCATTCGAGACTAGTTCAAAGTCTATATGTTTCCGTACGTTCTCCAGCGACTTACCGTATACGGCGTTGTTCGTCAGTTTGAAAAGGTCTTTTTCAAAGCTGTTGACGGCTGTTTGCCTCTTGCGGGTGTTGAAATCGATAAACGGTTTCAACCAAGCGCTTTGCTTAAAACACAACACCCTATGAGTCGCTTTCAGCTCTAAGCCAAGACTTAAATACAATTTCAAATTTCGATAATGGAGAACGTAATTTTGTTTGTCCTCCAAAGTTGTTAACAACTTCTCTACGGATGACCCTGATTCGTTATACGATGATCTGTATATACTCTCGTGTAAACGTTTGGAAAAGGGAGAAAGGATATTGGGTGTTACGCGCTGGCGCACAGGTGCAAGTGGGTAGTCGGAATGCAGGTCGTGTAAGGTATCGGGATAGTGTAGGTCGACTTCGAGGATGTACCCGATGTCGGAATCATCACTCACATTACGTACGTCCAAGGACTCGATTTCGTTACGATCGAGCCATCGGAAGTCTGCGTAAGGGAGCGGTTGCGACATGGCTGCACCGTATAAATTATTACAGTCTGTATACAGAATGAAGGAGGTCGGTTTCGATACATCGTACTGATCTGGAATCAGAGGATTGTTAGCGACTGCGTGACGGTTGGATATCATCGCGCAGCCTCCGCGGACCCCAGACTCAAGGAACAGATGCATATTTATCTCTGTTAACAGCTCTAATTCGACCCCTGTCATTTTTAGCATCGCGTTCCAAGCGAGTCCGGGAAGCGAGTAAAAATGACACGGGTCCAAGCAGTAATCGCGTAAGGCCATGTCTCGGAAACTTTCAAAGACATCGGCCAGCAGCATTACGTCTGTCAACAAATACAAATCGTGGTAATCGCCAAACGTACGCAGATTGAATGCACTCCACACGTTTTGTGCGTGCTCGTAATCTGCGTCCGAAATAGCCGATTCCAACAACCGGTTATCAAAGTGTTCACGAGCGGGTAGACTTGATTCGTTGAATCGATCAATGCTGTCAACGTACTCGTAAGGGTATACTCCCTTGCGTACGAGCAGATTGGTCTGTTCGTCGAAACCCCGTCTAAGCATTTCCTCTCTGAGCAAAGGAAATTGGCTCCCGGACGTGGACAGATTGGTAACGAGTGTGTCCAGAGAGCGATTAAGAAATTGAAAAGAGTCTACGAAACGCAAGGGACCCAGGGAGAACGACACGTAACGCTCACTGGATGTTGCAATGCAGGATACGTGTTGGTCCTTATATTTTCCTAAACCCAGCATTAAATGGTGACAGTCGTAGCCACGAAGGTTGTGAAAGAAGACGGGGATATGACGAGGCATCTTGTAGCTTAGATTACAGCTATTGTGGGCTGCTCCCAAGAATTTCCCCGTAAGATGACAATGATTGCGTACCTTGTCATCGTCTGTCAAAGGGCGCTCACACAAATGACAAACGGTGGCGTTAGTGAACGCAACATTGTCATCATCGGACATAATTATTTGCACGTTATGTCGTACTACCTTCATCATATCCTCGGCGTCTTTCATCAACCACGAGAAGAAAGTGTCTACAACGTTTTCACCTCGATAAACTTTAGCCTCTCTCCAGAGTCTGTGTGTATGATCGACGATAGCATAGGAGAAACCTGACGGAATATGCATCGCTTCGTATGATGTGGACGATACAGGAGGAGAAGTTATTTTCTGACGGGCACCGTTGCTATCGACAGAGTAGAATTCGCCTAAATCGTGCACTGTCGTCGGGACGTTGTTACCAGGTGAACACGATTGAAGCGGAGTGATGAGAGACTCGAAGTCGGCGTAGACGGTAAAGGGTACTTTAAGACAGTGCGCGTAATTTTTAAATGACATAAACTTCTCCTCCTCTGTGGGCATTTTGGTTTTCTGCTCGCCGTGAGGTGTGCAGTAGGGGAGATGATCGGACAGACCATGTTCTGTGGAGAAACGATGCAGGCAGTAGTCGCAGTAAAATGATTTATTGCTACATTTTGTAAGGGATGATAACAATCTATTAATGCTACTGATAAGACAGTAGTGTTTTCGGCTATTTGTATCGGACAGAAGTAAAAGATTAACATGATGTAATCTGTCCTTATTGGGGGTAATTCTTAACGGATAAACCTCATTTTTTGATTCGTTTCTGATATTGTCGTCTATATCATAGCCGAAAACGTTTATAGAAATATTGGGATTCTGTGTTTCAAATTTAGAAAGTGAATTTATAGAAACAGGGTACTCGATACCGGACATATTTATTGTGTTTTTGAATAAGAGGTATTTTGAAACACGGTCTTTATGCTTTTGTTGAGGGTGTATGTGAGCTAGTACGGACCATAGAAAACACATTTCATCTTGGGAGTTATTGATGTTGACTATTGCCTTGGTGAGTGCAAGTTTTCGCGGGGTTGGAAGGTAGGAGGATGCTGCTAGAGGTCGGTACCGTCCAACAACTAGTTCCAGCTTCAGTACAGCATCCACCGACCATCCGCTCCCGTCACGGGTAAAATTGGATATGCTATTCATGATTTTATCGTAGGATTCATCGAGTAGACAGTTCAACTCGTCGTTGTCGTCCGTGAGCAACGTACGACAACGTCCGTGGAAGACGGCGTCTTTGGTTACCTCTTTTTCTTCGCCGCTGTCACCATCTAACATAGTTTTAGTGAAACGTATCCTGCACGCAATATGCCATTTGATACTGCGTAAACGTGCTTGTTCTGCCAGAATATCCTTGCACAATAAAGGTCGCACCTCGGTCATTATCGGTACTATATCTTGATCTTCTTCTTCTGTGTACACAGGCAGGTAATTAAAAGTTGTGAGACATCCTCTAATACTACTGTTTCGCACAATATAAAATCGTGTCATATCTGAAACAATAGAAACACATGTATTAGCTAATAGGAATGATGAATAACACATTCATGTTTGTGGTAAATAAATAGATAGTACACGTTAGTAATACGTTAGTTTATTGCAAACTGTGAAGATGGCAGCTACTCATGATTTTAGCATTGAAAGTGAAAGAAGAAAATCGTTCAAGTATTGGGAAGTAACGTTTGTCAGTCCCGACGAGTTAGCGTTTGCTGGGTTTTACTACTATCCGCTAAATTATGATGTTTGTGGACATAGTATGTCATTCATAGACGATAGAGTTAAATGCTTTTGTTGCGGAATTGAATTAGTTCATTGGAGAGAAGGTGACATACCTATGGTGGAACATGAAAAATTTTCTCCGTCATGTCAATTTCTAAACGATGTCAAGAGACAATACATTGGGGAGAAGGTGACAAACCTATGTCAGAACATAAAAAATTTTCTCCGTCATATCAATTTCTAAACAACGTCAAGAGACTATCTTGTACAGGTTAGACAGAGTTAATTCATATCAAACAAATTTGGTTTGCTACATAATTATAGAGAGAGACAATTGGTATTTAAAAAAATTTTTTACCTTGTTGAGGATGTCCCTGTTCCTGCTGATGTTGTTCTGGATTCTGTTGAAGGTCAGCCATGATGATATTCAGATGTGTGAATGAATACTGAAAAACAAAGAAACTGTTATAGATATATATAGTATTTTTAACGCCGGTATTATGTTAGTGTATCTTAAACCATGAACAACGCACGCAAGACTATAGCTCTAGAGCTACACAGAGCAGCGAGAAGGAATTTCGTTAGGCGCGCGGTTGAATTGAAGGGTCTACACGACTTGTACCAGGCGGATCTTGTGGAGATGATACCATACGCTCGAGTGAACAAAGGGTACAAGTACATGATGACAGTGATCAATGCGTTTAGCAAGTACGCGTACGCTGTACCATTGAAAACAAAGACAGGAAAAGAAGTAAAGCATAGCATGCACTAGAGCCTATACTAACTGCTAATCGAATGAAATATTTACAGACAGACAACGGGAAGGAGTATTACAACAGCACAGTACAAGCGTTGCTAAAAAAGTATAATGTGAAACATTACTCAACCTACAGTGAGAAAAAAGCTTCCATAGTGGAACGTTTTAATCGCACACTGAAGACACACATGTATCGAGCTTTCAGTGAACAAGGACACTACCGCTGGTTGGATCTACTACCTACATTACTGAAATCGTACAACAATACAACACACAGAACCATTGGTATGAAACCGAGTGAAGTGAATGACGCCAACGAACATATAGTGTTGGAACGAATAAGGAAGAACACAGCGCCTAAAATCAGTCCAACGAAACCACCCAAATTTAAAGTCGGTGACCGTGTTCGTATAAGTAAGCACAAAATGACGTTCGCCAAAGGTTATACGCCGAATTGGACTAACGAAATATTCACTGTGGATAAAGTACAATCCACTACTATCCCCGTCACTTATCTGCTAAAAGATCATCTAAACAAAGTGTTGAAAGGTGGTTTTTACGAGCACGAGATTAGTAAGTCCAAAGTCGGCGACGTATACCTAGTGGAAAAGGTGTTACAACGCAAAGGTGACAGAGTGCGTGTTCGTTGGCTCGGTTTCGATGGTAAACACGATGCGTGGATACATAAGAAAGATCTAATATAAAAAAGGTGACAGCACGTGATGAAAACAGTATGCTTTCGGTATTCACAAAGATGAAGATTGTACAGCAAGCAAACAAATTACCAATAAAGGATATGGACTTTTTGGCTGGTGACGAAGGTAGTGCTAAGCGTAAACATGGCCCGCTATTACCGAACAGTATTCGCTGTATCGTTACAGGCCCAAGTTCCTGTGGGAAATCAAATGTGCTATTCAACCTACTGTTTGATGCCAACGGACTACGTTTCCGCAACGTATACGTGTTTTCAAAATCATTATTTCAACCAAAATACAGAATGCTAGAAACAGTGATGAAATCACTCGCTGATGAAGGTTTAGGTTATCATGCATACAGCGAGAACGAAGAAGTCCCGCTACCGAGTGAAATCACTGGTCTCGACTCTGTTATCGTATTCGATGACGTATCGTGTGAAAGACAAAACAATATTCGAAAGTATTTTGCTATGGGGAGACATAGCGGTGTGGACACATTCTATCTATGTCAGACATATAGCCAGATACCGAAACAATTGGTACGTGACAACGCTAACTTGTTGATATTGTTCAAACAAGACGATCTAAATTTACGACATGCATACAATGATCACGTTAACATAGATATGAAATATGATGCTTTCAAAGACGTCTGCATGGAAGCGTGGAAGGATCGTTATGGATTTCTAGTCATAGACAAAGACTCGTCAATAAATGAAGGTAGATATAGAATCGGCTTTGATCGATTCATAATTGTTTCCGACGAAGTATAAAAGTGGTTGCACTGTAGTAATGTAATCAGTCCTCTTGCTAACACACGATGGCAATGAATAAGGAGGAACGACTCGCGTATGATATAGACACGATAAGCGACAACATAAGGAAAAAATATCATGCATTACAACACGGTATCAGAGAAAGCGACGAGGCGTTTAGAAAAAATTACAGACCGATTCTGGAACCGTTAGAAGTTATTTCACGAAAGTTAAGTGGTGACATGATGGAGGAAGAGGAGCAGATAAAACAAGAAGACCCTACACAACACGTAATAACAGAAAACGAAAGTGGCACGCAGAGTCATAACGCTTCTCATTTCAGTGACAATAGCGCATGGAACCCTAACGCTTCACATTTCAGCGAGGATTCATTAGCAAACAAATATATGCGTTTGTGTGAATCGGCGGACTGTAAACGGATTATAGATCGCATGTATGGTGTTCGATACGAAGGTGGTAAATTTATGATAGGTGATTCAAATGTAAAAATCGATGATAACGACAACTTTCATGTCAAAGGAAAAATTTACGAGGGTACACCTGGTCTGTATGAACTTTTGTTTATGAAACTACCGAAAAAATACAATAATGATGATATGAGGAAATATAAGTCTATACTACTAGCAACCAACGGACACAAACAAAAATATAAACACAATATGCAAATAAACAGTAACAGTGGCGTCAAGTACCGACTAGTAATATCTAAATTGTTTGCACGAAAACGTACAGGGAGTGGCTATATGGAGATGAAACCGAACACTGCAATCGATTACGTGCATTGGGATGATCCTAACGAGTTGGTTAATAGATTGAGACTGTTAATGGCGTCTCAAAATAGCGGCCATACTGGTCATAGGAATGAAATCGTTTCGATATTGGAAGAATTACGTGAAACTGGCATTATCATATAAAAGCAGACGCACCGTTCTATAACCATCAGTTCTTCTTCATAAATATGAGTGTAGACAAGTTCGGTAGACACGACAGCGCTGTAAGAGTGCGAAAAGAAACTCATCGAAGTCTGCGTGAGGATATCGGTTTAGGAGTGACTAACGACGGTCACTTTGATGTGAAAAACAAAAAGATATGCAACTTGGGTGATCCTGAAGAGTTGCACGATGTTGTTTCTTTACAGTACGTAAAGGACACATGCTTACAGTACAAGAACGACGACAACGCTACCGTAGACGCAAAAGATCATCGAATAATAAGGCTAAACGATCCGCTTAAATCAAGAGATGCAGCCACAAAACGATACGTAGACGAGAAGAGTTTGAAAAAAGATCGTGCAGGTAACGTAATCGTTAATGACTGTCGACTAACGCGTGTGCAAGCGCCTGTTGACTTCAAAGACGCAGTGAATTTGGAATTTTTACATGCACACACAATCAGTTTGCAAAACGATACTTTCTACGCTGCCGGAAGAAAAATTACGAATATAGCGAACGGTGTCAATGACAAAGACGCAGTCACTGTACGACAAATGCACGAATTAAAATTACATATAAAGACCGAATTGTACAAGGTCACTCAGGTATTTCACGCTCATATAATCAATCTAATAAAGTTTGTCTATAAATATCAAGACAGCGCGACACAGCGTTCAGTTCTGGCTGAATATATTGAAGAGGTGGGGCGTTTAATAGACGTTCTCGATACAGAAACGGAAATCAAGGATTGGAGATCTGTTTACAAGAATGCACGTACTTCGTAAGAAAAGAAGAATGGGGCGTGGTGTAATTGGAAAAATACTTAAAAACACTGTGCCCGCTATCGTTTCGTCAGTACCTACTTTGATTAATCGAGCGGTGGACGCATTACCAGTAGAATTACACCTACCGGGCTACCGATTCTGTGGACCTGGAACAAAACTCAAAGAGAGATTGGCGCGTGGCGAGCGCGGAATCAACGAGTTGGACGAAGCCTGTCGCGAACACGATATCGCTTACGCTAAGTACAAGGACAACGAACGAAGACGCGTAGCGGATCGTGTGCTAGCCGGCAAGGCGTGGGATCGAGTGAAAGCTTTGAATTCAGGCATCAGCGAAAGAGCGTACGCGGCGGCCGTAGCGGCAGCGATGAAGGCGAAATCGGCAGTGGGTGGAGGGAGCTCGCGTAGTGGTTCCAGAAAAAACAAGAAGAAGAAGGGTTCAGGAATTAAACGTCAATCCGTGAACAAACGCAAAACGACCTGCAAACGCAAAACAGTCCCAAGACATAAACGTAACAATAAAAAAATAGCGTCAGGTCTATACCTACGTCCTTACAGACAAAAAACTAATTTGCATACCAGTGCGTGCATTGTCTGACAGTGATTTGTATGTGTACGCAAAACTTTTGAAAATACCTTATTTCAGAGGAGTTTTTATGCGTAACACTTTACCACACACACGACCATGGAAGAATGAGAGTGCAGTTGTTAATCTAGACAGTGCAGAAGGACCTGGTACGCACTGGGTTTGCTACAAGAAGCGAAACAAACAAGTTTACTACTATGATGCGTATGGTAATATGCAGCCACCTCTTGAGCTGACACAGTATTTTGGAACCGACACTGACATTTACTACAATTACGAACGTGAACAGCCACCACACACAGTCATCTGCGGGCATTTATGTTTGGACCTCTTAACGCGCGAGTGATCAGTAAGCGACAAGATGTCTTCGCTGTCGGTCACCTTAACAGGTACGAATGCTGCTGCTCTTGTATGTGACTTTTTCCCGCCTCTCGAACTAACAAACGGCGAATGGTATGTAGGTCTATTGGACTTTACTACATACAACAGTATACCGAACGTGATTGAAGGAAAAAACAACGTGTTTCCAGTACTACGAGACGGAACAACGTGGGACTTGATAACTTTACCTACAGGTGCTTATGAAATCGGTGACATAGAAGCCTTCCTCAAAAAGCAGTTAGGAGACTCAAAGATTAGTCTACGTCCTAACAACAATACACTGAAATGTGAGCTGACTTGTGCACTGGATATTGACTTTCAACAAACAGTGTACGGTATCGGTGATATGTTGGGTTTCAAGGGAAAGCGTCTGCTTGAAGCGAATAAAACTCACACGTCTGACGCCACAGTTAACATTATAAAAGTGAACAGTATACTGATAAGGTGTAATATAGCGCAAGGATCATACAAGAACGGTAAAACCGAGCACACACTGCACTCGTTCTATCCGTCAGTCGAACCAGGATTCAAAATAATTGAATCGCCTACAAACGTCATATACCTACCTGTGAATGTGAGTCGTTTGGACAACATAACATTATCTTTACACGATCAGGACGGTGACGTAATAGATTTTCGCGGAGAAGTCATCACTGTGCGTTTACATCTAAAACGACTATAGACATGGGTTTGTACTTTGTTTCTTCGCCACCGCTGCTACCACAGTCGTCGTCAGTAATAAAAGAAGAAGAAAGATCAGTTAGGAAACGCATCAGTACTCGTTCGAAACTGAAACGATTAACATCAGTTAACCGCCGTTTCCTGATTTCACTGGGTTTTGTTGTTGTAAACAAGTAACATGGCGAGTGGAATATTATCAGTGGAGCAGCAACCGTTCTTTGAAGACAGTATCACACACTTTTCATTTCACTCACACGCACCGTACGCAACAACAAGATATGGAAACAATGATGAAATACGTGTGCCAATACAACAACAGGACGTCTTTACACTGCCGTCAGAAAGTTTCTTCTACATCGAAGGCAAGTTGGTTAAAAAAAACCCTAGTGCGGCTGCAGATACTGCACTGAATGTGGAACTGGTGAACAATGCTATAGCATTTCTCTTTGAAGAGATTCGTTACGAGTTGGCCGGTGTGGTAGTGGACCATACCAGAAACGTCGGTGTTACGTCAACTATTAAAACTTTTCTATCACTCAACAACAACGCACGTAACGCAATGGAAAACGCAGGTTGGGTGGCACCGACCACGAACATATTAAAAGTGAATGATGACGGCGAATTCAATTTTTGTATACCACTGAAAATGCTAATGGGATTCGCAGAAGACTATACACGCATCGTGCTGAACGTGAAACAAGAACTTATACTCCTACGCGCTTCTACCGACATAAATGCTATGGTTTTAGTAAGCGGACAAACGACTGCTAATTGTGTTCTTGAACTAGATAAAGTTTACTGGAAAATGCCTTATGTACATGTAGCTAATGTGTACAGATTACCACTGTTACGACTCATAGAGAAAGACCACCCGATAACTATGCCTTTTAGGACCTGGGAGTTGCACGAGTATCCTGCCTTACCACAGACTAAAAGGCAGAATTGGATTGTCAAGACCTCGAGTCAGCTGGAAAAACCACGCTTTGTTGTGTTAGCGTTTCAGACAGCAAGAAAAAATGTACTGACAGCACACGCTGATGAATTCGATCACTGTAACGTGATCAATGCGAGACTGTTTCTAAACGACAAGTATTATCCTTACGATAATTTAAACTTGGATATTGGGAAAGACCGTTTTGCATTATTGTACAATATGTACGCCAGTTTTCAAAGTTCGTATTACCACCGTTTAGACGGCAGCCCAGTACTGACACCGGAATTATTCAAATCAAAAGCCCCGCTGGTTGTTTTCGATTGTAGCAAGCAAGACGAAACACTTAAGTTTTCAGCAGTTGATGTACGTTTAGAATTTGAATCGTCAATGAATTTTCCTAGATAGACAACCGCCTACTGTATGATACTACATGATTCGCTTGTAGAATATACACCATTGTCCAACACAGTACATAGACGTGTTTAAGTCTTATTTTATACATATTTTGTAAATACTAGTTTTAAATATATATATTTTCATCATATTTGTAACATTATAATATTGGAGCTATGTGTGTGTATGTATTTTTAATTGTAAAACTAGTTTAGATATATTTTAATACTTGTAACAATATAATCTTGGAACTGTGTATGTTTTTTTTTTAATTGTAAATATTAGTTTAGATATATTTTCATACTTGTAACAATATAATCTTGGAGCTGTGTATGTATTTTTAATTGTAAAACTGTTTAATATAATCTTGGAGCTGTACATAGACGTGTTTAAGTCTTATTTTATACATATTTTGTAAATACTAGTTTTAAATATATATATTTTCATCTTATTTGTTACATTATAATGTTGGAGCTATGTGTGTGTATGTATTTTTAAATGTAAAACTAGTTTAGATATATTTTAATACTTGTAACAATATAATCTTGGAACTGTGTATGTTTTTTTTTAAAATTGTAAATATTAGTTTAGATATATTTTCATACTTGTAACAATATAATCTTGGAGCTGTGTATGTATTTTTAATTGTAAAACTGTTTAATATAATCTTGGAGCTGTGTGTATGTATTTTAATAAATGTATATATATATTACACACACTTTATTATTATTTGTATAACCCACTCCATAATAATTTGATCATACACGCGCACACACACATGTATTAAATTCAATAATGCGTTTGATAATGTTTTAATGCAAATAATTTTAGGAAAGTCTACATTCCGCATTCATAAGGAGATAGTCACTGCTTACAGCTATGTATGCCCACAACAGAATTAGAGAGAGATATAAATGTCATCATACGCTGTGACCTACTTTCTAAATTTGTTACATTAAAAACGTTTGTTTAAAGCAATTTTTCAGAAAATTTGTAACAGACATAATAATTTGATCATACACACACACACACACACACACACACACACACATGTATTGAATTCAATAACACGCTTGATAATGCAAATAAGTTTTACGTTTAAATAAAAATCTGCACATACATTAAAATTAAAATTAAATAAAATCTGCACAACTTACCAAAAAAACTAGTATGTGCGTTGTCTACACTGAAGGCGTACAAACAGTCTTTCAACTATTAAAAAAAGATGTAGAGATTTCACGATGTATCAGCACACGTTGGTGTGAAATTGCCACTATAAAAATACAGTAAGAATATATTTTCAGAAATTGTAATTTGATCATACACACACGCGTACACACACACATGTATTAAATTCAATAAATAATGCACTTGATAATTTTTACGTTTAAATAAAATCTATACTAATTACTTATTTGTTTGCGTACCGTATCACTTATTATATGATATATAATTACCTTAATATCCACTTTAGCGATACACAGTTTCGTCACTGATGACGCGTTTCGGGACTAAGTCCCATCCTCAGATACATAATTAATAAATTAAAATATTAAAATCACGACCATGATACTGGTCAAGTCAAAATAAATAAAATAAATTATAAATCGCATGTAATAAGTTTTGCTAACCACGGCTGGAGCTCCCGCATGCGTTCACCCGCAACCGCGATTGTCACGCGACTGGTCAAAGATTAAGACAAACTGATTGCAGTGTCGAACAGGTAATTTGACGCAAAATTTACCTGGTCATTTAATAAACTGTTTTTGGTGTTACTATCTTTTAAAGCTTTATAAATTTCAAATTCCTCCAGACTATCCATCCGTCTACTCTTTTTACAAATATGCAACGCTGTTAAATTTTCTTCGAAGTTCGTATATTTATGTCCGCTTGATATTAAATGTTGTGCAAAGTTGGACTTATTATTACTTGGCTTAGGAATATGTTCTAGAAATCTTTTATAAAAACATCTGCCAGATTGACCGATATAGAACGCATCACAATCATCACATTTTATTTTATATACACCACATTGCTTTTTTAATGGTAATTTGTTTTTGTTTTTGAAATAATTTCCTAAATTATTGTTTGTTTTAAATGATAAAATATAGTTATTATCTTTAAGAACGGGTCTTAAAATATTTGGCATAATACCTGTGAAATTAGCCGAAAGATATTTATAATTTTTGTTACTTGCTTTTATAGAGTTTGAATTTTTATTTTCTAAACGTTTCCTATGCCTATTTATTATTTTGTCAACTATAAATATATGTCAACTATATATATTATTTTGACAAAATAATAAATAGGCATAGGAAACGTTTAGAAAATAAAAATTCAAACTCTATAAAAGCAAGTAACAAAAATTATAAATATCTTTCGGCTAATTTCACAGGTATTATGCCAAATATTTTAAGACCCGTTCTTAAAGATAATAACTATATTTTATCATTTAAAACAAACAATAATTTAGGAAATTATTTCAAAAACAAAAACAAATTACCATTAAAAAAGCAATGTGGTGTATATAAAATAAAATGTGATGATTGTGATGCGTTCTATATCGGTCAATCTGGCAGATGTTTTTATAAAAGATTTCTAGAACATATTCCTAAGCCAAGTAATAATAAGTCCAACTTTGCACAACATTTAATATCAAGCGGACATAAATATACGAACTTCGAAGAAAATTTAACAGCGTTGCATATTTGTAAAAAGGGTAGACGGATGGATAGTCTGGAGGAATTTGAAATTTATAAAGCTTTAAAAGATAGTAACACCAAAAACAGTTTATTAAATGACCAGGTAAATTTTGCGTCAAATTACCTGTTCGACACTGCAATCAGTTTGTCTTAATCTTTGACCAGTCGCGTGACAATCGCGGTTGCGGGTGAACGCATGCGGGAGCTCCAGCCGTGGTTAGCAAAACTTATTACATGCGATTTATAATTTATTTTATTTATTTTGACTTGACCAGTATCATGGTCGTGATTTTAATATTTTAATTTATTAATTATGTATCTGAGGATGGGACTTAGTCCCGAAACGCGTCATCAGTGACGAAACTGTGTATCGCTAAAGTGGATATTAAGGTAATTATATATCAAAATCTATACACTTACCAAAAGAAGATGTGTATACTGGAAGACAGTATCAGCCAAACTAGTATGTGCGTTGTCTACACTGAAGACGTACAAACAGTCTTTCAAAAGAAGATGTGTATACTGGAAGACACGTAATACGTGCAGTACAAGTCGACTAATAAGAAATTGCCGCTAACTTACTTAGCGTATATATAGTGTACTCTGTAGTGGGGAAAGCACGTGTGTGTGTGTGTGTGTGTGTGTCCGTTTTTAGAGTAATTACTGTAAGCGGTGTTAATGCTTGACAGGTGTCAAATTAGAAAGTACAGTTGTCCGTTTTTAGAGTAAATACTTTATAATCCTAATTACTGCTAATGACTAGCAGGTGTGAAATTAGAATGTAGGACGTCGTACACAAGGTTAATGACCTCTGGTTTAATTTAGCGAATAATAACTATATCTAATTCAGTATCGTTGTGTGTATGTGTGCATAGACTTGTTTCGCTGTCAACGTACTCCGAATATGCATGCAATTATTTGTATAGTAATCAGAAATGTGTGTGAGAGAGACATTTTAATAATTTGTAGGTTGTATCTTACAATCATGAAAATTATTATTTAAACTGATAATTGTTTTATTAAAATCTTACAATGACGAAATATTATTATTTCATTGTTTACGATATATATTTAATGCAAAAAATGAATTTTTAAAATTACAATCGTCTGTATTTAAGTTCGTGTACACACATACAAATCGTTTGAATAAGGGAAATCTTCGAATATGCATCCAATTATTTGTATAGTAATCAGAAATGTGTGAGAGAGACATTTTAATAATTTGCAGGTTGTATCTTACAATTACGAAAATTATTATACAATGTGTGTGTACACAAAACTTTTGAAAATACCTTATTTCAAGGAGATTTTTTTATGCGTAACACTTTACCACACACACACACACACACACACACACACACACACACACACACACACACACACACACACACACACACACACACACACACACACACACACAGACTTGGCAGTATATTAATTTCTAAATCGTAGTCAATGACTGTCATGTGTCAAAAAAGGACGCCACGAGATAGGTGATAAATATATATTTCCTGGTGATTACATTTTAGTATCGCTAATTACAATAATCCATAAGTAGCACGACGCTTATGTAAAACTGATGACATAAAGAGAGAGAGAGTTTATATCGTGATCGACAACTGTGTCTAGAGACAAAGAGAGAGGAGGGGAGAGAGAGTTGATATCGAAGTCGTCGTCAACAATTTACTATAATATAGTTTGAATTTCCCACCGAAGAAAAATGTTGGCAGATCTGTTCTATACACACACACAATAATGCAGGATTGGTAACCCTGATCATATATTTTAATATACACTATAATACACACACATATCAAGTTTGAACCCATACATAGGTTGGTAAACCTGATCATATAGATTTAATATACATTATAACACACAACAAATTTGAACTCATGCAAGGTTGGTAACCCTGATCATATATTTAATATATACACTATAATTCATCAAGTCGGAACCCCCCCCACCATAGGTTGGTAAACCTGATCATATAGATTTAATATACATTATAACAAATTTGAACTCATGCAAGGTTGGTACTCCCCGATCATATATTTAATAATGCATCAAGTGATAGAAAGTGAAAGTGATCTAAGCTCGCGAAAGGCGGCATATAAAAAAATAAAAAATTATATTCGCGGATGCTGTGGTCCAGATACGCGAAAAAGTCGCGGATCTTGACACAGATCAGCGAAAAAGTCGCGGATGCTGTGGTCCAGTAGAAAGTGAAAGTGATCTAGGCTCGCGAAAGGCGGCATATAAAAAATTATATTCGCGGAAATTAGAAAGTGAAAGTGATTTAGGCTTGCGAAAGGCTGCATATAAAAAATTATTTTCGCGAAAATTCGCGGATACTGCGGGTCCAGGGTGGTGGGGAGAGCGTGGGAAAAAATCTTGGACCGCGGGAACGGCGGCATCTCTTTGATCTTGTTTTTTATCGTTTTTTATGTTTTTTAAGAAAGGCGGCATTCCTTTGTGGGTCAGAACCCTTATTTTCCCCCTACTTACGTGTAGAATATCCATGTTGCCTGATATTTGTGTACCTCTGGTTTGCTTCAATGAGGTGGTTTGCAACGTTGGATTCCGTTGTGGAGTGTAGTGCCTTTGTGTCTTCAATCAATTTAGATTGTAAATACCAGGTAGATCAAATTTGTTTTGTTCTTTGTATGTGTGTTTTGATAGTGTGTGTTCTGTTTTGTTTGTAGTTTTGTGTGCGATTCAATATCTTGCTTTTTAAATTTGTGGGCTATTTTTCAGTGTGGTTATTGAAATATGTTAGTGTTATGAATTTGTTGTTTTCTGTCTTTGTCTGATGTTTGTTTTGTGTTTTGTGGAAGAGTTTATTGACTATTGTTCAGTTGTATCCGTTTGTTTCTGCTGGATATTTTGTCATCTTTAGTTCGTCTTTGTAGTCTTTTTCATTTAGTGGGATGTTGTTCAGTCTGTGTACCAAACACACAAAAAGACACACAAACGACATCCTAAACGAACTGACACAATTCAAATCACACTTATTATTCGAACATATCACACCCCACACACAAAACATCGATCTTTGAAAAGACGGCGCCGTCATCAAGAACAAGACGGACAGCGCTCTCAGTGGCAGCCACTGACGAAGTTTATAATAAGCGAAAACTGGTTCAGGCTGTAAGAAACTTTGTGTTCTGAGTCGGTAGTGTTGTACTTATAATTAGTTAATCAACGGACACCTAATGGACAACAAAATCCAAGTGTCCGTTATATTGAAAGTCCGTTGTCACAGTACGTAGCAAGTAGGCCTTATGTAATATGGATTTTACTTGTTTAAACTATGTGTATAAAAATAGGAACTATTTTTCTTTTTACTTTATTAATATAAAATATATAACAGTACACCAATAAAAAAAACAGTTATATCCTCTACAAAATACATCCTTTACATATATCCTTTACAAATTGTAATAAAAACTTAGTCCACTGTAAAGAACAGTTTACATTTTACACAAAGTATTCATAATTATAGTAAAAAGTTTGTCCAATGTGTGTAACGATAATAAGAACACTGAATGGAAAGGTCAGAAGAGATACTATATTGAAATTTTATAAACTGATGGCAGTGTCGTGAGGCCTTTATGGCAGTGCGACTTATATACAGAACGCAAAGACCCGGAGAGTTTGGAGGAGATTCATGTTGAAACCCAAGGCTCACGTTGGGCTGTAGTGCTGACAAAGAAGAAGCAGAATTTAAGTCTTTAGTTTTTCAACACACACAGTTGAACACACGAAATCAGTGTACAGTTATCAGTAAAAACCAGTACATATATATTCTGTCAGTTATTTTCCAAAAAGGCTTTTTATTGCATAAAAATAAGTATTTGGTACAGCATGTGCATCGTTAGTATTCGATTAGTATTTTTATAGATTTACTAATTCCAATTCCTGTGTGATTTCAGGTTGCGCGTTCTGCTTACGGGGACTGCGGTTAATAGTTCCCGAAGCGGTGTCTAGCGGTGATTCAGCGAAACTTGCATGCGAATACGATCTGGAAGACGCCGCGCTCTACTCAATAAAATGGTACCGCGGCGACCAGGAGTTCTACAGATACGTGCCCAAGGAGTCGCCTCCGACACGAGTCTTCTACTTGCCAGGAATTCATGTTGACGTAAGTCATTTCATTTTATATATTGTTTTTATTATGTTAAATTATACTGATCTTTGCTGTTCTGTATTTAGTTTCTCTTAATTACATGAAAAAAAAAACATGGTCATGGGTTCGATCCACCAGACACGGACATAAATATCGATTACAAATCCAACGTAGTGTTGCAGCCGTGTGTTCGAGACCCGCAGAGTTTAATATTACGTATACTTATTTATGTAAGGTACGTTTAATTGGGGTCACAGTACTGAGCTAAAAAAGCTCGATAATTGTACTTATTCTCCTTAAAGGTCTTTTCAGTTTCAAACCTAGCGCAAGAGACGGCGTGGTTGTGTGATAATATTGTAAAGCTGATAGGCGAATAATTATTTCATTTAATCTCCTAACCAAATTTTACAACACGTAAAAATGCTGATTAGGATTTTAATAGTTTGTGTTTTCTAACACATTGTTGTGTTTTCTGATCGTTGTCCACAAGTGACACAAAACAACTTATTGTTGAAATTATTATTATCAGCCGGGCTGTTAGGCCGTGGTCCACAGTTGTGGACCAATATTTCGGCGCCACAATCGGACGGAGGCCATCATCAGTGACTAGATTGGCACGGCGTCCGTCTATGTGATGTAATACTTGACAAATTGGGCCTAGATGCCGGTAAAACAATCTAGCACAATCTGCAAGGCGCAAGAACGTGCAAGAGCACTGCATAATCCTGCCGTCACACCAGGCGTGTAAAGCGTCACGTAGCCCCAAACATTTTACCTCAACGTATCATTTAATCATAGAATATAAACTCAGCAGATTTAGAATTTTCTGTGTGTGTGTGTTGTGTGCTTCTAAAAAATTGTTCCATATAATAAACAGTAAAACTGACGTGTTTTTCTGTGCCACTAGATAGCTTTTTTTTGTGTAGTAGATGTCAACTAATGAAGAAAGCTAGGTCACTCTTAAACAAAGGATTTTCACCACAATTCGGTGTAGGCAATTAAAATGTAAAGAGTTAGTTACTTTTTTTTGCGGTAACACGAGCGTGAAAAGCGCTTTAGTGAAAAGCGTGTATTGAAACGTGTCAAGTAAATACCCGCCATGACCTTTTTTTTTTCATTATATTTGACGAAGGTCAATTTCTTCAAAAGAATTAGTTTTTTAATTGAAGGACATAAATGTCGACATCATCATCTTCACAACACGGCATAGGCAAGGTACTGCCTGTTCCGCCTTCAAAAATCCTCCAGCCATCTATTCCTGGGTCTACCCACACACCTGTGTCCTATAGGTTTCTATTTCCAGACTTGTTTGGGCAGTCTGGAATCTGATATTCATCCTAAATGTTCTTTTCACCATTGTTTGTAATCCTTAAATTCGTAGTGACCGTCAATTAATGAATTTTCGGGTGAAGGGTTTGTGAGGATTGGTCAAAAATATAACACAAATTTTAACTTATTTGTGTCGACTTTCGACAATGTTTATTGTCATCATCAAGACCTGTGTATGAATACAATGAAATGTCACACACAACAGAACGATTATTTAAGTAAACTCACATACACAAACACCTTTATTCAAATAATTATTCTGTTGTGTTTGACATTTCTTTTGTATTCATACACAGGTCCTGATGATGATAATAAACGTTGTCAAAACGTCGACACAAATAAGTTGACATTCGTGTTATATTTTTGACCGACCCTCACAAACCCTTCACCCGAAAAATTCGTTGTTTGTAATCTATTAATTTTTCATTAAAGTTAAGAACTTGTAACTTTTCTCTTATGGCCTTACCTTCTCTTATACGGTCAAGTTTAGAACACCTTTTAACTCCTCTTAAGAACGTAATTTCCGAGGGCTGTATTTTACTGTCTTGTTTCTTGGTTGTTGTCCATAATTCACATCCATAGGACAGTACAGGGACTGCCATAACTTTGAAGAACTTTAATTTTGTATCTGGACGTACCTTGTTTCTAAAAATACGGTTTGATTGTTTCACAGAATGTCTGGAAGTTACCTAACTTAACATCAATATCATAACTTCTACCATAGCAAAGGATATAAATATTAATGTGATAATAAGAAGTGTGTTCAATAAAAGACCGAACTATTTGTTTACCACGTCTACCTGCGCATAGAGCGAGCTGGACAATTAAGTGCTGCTAGTGACAGGTTTTGACGCCGGAATGCCCTTTTCTCCGTCCCGTCACGATCATCAGTCTTCGAACTACACGTGCTGTAGTGGGCACCGGCACACACCGTCCGGCGGATTTATAACGAAGTGAGAATGAAGATCTTAACAGAACGCGTGCGCGTGTGTGTAAAATGTTGCTGCTAACTTCGGAAATTCTTTACTGAGAAGTTTCCATTGCATTCAAAAGTTGTCATTACCATTTGCATTTGTACGGAGTTGTTGACCGATATCAAAACAAGTCTCTTTCTGATCGTCGTCAATGAACGCAGTAAGAATTTTTCACTGATACGACACATTTAAATTTTTCTAGCAAAATTTAATTTTACGATCTTATATAGATGCGCATTCTCATGGAAAGTCTCAGCCGTTAAACGACTATATACAATTACCACATCACGAACTCTCTTTCTATGATCTTCGATATCTCTTTAATCTGCACCGACCATTGTTTTTGCCCTCTTTAAAAATTCTTAAAATACTTGTTCGGCTCATTCAGGCCTCCGTGTATGCTTAATTCAAAACCGGAATGTCTCTGTAAAGTTTTAACCTAGTTTTGCCGCAAAATTTCATACGCACACGTTGTTCTTCGCGGTCTTTCTTAATCGCTTTGTCACTAATCCGCCGACCAGCGTGCGCACGTTCCACCTCAACCTGATATAGCTCAAAGACTAATGCTGGTAGCGGAACAAAATAAAAGGGAGTTTGTTGCCAAAAACTATCGCTAGGTGCGCCTCAAGTCGCGGCGCGTTGTTTGAGCGGGTTGATGTATTATTCAAAAAGGTCGGTCTCTTTTTTAACACACCTTATATTGTTTAATACGAAGAAAACGTTGTGATTGTTGACGGCTAATAGTTTCAATACACACCTTTGAGTAGTAACACGATTATTATGATGTTATTCTACCTTTTTATTGTCACATAATGTACAATAAACATATTCTTAAATAAGTGAAAAGGGCGTGTAACGAGGAAGGTTACGAAGGGAATTTTTTTTACTTTTCCGCCCTGAGGTATAGCTTGACAACATTGAAAAAAACCATTTCAATACGCCCAGGGTGGAGAAGTAAAGCGCCCCTTCTCCCACTTTCCCTGTCTTCCTAACCCCTCTCCGTTCCCAATCAACGGCACGCAGTTATTCTGCAAGTGCAACAATTGACTACACTACCAAATCCACTCTAACAATAGAGCTTTAGTATTGTTACGACATTACAGATCTGCTACGTGTTTGTCGGCTATTCCAGCGGATCCCGGCTGTAATGTGTGTGTGCGTACATATTGCTGCTACTTTGATACGAAGGACAATTACGTTACACTTGTCACGTGTCCGCAACGAGACTCTTCCAGACCATACCGTTCCGCGCGCGCTGTGTTCAAGGCCGCAATAGATTACGCTCTAGTGCTTTCTAGTACACGCCTATTACGGAATATTCTGCGTCTCAGCGGGGTATAAATACGAGACTTCATCAACGCTTAGTTCAGTTTAAGTTGCGATTTATTCCAGTGCGGTTCGAATTATTGTGGTGAAGTGTTGTGTGTTTTATAATTGTGCGAGACTCGTTGGCATTGTTACTGCGTGTGGACAATTTTTATTTGATTTGTTTTAAGAGATTATCTTGTTGATTAGAAACTGTTTAATTGTGATAATTAAAGCTGGCGATTAGTGACATTCATGCGTGTCTTGTATTTATACCCCGCTGTACCACACAACGATCGAGGAGACCGTCGTAACAATATACATAGTTACACTGTATACCGTAATTGTTGTAGTTCGCACGTCTGCCAGTTTTATAAAACAATTCCATAGCTGTAATTTCCATGTTGACTTTGAAGTACGACACAATATTAACCGATATTCAAAGTACGACAGTACGCTTTTCATAACCGCAAACCGCTCCAGTTCACATACGGTGTTCGGTGAGTGAATGACCCCTGCCACACAGTTGCCTTGCGTCACGTGACTTTCTGCTCTGTGCCAAAAACTTTTGTTGTAGGCAACTTTCGTTTTCAGTGTTGCATACCTATAGGAGAGTCGTTGGTTGGCCATAGAAAATGTAAGAGTCGTGGACTGAAGTTATCCTATGAGAAGACATTTATAATAAATATACTGAAGAGTGGCCAGCCAAATGTGGAAAACACGTACCAAAGGGAAGGAAGACGCTCAACAAAATCGTTCAAGGAACGATGCATTCTGTATGAAGGAGAAGATGTATTCTGACGAAGGCTTCTGCGGCCGGCGTCCGTTACGTTTTTGAAGTCTACTTCCGTTACGAACCGCGTCAAAAATGTCTTGTATGACAACGTTTCACTTATACTACAATGCGTATCATCAGGTATATGTGACGATATAGAGGTGAGGATACTCAGTATAAGTGACGATATGAACCTGAGGATACTCATTGTAATATGAGTGAAACGTTGTCATACAAGACACTTTTGACGCGGTTCGTACCGGAAGTAGACTTCAAAAAAAATAGCGGTGAATATGTGCTTGCCACGTACAGATTGCGTAATACCATATCGGACAAAAAGGTGTTAGTGTTCTGAAGGCTTTGATGTAATAACGTGTTCTTAATAGCGCGGCATATCATTCCAACTCTGCAAGAATCAGATTGCACCGTTAGTAAGATGAGAGTTAAATCAACGTTGCCGCTGTATGGTCACAATTAGTATTCATCAACCGCAACTGGAGCCAACCCGTCGGGTCGTGTCGTCGTCATTTTGCTGTCGCTACAGCCATTGTTTAAATGATCGCTTTCTTAACCATTTTCCGTTCTATAAGGCCGTGATCTGCTGTTGTTTAACACAGACGTTTCAACCTCGCCACTGGAGTCCATCTTCAGTTTCTAAAGGACTTAACTTTTTACTGACAAGGTGACCGTCAGTAACACCACAGCCTTTGCCACCCTGTCAGTAAAAAGTTAAGTCCTTTAGACACTTAAGACGGCCTCCACTGGCGAGGTTGAAACGTCTGTGCTAAACAACAGAAGACCACAGACTGATATCCCTTGTTTAATGATGTTCAGAAAAATGTCGAAAACGTAACTAAACTGATGGCAGACAGAAAAAATCAATTAACACTGATAACAGTCTTTGAAACATTATCGGCCGGGCTGTTAGGCCGGGGTCTAGGGTCTACGCTGACAGACGACTCGGGCTCACCATTGGAGGCTATAATCATGGCCAGTGTAACAATTGGAAAATTGTCGGTAACAATCACTGTCATCCAATTAGCAATCCGTGTCGGTCTATTGTTAACGACACCGATATGGCCTCCGATGGGGAGACCGAAACGTCTGTCAGCGATACACTCTAGACCACGGCCAATAACGTGTCCGACTAAGTGGACGCCGTCGGCGAAAGCGTTTGGAATTCTACTGATGACAGTTGTTGTGATTACGACTGTCAGCTTTTCATAACGAAGGAGTATTATACAGTACGCCCTCTGTAATCCGGCACTGCGGTAGTCCGGCCCTTCAGTAGTTCGGCGTTTTCGGACTAGTGGTGGCGAGCGTGGAGGGGAAAGCATGTCACTGACACCATAGACGTCAGTTGCATCATTAGTCCGTCGCTGTGTACAGTTCCGTTTATTTGCAGTTGTTTTTTTCTTGGTATAATTATTTGCAGTGTTTACGCAATTTAAGATCGTAAGTGCAAAATGTCGCCACAGTGCAAAATAAAACAAACCATTAACATTACAGTGTGACGAAGATGAAAAAAACCTGTTTACAACAGACGATAAAATATTGTTTAAATTAGCAGCCATCCTTACTATTTCTTTTATGAATTTGCTAACTGCTATAATTTTTTATTGTTCGACTAAGCTTTTCGTCATTACTGACATCTTCAGGTCTTAAACAACCTATTACTGTTGTTTAAGACCTGAAGATGTCAGTAATGACGAAAAGCTTAGTCGAACAATAAAAAATTATAGCAGTTAGCAAATTCATAAAAGAAATAGACGATGAAATAGTCGATGTGATGACCAGTGAAGAGAAGGAAGAGGAGGAAGGGGGAGAAGCAGCGACAGCAGTTCATACAGTAGGCCGTGATATGGCAGTGCACGCCTTCACAATTTCTAATAAGTGGGTAGAAGAAAGTGGCATGGCTGCTTGTGAAATTCTCGTGTTGAAAAAAACTGCAAGAAAAAGCGTTAAAAGTGTTTTGGTGTTAAAAACTAAGTAACAGAAGAAAATTGACAGCTTTTCATTCCAGTTGAATAGTACTGTACATTACTCTGCGAGTTTCATTTTTTCCTATGTTTTTACTAAATTATAAACTTAAAACTAATTTGAATAATTTTATGAAAAAATATAAGATAAATTACTATATATTTTATCAGGTGAAAGATTTTTCATGTTTTATCATTATTACAATATACGCAACTTTTTGTCATTTAAATGCGTTTTTTCTAATACCCGTCCATTAATCCGGCATATTCACTGATCGGGCACTACCCCGGTCTCATATCTGCCGGATTAGTGAGAGTGTACTGTATATGGAAAGAGACGGAGTACGGAATCGAGACCGCGGCAAAACACACAGCTTATACGTGGCAATTATGTGGGCAGACATACATCGCTCATAGTTTACCTTTCTTTCGGTGACTATCGATATGCTTATTCTACCGCGAAATTGACAGGTCACCATACGATTTTCAGAGAGTCTGTGTGAGGTTTGCCGCAATAATAGCATAACACAGCACAGGTTGGGGAAATAATTCAGCGCGTTTATTATCACGTCATGTATATGGAAATATTTCGACTAAACACACACACACATGGCGGTGCAACAAAGGCGTTTAATACGCGCGTGCATAACGCATATTAAACACAGTCTGTGTAGGTATAACAAAAGTTAGTTTTGCCTGTATAGTTAGTTGCGTGCTCGACCACACACTAACTGTATTATAGAATACACCCACAAACACAGAATAATACCTCTTGGGTTATCATGTTGTTTTTCTTTATTTTTTGGGAGGGTTTCTGCCTTTGTCTATTTCGTATTTTCTTTTCATTTACAGTAAAATCCCGATTATCAGAAATAACAGATCCGGAACGGTTTCGCATAGCCTATAATTTTGGATAACTCGTATCTTAGCTTGGATAACTAAAACCATAATCAAGAAAAGGTTACTTGATTAAAATAATTTTCTGGGAAGGGTGGGATGTAACAATTTGACTACAGAATTCGCTACACGAGATTAAAAATTCGGTATGGAGAACCATACATGACTTCCATGTTCTAAGACATATTAAAATCGTCTAAATATAAAGTGAAAAATTTTGGCAAGTTTGACAAATTGAAATGAAATATTTCCACAGACACTACTTCTTTCTTCGCCTTAAACACAGTTAGCGCTGTGTATGTGTTCACTAACGTATACCACCTCACGTTAGCGCACTCGATTTTCACTGCTGATGGCAGTCGATGGCACTGCCGAAACGTCTGGTTTTGCAGAAAACTTTGGACCACGCCCACACAGCCCAGGAAGTAATTTTAACAACAAACTACTTATTTGTTTCCGATGACGTACTACATATATAAAGGACTTATCCCCTCCTCCTTCAACTATCATTTTCGATTATATATAATTTATCTACCTTTCTACAGTGGATTATTATGACCTTTTTTCATGATACTTTATTTATCAAAATTATGTACTTTCCTCTTGTTAAAATATAAAACGTTGCAGGTAAACTGCCCCCTTTCCCTTAATCTATCTTCACCAAAATCTATAGGCCTTGAGTCCTCTACAACTCAGGCACAGGTGCAAAAAATTATTTGACTCTGTTTGAATTTGCGGCAGTTATCGTTCGCCATAAAAAATTACTCTTGTTAAAACATAAAACGTTGCAGGTAAACTACCCCTTCTCCTTAAGCGATATTCACCAAAATCAATAGGCCTTGAGTCTTCTATAACTCAGGCACATATGCAAAAGCATTTGAGTCTGTTTGAGTTTGCGGCAGTTATTGTTTGCCATAGAAAAAATTCTACACACAGACAGACACAGACACAGACACAGACACAGACACAGACACAGACACAGACACAGACACAGACACAGACACAGACACAGACACAGACACACACACACACACACGCGCACACACACACACTTTTCAGAAAATAACTATTCTTCATGTTTTGAGGATAGTACAATCAGAATCAGCCCTTATCTCGAACACGATTTTTTCGCCATCACCATACCTCCATTTCCTTATGGAACATGGAAGTAAAAATGGACAAAGAAATGGAAAATACAATTAAATGAACCTAAGTCGGCACACATCACCTTCAATAAATATCACGGAACAACACCAACTCTGAGATTAAATAACTAAGCTATCCCGTTAGCCGACTCGGTAAAATAATTGGGCATCCGGCTAGAAAACAACCACATTTGGATGAAGAGAAAACAACTGGACACCAAGTTTCGCGAGAATTATTGGCTCCGGGGCAGAAAATCATTACTATCCATGCAAAACAAGCTGCTTGTTTACAATACTGTCTGCAAGCCTGTGTGGACACACAGCTTACAGCTTTGGAGAACTGTTTCCAAATCCAACATTGCAATAATGGAAAGGTTTCAGTCCAAGGTACCGCTTGGCATAACCAATGCACCGTGGTTCGTGAGCAACAAAGGCCTGTACCTGCCCACAGCCAGTGAAACCATTGTGATGTTCAGAGAAAGATATGTGAAACGGCATGCAGGGCACACGAATCATCTACTCATAAATCAACAGACAACAGCCTGCAGACAAGACGTTTAAAATTAACATTTCCGCTGGACTTTAACACGTACATGATATGTTATATTTGCATACTCATACAAAGTATGACTCAGTTATTAGGTCATTGGATACGTCACTGGACTAGTCCTGTACATCACGTGTATTCTGTCAGCAATTGTGTTTGTTGTTATATACCCACATGTTGCATAAATAAACGTAAAAAAATAGAAAAATAATAATTCCTAATCAGAAAAAAGTATTATTGTTACGACAGTCTCACTGATCGTCGTATGGTACAGTGGGAAACAAAATACAAGGCACCAATGAAGTCACTAAAAACCAGCTTTAATTATCACAATTAACAGTTTGTAATCAACACGTTATTCAACAAGATTATTCTCGTACAACAATTCAAGCTGATCTGTCCAAACAAATAATAATGTCAACTAATAAAGTCCCGCACAATAATCACTTTTTACCAAATACCACTTGAGACACACTGAGTAATCGCTCGAAATAAACTGGAACCTCACTTGAATACATCGCCACTTAAACTGAAACTAAGCGTCGCTGAATGCATGTATTTATACCCCGCTGAGATTCCAGAATAATCCGTAATACGCGTCAGCTCTACTAGACAACACTAGAGCGTAATTCATTGCGGCCTTGAACACAGTGCCGGTGACCGGTAAAGTCTGGAACAGTCTCGTTAACGCGTGTTAAGAATCACGTACGCCCACAACATTACAGACGGGAAAGATGGGATAGGCGAGAAACATGCAGAACGTTCTGTAATGGCACAATATGGCTAATAGTAATCGTAGAATTATAATTATGTTTTTAAACAATCTCAAATTTCCTTTTGTTTTTCTTTGTCCTTTTCTTGTGGCTATTACACGTCAGTGTGTAATTAACAGTGCATCAACAGGAGATGCTTCCTCACTTTTCTCATAACGTGAATGTGTATAATGAAAACTAGTATGGCGTAAGATAAATGTTAACAAATAATAATAATGATAATCACTACATGGATAGGGCTTCTCCTGTTCCGGCCTTATGACTCCCGCGCCTTGTGACTGACCTGCCTACACAACCGGCTCATACTCATAAGACTACTTAGGAAAGCGGGTATTATCCATTCTTTTTAGATTCTGCTTCCAGCAATTTCTATAATTCTGAATGAGATCATTTAAGGAAACTATATCAAGTTCTCGTCTAATATACTCGTTTCTTATATGAGATTTAGTCGCGTAGAACCCTTTTCTGATCTCAAATAGCTCATTTCTGCAGTCTGTAATTGGCACCAGTCCTTTTTCTTTATAGTCCAGGTCTCGCATCCACACATCAATGCTGGTATTGCCATTGTCTTATAGAATTTCATTTGTCCCTATTCGTTCCAAGTCTGAATCCATTATTTCCAGCCCGGCTCTTGATTCTCTTGAGGCTTACCAGTAATAAAAAAATTTCACTCTGGTCACGTTATGAGCGTTGCGCAGGGCTAGCTCAGTAGTGGGGCTGCCACTTCTCTGCTTCTGAGCATGCAGTGATGTTGTTCGGCACATTCTCCCTACATGTTAGTGCCTTCAACACGGCTACTGAGTCACATCTACCCAGGACAGGGCACTGCATACCCCGCAGTCGCAGTATTACAGCCAATTAAACATTTAAAGCAAAACTATTCAGTAGAAATAGTTTACATTATTACTGTTTGGTAAAAATTCCTAACCTCCAAATCCCAGTATGTCTCCTTAACAGTATGCCTACTGCAATCAAACGTCAAATCGAACAGAAAGTAAACTGAAAAACTCAATACTATCGCAAACACATCAGTAAAATTAACTTTTTAAAAAACACATTTATCATATTCCAAAAATATTGCAAATAAAACGCAAAGAGTCGCGTAACTTTTGTAATTTATCGTGAAAAAAAAAGAAAAGAAATAACATTTAAAATACAGTTCGCAGACAAATTCTTCTTATATAAACTTTGTGTGTGTGTGTGTGTGTGTGTGTGTGTGTGTCTGTGTGTGTGTGTGTGTGTGTGTGTGTGTGTGTGTACACACGTATGTGTAAAGTGTTCAGCAAATGAACTGATATAAATTTCGTACACTGAACGAACAACGTAGCAGTCTTTGTACGATTTTCCCCGGAGATAGGAAAACCACGCTGGGAATTCCGCCCCAGCAAAGCCCAAAGTTTTCTCCATTCTTACTTTACAACACATACAAATATTAAACCCTTGAGACGTAGTTGGAGGTCGCTGATAAAAAAAAAATTATGTGTTTTACAATTCTCTAAGCAGTAGCAATACACTTCACAAGAGGATAGAGATAATTTTAGATACATTATGATAGTAATAAATGTTAAGACAATTTTACCTTGTTGATAATTTATATGGCGACGAAAAATTCTTCCATTTACAGATTTACAGAGAATGTACCGAATTCATGTCTTATCACGTTGCCTTTAATTCTATCGTTTCATGTACATTCCTTTACGCATCACAAGAAATTTATCTCTCCAGCTTGTAGAGATACAAGTCATATACAAACTGCAGAGATGAATTTTTTAAATTACGTAAAGGGATGTATATGAAACGAGAGAATTAGGAACAACGTGACATAAGCCATGAATTGGGTATATTCTCTGTAAATACAAGAATCTAGGAATGTAAACTGAGATGGGTCGAAATTATAGATAGAATGGAAGCGAAAAGGCTACATCAACAAATATTACAATATGTGCCTAAAGGAAAAGAGATGTATAAAAGCGAAGACCGCGCAAAATAAGCTTGAAAATAGATACCGGAACAGGTGGTGTCGCCTAATCCGGGAATGAAGAAGAAGAAGAAGACGACAAAAGATTTAGGGTCAGAGGAAGGAATTGTTAAGTTCTGCTTATAACAAGACGATTTTTCTTAGAAACGGCAAGAGAAATTGTAGTGGGAGAAGAAGGAATAAAATCAATTAAATACGTAAATGAACAAGCAGTGTTGACGGAATTGGGCCTTATTACACTACGCAACTAATTGCAAAAGAACTTGTTGTAAGCCTTGCAACTGCTCGTGCAACTTTTAGTTTCACGCACTCGTAAATTAACTTTTGAATTGTTGTAAGAGACTATCTTGTTGATTACAAATTATTAATTGTGATAATTAAACCTGGTTATTAGTGACTTAATTGGTGTCTTGTATTTTGCTTTCCACATTATCATACGACGATCGTAAATATATATATATATATTATAACGATTCATATAGTCGACCTATCAGATCGTTATATGAATGTGTCAAACTGTGCTAGTCTAGTGGCGTAAGCAAGAGAGAGAGGGAATAATCACAGTCATCTCTGTCTAACCTCGCCACTGCTACTACTGACGCGTGCACAGACATGAAATTTTATTCAATTAATTTTATTTATTAAAACTGCAATATCTTCAAAACTAATAAATATACGGCAATTCTGAAACCTGCATAGTGTTCAGAAATGAAAGCTCTATAAGTAGCCAAAATATCAACTAATATAATTAACAATTAAAGAAGTTATACAGAAGAAGAACGCCAAGAGATATAACTAGAGAATTAGGCTAGGTACGAATTAGGTGTTTTCACACAAATACAGAGAAAGACCAAAGCAATAATATTCTGTGGTCAGATCTTTGAAAACACGTTTGCAAATACCTGTAATCAAACGATTTGCAAACAGAAGAACTATGAAATTAGCCAGAAATTCTCTCCCACCTCAAACGTGTTAAGGAGAGTTTGACCGACCTGTTCTATATTGCTTCAAATGGAAAACACATGATTTATTTGGAACAACCAATCACAACCCTGTATTAAGAGTAGACGCTAACTCAGAATGAGGGAATTGGGCACTCTTCGTTCGGGCATTAAATAAGCAAGACGTGTGTTAAATACGATCTCAATTGCACAAACAACGCAAAGTATTTATTTAAATAAACAGTTCGCGAAGTGGTCCGCAGTAGTAGAGGAACTAGTAAAGTTCAATAAATAATCTCGCTGCGTAATAACTAATTAATTAATTAATAATTAATTAACAGTGAAGTGACCTGGGCACCAGAGTAGCTACAGCATCTGTAATTGTCCAGGATCATCAGTTAACGTTATTGGTCAATATCATTTCTTCCGAGCCGAACCATCAAAAGGAGTATCTCTAGTGATTACTATCTACGGTCGACGCATCAATCAGATAAGAAATATATTCATTGATCAATGAACATAAAATAACAAAATAAATAATTAAATCAATAAACATTTTTAAAAGACACTATATAAATTCAAATTTTGTATTTAATTATTAAGATTAGATATAAAGTAATATAGGAGTGTTGAGTGGAGAGTGAGGTGTAGTATTGAACGTGCAAATTATTGCAGACCCGTTCTTTAGCACTGGTTTGGGTGATATATAATCCCTAAATCAACCAGATAAGAGCAATTTGTCGTTTGGACGTTTTAATCTTCACTTTTCAGGCACACTCATTAACCAATAAGATTTATGTTAGCAATAAGTCATTAAATTAACTTTTAAAGAAATTAATTCAATAACAAACTCATTAATTAAACAAATTTCAACATTATTTAAGAGTTATTTGTAACGATTCCCCTTAAATATTCCACTCACTGAACGAATCCTGAGATAGTGTCTCTGTTCTCTGAGCTAAGCTGAATCCGTGTCATTTGTATCTGGGATTTGTTCTGGCGCCCAGGTAAAGTAAAAAGTCACGGGTAAGTAAGATTTGTTCTATCATTATATACAGAAAATAGATAGTTAGACAAAAGGTCTTTATAATATATACTATATTGAAATGTTACGATTATTTCATAAATTCACACAAATACAGAACCATGTACTCAACGCAACTATTAAGTGTAGTACTCCGGCCAGGTCGCAGCAGGATTTTTGTTTCTCGTTGCGTCAAGTATATGTAGTTGCACAATAATTAAATAAATTTTAAAGAGGAGTGAGATGTTGTTGACATGAAATAATTATTTAAAACCATTTAAAAATATTCATCCTAAGATTTATTCAGTAATAGAAAAATATTCCAATATTAAAAAATTCAAACATTAGATAGATCAAATATCCACTTTTATACGTTTCACACATATTGGGCTGTTCATAACATCTAAAAACTAAACAATCGTGTACTCTTATTAACTAAACAGACATGTTAAATAAGTCATCTAAATTCTTTCATTTTTTTATGTGTCTGACTTTGATTCAATCTTCAAATGCTAATAGCAACTCATTTAAAAAAAATAAAAATAATATTAAACTTAAGCATAAAATTACTAGTTGCTATAGACAAAATAAACTAAGTACATTTACTTTCAAACTATTATTTAACTCTATTGACATACCCAAATTTTTAACATATAACAAAAGATTTAGTAACTTTCAAATTTTCTTATAAAATTAAATTATTGAATTTAACTATTATTTACATTTAAAATTTTTAAGTCTTACTGTTCATGTAAAATTGTCTTTCTGAAAGTTCTTTTCACAACAAAATTATAAATATTTAGTCATCACCTGCATACTGCTGCCATTACCGTTGTGTGTGTGTGTGTGTGTGTGTGTGTGTGTGTGTGTGTGTGTGTGTGTGTGCGTCCTGAATCCTGAGAATTTTATGATGATGATGATGCTGTGTTCTCTGTCTCTATGGGTTGTTGTTGTTGTTGCTCCTGAGTTCCTCCATACGTGTTGTGTGAGTGTGGTAGTGTGTGTGTTTGTCCATGTCGATCCGCAACGGGCAGCGTAACGTCGTCTGTAGATTTCTTGAGTATGAGAATGTCAAATTGTCGGTCTATTTATACTGGTCTCAATCTGACATGTCCAGGATTGCTCTTGACATGTTAGAAATTGTAACGTTTATGCAAAGCGTCCTTTTAATTACGAATCACTTTTATGTTCATTTTAACGATTTCGTAAACATACTTGTAGCATGCGCGATATAATTGTTGGCGTAATTTTTTTCTGTTCACGCACATATAACACACATGTTAATTACTCTTTAATTACACCCGTAATTAACATTACTTACTTAGCGTCTTTAATATTGCAAATTTCTGCAATATTTTTATATCACTGCATTCGTTAAAAATTCCTTAATGCAATGGTGTTTTTATAATTGGCGTAAGTCTTTGCTTACAGGTTTAACACAAGTAATTAGTTTATTATAATCCTGTTAAGACATTATTACAGACAAAAAAATAAGTCGTCCGCATCACCCCATATTTTCATGTCGTAGCGTGCGCACACACACGCTGTAACTTACGCTACCACAGCAGGTGTCCCTCTCGACAGGTTAGATATTGTCAATTCCTGCACAAAATTGTATGAAACTGTTCCTTATTCTATTTATACTAATTACAATATAAAACATACCGCCCTGGGCAAATATGCAAATATATGTATTGTTGCAATATATATCGATCAAGGAAAATAAGAGATAAATGTTTAAGATTAAGAAAACATTTATAAAAAGTTGCTATTGGTAAATACTTGTTTAGAGTGAGTCATATATGTTAAAGTGGAGTACTAGTAAATGCCCTCTTTAATTGGTTTTTAAGAGCTACAAACATTTAGATTAAATTTTATGCGTCTGTATTAAGTCCCCATAACATCTGCTCATCAGTAGCCGCTAGCTACCCAGCTGACTAGTGACTTCCCTATGGATAGGTACTAATCCATAGTGTACAAAAGTGTACATATTAAATTTAATAAATCGGTTACTCTATAAACAAAAATTTGTTAATTTTTTGTGAAGAATAATACGATGTATAATATAACCGATTGTATTTGGCTTCTCGAAAGTTGTTTGATTTCAGTGAGTTTTATTCTGTTGTATGTTATGGAATTAGGATTAAATCTTAAATATAAAAAACACACATACGCTTGGTTCTTGGTCATCATCATCAGCCGTGGCTCTACAACCCTTGGTGGGTCTTGGCCTGCTCCAAGAGTCGATTCCATTCCTCCCTATTGCGTGCCCTGGCTTCCAGTTTCTTATGTTCAGCTTTCCGAGGTCCTCCTCTACCTGGTCTTTGAATCTACTTCTGGGTGTTCCCCTTTTTCTACTACCCATTGGTTTCTGGTAGAAAATATGTTTCATAGGCTGTCCATCCACCATTCTCGCTATGTGTCCAACCCACGTTACCCTGTATATTTTGATTACCCTGACAATGTCCGGCTCTTTGGTACTTGGTAGTTTCACAATTTATTCTTACAGTCTGACAATTGATTCAACTTGAAATCTTAGCCTAATACGCTGAAATAATTGTCAGAGTTTAAAAATAATTTTTAAAAATACCAAGCGTTTGTGTTTTTTAAACCTTTTTTAAGTAACGTGTTTTACCATGTGGCCAACGAGTTTTCAATCAATGACATTAAATATTAAAGCTTAAATCTAAAATTTAGATCTAAAGATTTGCCATAGTCTCTGACGTATTCTCGTTTCCCAGTTTCTAATGCCTCTATTTTCTATACTTTCTAAACTTACGTTGCAATGTAAAATCTCTCTCTCTCTCTCTCTCTCTCTCCCCTCTCACTCTCTCTCTCTCTCTCTCTCTCTCTCTCTCTCTCTCTCTCTCTCTCTCTCTCTCTCTCTCTCTCTCTCTCTCTCTCTCTCTCTCTTTCTACGCACCGCACACACACGTCTACTTTTAAATGTTAATAACCATAATAAAAACCTGAAATAAATATTATCTGTTGTTATTATTTTGATTTATAAATCTAAAATAAACACATATTTATATTTCCTATACGGCGAAAACAAAACACCGCATAGAAAACACTGCAGCCAAGCTTCACATTTACAACATTCCGCGCCAGTGCTCGCTCAAAGGTTTTAAAATTTTTTTATTACCGTGGAAATGTGCCGGTCTGATGGTTTTGTGTTCCTTCGCAGCGAGATAAGAGCCAAGTCAATTTTCTTGTACCGCGCGCGCTCGCGTATGTAAACCCGGTTAGCACACATACCCGTTCATCCATAGCGAAAGCGCATATTGTTTTCTGCACACTGCTTGAAGGAAAAATATCTGCATTTATATATATACATAACATTTCACGTTATTCAAGACGCGCACTTTTACGAGACGAAAATTGTCTACGCTAACAATACAATTTTGGCCATTCTCCACGTCATTTATAATAACTAAGGTCAACTACCGTAACAAGTTTGTATGGATTGTAAAGAATAAAATGTCTAGGTTTGTATATCTCAGTGTTTAATGAATCGTAACTTGTAACTCAGTAACATGTAATAGTAACAACGAATTATGTCGTCTGGAAAAATAACGAAGATATTACTGAAAGCAGTTTTGTTTGAAGTGGTGTCTTGTACGGGCGTGGAACCTGGAAGATAAGAAAAGAACAGGTTAATGCAGGTTAATGAAGTAACCGTTTGTTGATTATGGTTTTAGTTATCCAAAGTTATGAAACGAGTTATCCAAAATTTTCGGTTATGCGATACAGTTCAAGGTCCGTCATTTCTGGTAATCGGAATTTTACTGTAAATGAAAAGAAAATACGAAAACAGACAAAGGCAAAACTCCAAAAAAATAAAGATAAACAACATGAGAACCCAAGAGGTATATGTTGTGTTTTTGGGTGTATTTATATGACAGTATGTGTGTGGTAGAGCATGCACTAACTACGAGGTGTGATCAACAAGTATCAGGATTGATTTTATTTACATAAATATACAAGAGTTACAGATAAAATACAGGGAATGTAGTAGATAAAATATTTAAGAAAAGTTTGTATAATTCAAAAAATGAACAAAAAATCAAATCAACTGTAACTAAACTTAAGAATAAAATAAAGAAGAATGATATTATAGTTACGAAGGCGGACAAAGGAAATACAATGGTACTACTGAGAAAGGACGAATACATAAAGAAAACGGAAGAATTTATAAGCGAAGGACCATACGAGGAAATAAAGTATGATTATACAAGTAAGTACCAGTCAAGGATAAAACAAATGATGAAACAGATAACATTTATAGAAGAAAATAAGAAAAAGTATTTATTGGAAAGTAATCCAACAGCAACAACTTTTAAAAGTCAGGTTAAGATACATAAAGAAGGAAAACCAATTACACCGATTGTTTCTTTTATTAATGCACCTATTTATAAATTATCAAAGGAAGTTAGCAGAGTACTGAAAGAGAAATATGAATTTGGAACAAAATACAACATAGAGAATAATGTAAAATTGATAGAAAAATTAGAAAATATTAGGATTAATGTAAATACAAAATTGATATCACTGGATGTTAAGGACATGTTTACCAATATCACAGTAAATAAAGTTATTAAGTTAATAAACGATAATAATATGGGAGAATACAGGTATAAAAAGCAGTTGATGAAAGTAATTAAAGAATGTTAAATCAGAACTATTTTAGGTTTAATAACAAGTTTTATATACAGAAAAAAGGTTTACCTATGGGGTTTTCATTATCCCCTATTCTTGCTGAAATATACATGAATGATTTTGAAAAGCAATTAATAAATTCCACTAAGTATAAAGACAATATAAAATTATGGTCTAGATATGTTGATGATGTATTAGTAATTTGGGAAGGAAGCATAGAAGAAGTGCATGAGTTTATAAATGAGATAAATAATAAGGATAAAAACTTACAATTTAAAGAAGAGATAGGAGGTAAGAAAATAAATTACTTAGATTTGAACATAGAAATTAAGGATAATGAGAAACTACAGTTTGGGATATTTAGGAAAGAGTCGTATTCTGATATAATTATACCAAGAGAGCCTTACCACCCATGTAGATATAAAATGGCGGCAATCAATTCATTTTGTTACAGAGCTCAGAAGTGTTTAAAAGAGACCGAATCAAAAGATAGGGAGTTAAAAACGATAAAGGGAATTGTAAGGAATAATAATTATAACACCAACATAGTGGATAAAGTTATGAAAAGGGTTAACATACAAAAATCTAAAATAGAACCAGAACAAAAGAATTATGCAGGGTCATTGACATACATAGGTTCACATACTAGAAAAATTATAAAATGTTTTAATAAATATGGAGTAGATATAGCTATTAAAAAATGTGAAACGGTATTTGATAAGATAAGCAATAAGAATATAGAAAAAATTCCAGTATTACAGAAAAGCGGAATTTATAAATTAAAATGTAAAGACTGCAACAAAGTGTACCTAGGTGAGACAGGACGAAAATTCGTATGCAGGTTGTCTGACCACAAACGTGGAGAAGGTAATAGAACAACCAATTCGTTATATGCAAGACATTTCATAGAAGACAACCATAAGTTTGTTAATCCTTTGGAAGAATACGAAATTGTAAAAATAGTAAATAACACAGTTGAAAGGAAGCTTAGAGAGGAGTTAGAAATATTGAAAGAAAGAGAAAAAGGGTTAGACAATTTAATTAATATTAAAATTAAATTTGATAATGAAGAAATATTTTATAACATGATTAAGAAGTAAATGATAGAGGACAGATAGATAAGATTAAGAATTATACTGCATAGTACTAATTGGTTGTTTTAAAATAAGGGTGTGTGACTGACCCACGTGTGTGGAGAGGAAGAGGGCAGTTTAAAAGGATGCACACACACACACACACACACACACACACACACACACACACACACACACACACACACACACACACACACACACACACACACACACACACAAAACACTGAAACACAAGGAATTTGCTAGAAAAATATGTAACTGTGCAGATGGTGTGACAGGGTTTAGGGGGTGGGGAAGGGTCATTTATATTATAGCTTGTTGTGTGTGAGCAGGGTGGGGGAGAGGGGTGAAGGGTTTGTTTTAAAATAATTTCTGCCTATTCCGATCTGACGATGTGCTGTGAGGCTTGAAAGCGCTAATCGGGATAATTTTTATATAGTGGTGTGCAACTGTGATAATTCTGATTGTGATTTCAACCACTAACACAAATTTCTTCATTAATCAAGAAACAAGCTAGTAAAATACAGGCCTCGAAAATGGCGTTCTTAAAAGGTGTTCTAAACTCGACCGTATAACGAATAAGGCAATAAGGGAAGAGTGCAACTTTTTAACATGAATGAAAAATTAAAAGATTACAAACAACGGAGGAAAAATACTTAGAAAGAATGTCAGATTACAGACTGGTCAAACAAGTCAGGAAATACAAAACCTATAGGACACAGGTGTGTGGGTTGACCCAGAAAAACATGGCTGGAGGGTCTATGAAGGCAATGAAGGCAACACCTTGCCTGTGCCGTGTTGTGAAGACTATAATGATAAATCAAAACGATTCGTTCGAATTAAAAACTCTTATGATTTTTAGAAGATAAAAATAAGCGTGCCCACTGCGTTATTTTTGTAGACAAAATTTCTGATTCATCTGAGTTTATCCAAACCACCTTGAATACACGCCACTGCTTCCAGTATTTTATAAGTATGTAAATAGGTGAGTGTGTATTATAAGTAATACATTTTATACATTGAATTTAATTTTTTTGCTAAAGTGCTGGGTCTGTCACTAGTGAACAATTATTACAACGCGGTCTAGTTCTACATTTCAGTTATCATGTAGACGTCGTACATTTGTTTCATTACAAAGACATTTTAATAAACCCCTTTGGTGACGTCATACAGTTGACATTAGAGGAAAACAATGAGACTGCCTTAAAATTGTGTTTCTCGCAAAGTGAGGGATAACGCATTGTTGTACGGAAGTGCGCGACGACGTTTGTTGCTCAAACAAAGCAAGACTCGGTGACACTTGTGACAACTTCTTTGTGCACGGGGGTGGTGGATTTTTACGGGGCGGTTTAAGTCAGTTAGAAACAAATAAGGAGGGGTCGTAGGAAGAACTTTCGGTGGGGGATGAGAAAGAATATAACTTGTGGATGATAAACAGAAGAAGACCTGCGTTTTAGTTAAACACAGCAGTTACGATCCAATGGCACAGCTTTTAGTGGAATATGCTTTTTTTGCCTATTAGCAAGTTATTATCTGCAGATCTCTCTCCCTCTGTTTGCCTCTGTCTGTCTGTCTCTGTCTGTCTGTCTCTGTCTGTCTGTCTGTCTGTCTCTCTCTCTCTCTCTCTCTCTCTCTCTCTCTCTCTCTCTCTCTCTCTCTCTCTCTCTCTCTCTCTCTCTCTCTCTCTCTCTCTCTCTCTCTCTCTCTCTCTCTGATGCTGTTTTTATGGACATCGAATCACCAATATTGGTATCCACTGTGGGGCCTTCACCACAGTACTGTGGGCCTGACGTACGACACTCCGCGTTAAGTTGACTCGAATATCCACTGAAGATGGCAGCCAGTGGTGGTGCTGAAACGTTTACTTTGAATGTAAACCTTGGATCACGGCCAAACAGCCCGGTAGATATTTCAAATACAACTGACACCGATCGTGAAAGCCTTAGTACAATTGATATCCATCGTTCTCCAGTGTTTTCTATTCTCAATCGTCATGTTTCTCGATTCTTCAGTATCTTTCTTTTGTATCCCTATCCATGTCTTACCTTCAGCTTTTCCTTGTTCTGGCTGATCTCCTTCTGTCATCGGACTGGTACTTGAACAACTGTTAAGGGTTTCCTTGTTTTGGTATATACTAGACGAGTCGTACCGAATTAACTATACTGTGTCGACTGCAGTCTCCTTCGCTTGTCATTCTGTCTCCCCAGGTAACCATCACTTTCTACTGCACAATTGCTCAAGAGACATTAACCTGCAATTCGACGACAAAGGTCGCAGTTGCATCAGAGTGGTGAAAGGTGGCTTCAACACGACACTGCACCCGCCCGCACATCACAGGCTATTCAGCATTTTCTTGCTAAACACAATATCCACAGCTCCACCATCCTCCATATTCGCCAGATATCCATAGCTCCCTGTGACTTTTTTCTCTTTCCGAAGATAAAACACTCAATTGAAAGGGAGATCATTTCAAGATATAGAAGAGATAAAAGAAAATGCGACGAGAGAAGTTATGGCTTTTACAGAAGATGACTTTAAGACATCCTTCGAACAGTTGTACATCCCACCTTATTCTTTTTTTATCATTTTCATTTCCTAGTTTTTGTATTATGCTTTCGCATTCAATAATCGTTTTTTCTTGATTTAATTCTGGTGGCGGTACGTATTTCAAGCCTTTTGCTAACATTTCTTTTCCTTCTGTATTGAAATTCACCTCTGTAAGGTTTATTACTCTTTTTTCATAGTTATTCTTAGAGAGGTGTTCCTTTTTTACTTCGTTCTTTCTTATTAATTTATTTAACTTATCTACCATTCTTTTATTTTTATTTTCCAATTTCTTTTCTACGTACCCCAAACCAAAATTATATAATATTTCTTCTAACTCTACATACGAGTATATTCTTAACAATTCTATGTGTCTGTCATATAATTCCCTATTATATCTATTGATTAAGCCGTAGAATGACCTTATTTCCAGTTTTATCCACAACTTCTCGCTTTGTTCTTTTACTTTTTTGGCTACACTGTTCTTATTTTTAATTTTAACTTGAGCGTACTTTGGGATGACATTATTATCAAGACATTGTTTATTAAACCATATTTTACTTAAAACCCTCTTCAATTTAACTTTTAACTTAAGATATTTAAAAACTTTACTTACCTTATTGTTGTCGTTTATTACCTCATTGTTGTTGCCCATTAAAATAATTTCTGCCTATTCCGATCTGACGATGGGCTGTGAGGCTTGAAAGCGCTAATCGGGATAATTTTTATATAGTGGTGTGCAACTGTGATCATTCTGATTGTGTTTCTTGATTGTCGCCCATAATTCGCACCTATGCGACAATACAGAGACTAAACATAACTTTGTAGAACTACAATTTTGTATTTCAAAATAGCTTATTTTTCATTTATATTCTTCAATTTTAGTCGAATACAAGGGAAAGTTAAAAAGTCAAGGAAAATTTGTCTTTCTTTCCCAACCAAGAAGGGGGCGGCACTGACGCTTTTTTTAAAAACCACATCACCACACTGCCCGTTCATCGGAAATATTGTTTCGTTAAAAGTCAATTTAAAATGAGTGCCCCATTGACCGGCTGAAACAAACAAGAAATATGAGCAGTAATAAGCTGTCTAAATTCAAAAAGGGTGAAAACGGTAAGGATTAATGTTGTAACGCAGCAGCAACGAGGAAAGAGTAGTCTGAGTGTTAACAAGATTAGCTGAATTAATAAGCTTAAATATGGCCGGCTTTATCTTTGTGATGAACAACACAAAGTTAGGCGTTGTTTTACTTAAATGTGGATAGCCACGTTTAAACGGTTAAATAGCAAATAGGGCACACTATATATTAACAATAGATTATTGGAAGCAAGCTCATAAGTCACAACACAACAATAAAAATTTATGACACTTATTAGACCGGCTGAGACGTGTACATTAGCAGAAAGTAACAAGAAACACTGAGAACGTTTGAAAGAAAAATTGTTCGACGTGTTTATCACCTGTTTAAGGAAGATGAGAGTAAGAAATGACCAGGGGATAGATGAGCTATTAAAGCGTTGGGATATTGTAAGTTCTGTAAATGCTCAACGAGTACAAAGGATAGGTCACCTAGAATGGATGATCAGCGCATGCTAAAGGAAATCTTGAAGGCACGGATGTATGAAAGCAGAAAGAGGGGTTGACCAAGGATAGCAAGGTAATATGATGTGTTGGGAGATCTTAGAAGGAAGGGTGTGAAGGATTACGCAGAGATGGAGGTTGATAGGAGACAGGTGTTGGAGGCAACAGTTAAACAATGTTCATTTTGCTTAAACAGTCGCTCGTGGAATGTTTCACAATAAGAACAGGATTACATAATGCCTGCGCGCTCATTCTTGATCTTTCCAGACTACGCGCCTTCCAGATTGCGGTCGATTATTCTAACGGGCATTCAGGATAGTTCTGTCACATTCAACGCCACATAACCTGAGTAAGTGTAAAAATACTCTATCTGAAACCACAGAGTTAGAAGTGTGGATTTGCAATATTACTATATTATTTCTGAATTGGTTAATTATTTTTATAATTTTTTATATATGAAAAGGTTGTTTAAAATACCAGTGATGTATTTTTACTTGCATGTTCCATAAGGAAATTGAAGTATGGTGATGGCAAAAAAAAATCGTGTTCGAAATAACTACTGCTTCTGATTGTACTACCCTCAAAACATGAAGAAAAGTCATTTTTCGAAAAGTGTCTGTGTGTGTGTGTGTGTGTGTCTGTGTATGTGTGACGAACGATAACTTCCGTAAAGTCAAACAGAATCAAATAATTTTTTGCATACATCCCTGCATTGTAGAGAACTCAAGGCGTCTTGATTTTGGTGAAGATCGGTTACGGGGAAAGGGTAGTTTACCTGCAACGTTTTATGTTTCAACAAGAGTAAAGTACTCAAATTTGATAAACAAAGTATCCTGATAAAAAGATCATAATAATCCACTGTAGAAACGTAGACGAAATATCTATAAATGGAGAGGCTAGTTGAACGGGGTGGGGGTAATTTTCTATAAATGAAAATTATAGTTGAAGGTGGAGGGAATAATTTTTTTATACGTGTACTACGTTATCGACAACAAAGAAGTAGTTTGTTGTTAAAATTCTTTCCCGGGCTGTTTGCCCGTAGTCCAATGTTCTCTGCAAAACTAGACGTTTCAGCAGTGCCATCGACTTCCATCATCAGTGAAAATCAAGTGCGATAACGTGAGGTGGTATACGTTAGTGACCACAGTACTGTGGTTAAGGCTGAAGCAGTAAGTAGAAAGAAGTACTTTCTATGGAAATATTTCATTTCGAAAATGATTTTAAACATAAATCTTAGAACATGGAAGTCATGTATGGTTCTCCATACCGATATTTTTTCTATGGCGAACGATAACTTCCGGAAATTCAAACAGAATTAAATAATCTTTTGCATATGAGCCTGAGTCGTATAGTACTCAAGGCCTATTGATCTTTGTGAAGATTGGTTAATGGGAAGGGGTAGTTTACCGGCAACGTTTTATGTTTGAACAATAGTAAAGTACTTAATTTTGATAAATAAAGTATTCTGGAAAGAAGGTCATAATAATCCACTATAGAAAGGTTGATGGAATATCTATAAATGAAAATGGTATTTAAAGGAGGAGAGTGTAATTTTCTATAAATGAAAATGATAGTTGAAGGGGGAGGGGATAATCTTTTTATATGTGTACTACGTGTGTACACTTCTTTATATGGCAACAAAGAAGAAGTCGTTACTAAAAAATTTTCCCAGGCTGTTTGGCTGTGGTCCAATTTTTTCTGCAAAACCAGACGTTTCGGCAGTGCCATCGACTGATACTTATCGAGTGCCCTAACGTGAAGCGGTATACGTTAGTGACCACAATACAGTGGTTAAGGCTGAAGCAAGAAGTAGTTTCTATGGAAATATTTCATTTCGAAAATGATTTTAAATATAAATCTTAAAACATGGAAGTCATGGGTTCTCCATACCGGTATTTAGTTTAAAAGTTCGTGTGTCGGGAAGAGTGTTTTTTTTTAAATGACAAAGAGGATTAATTATTTAACTGTTAAATACTGCTACCATGTAGAGACAGATAACGTTTATTATGGCTACATAACGCTTTGAACTCGCTGTATGAGCGGCAGGATTACGCAATGCTGGTAATTCCTCCTCTTCGACCTTTCCACACGCGCCTTACAGACTGTGGTCTATTCTTCTACCAACATCTAGGTCAGTTTTGTCACACACTGGCCACACAGCCTGATAATAGAAGACCTCCTTCTGAAACCAATTAGTAATTTTCGATTTTCGATTCGACATGTGTTACAAAGAGTTCCTGTTACTGCGAGTGTTGTGTGCGGACAGCGATAATTGGTTACTTGATTTATTTACTTCTTCTTCTTCTTCTTCTTCTTCTTCTTCTTCTTCTTCTTCTTCTTCTTCTTCTTCTTCTTCTTCTTCTTCTTCTTCTTCTTCTTCTTCTTCTTCTGATATTTCCTATCCGTTTCGGATGTTGGATATCATACAGACTATTTTAACTTTCTGTATTGCTGCAAGGAAGAAATCAGTTGTATTCGTGCCAAACCAGGTCCTTGAATTTCTCAGCCATGATATTCTCGGTCGCCCAACTCCTCTCTTTCAAAGTACTTTTCCCTGTAGTATGGACTGGAATAAGTAAAATCTCTGTTCATATCTCATGAGATGTCCCAGATACTGAAGCTATCTTATCGTCACTGTGTTAATAACTACCCTTTCTTTCTTCATCTTTCTAACAACTTCAACATTAGTTTATATGTGCTGTCCACGAACGGTGCTGTGCTCAGTATTCTACGGTAGAGCCACATTTTGAAAGATTTGCATCACTTAATGTGACGTTCATTAAATAAGTGACTATTGTTGTCTGTTTCATTAGTGTGTACATTAAGAAAGCGTAAAATTGAAGAACTGTTGTACACATTGTATTTAAAATGCCATTAAAATACTACATAATGATTCCGTCTGGTGTTCAATAATTCTGTTTTCACTATTCAAACACGACCTTCTATGTGACCGTCATAACAATACAAACGAACAGTGCTTGGATTAGGTCTTCAGTGTTATAATTTAAACGTTACCTTTGAGTTAACGTTTGACTATTAATGTTCTCTTGTTACTTGCATTCTACCGAGAGTCCAGCGGACACAGTTAGATCACTGTTAATTTTAACTCCGCCTGACCATTTTTTTTTCTTTGTTTCATCTTCATTTTCCCTGTGTCTTTAGATTACATCTTAGTTTCTTTTTCTGTCTCTTCACTTTGTATCTCAGCATATATAACCCTGTTAAATATGAGACGCGCACGCTACAACCACCCCAGCTGCATTTAATTAAAAATAAAATCTTCCCTTTTGTTGGGCCGTGTTGCTTTTTCTCTTCTACCGTACCGCCGCCACTGAGCTGTTTCTCTTATTCCTCGCCAACACCCCTCCCCCACATCCGCTACCATTTTCTTATTTGTTTTTAAACGACCTTAACATTAAATACCTCTTTCTCCACAACCGCCACCCTTAAGATGCTGTCAGAAGTGTTTGTCGCGTTGCTATTTTATTTTCCCGGGGGGAGGGGGGGGGGTAAACGCCACTTCTGTACAGTAATCCACTTAACCGGCGTAATCCAGCCACTACCACTGCAATCTTCTTTACGTTATACCGTAGCGTTGGTCGTTTCACTGTAACCCGTATTACTACTCGCTTAAGCATTGAAATGAAATGCCAATTGTAAAATATTAAGCCTTTTATGAACTATGGTCCTGTTTGTTCCCTGTCGTGTTTTTTTCTTCGAATTTATTTCAATTCGTGTCACTTTATAGACTGAGCGTAACCATGATTTTTTATTTATATTTAACCAGTTTTTATGACTATCTACCTTATCTTTCTAAATTGTATGTTCTTTTATCGTTACAAACTTTTTGTTTAACCGTCAAGATGGAACTCCTTTGATTTATTGTCATCTCTCTCTCTCTCTCTCTCTCTCTCTCTCTCTCTCTCTCTCTCTCTCTCTCTCTCTTTCTTTACGTATGTATACACAGTACATTTAGGCCTAGCTGACAGGTTAACGTAATACCAGTATAGTCCCCTCCCACCAATTCAGCCTATACTGGGAATCCTGTCGAGTATACTCATAATATTTAGTTCCTGTGTTTCTTCTATGATCATGGAGAGTAGGCTATACCCTACCACGTGCCTGAGAAATTTAATTTCAGCCGCTTGGATGCGACTGGCCTGGCCTTTCGTTAAAGTCCAATTCTTAGACCCATAAAGAAGTTTGAGAAGGGCCATCGCCTTGTAGAATTTTAGGCGTGCTTCTTCACTTGCTGACTTTAAGAGTTCGCTTGATGGTCCCGCACATAAGGTTATCCCGCACTTATGCAACTTATTCACAAAGTCGTTGCTAGTATTATAAGACACTCTGTAGCCCAGGTATTCAAAATTGGTGACGTTCTGATGTTCTGATGTTCCAGGACAATGCCATCTATAACAATTTTTGCCCGTACGGGATCACTTGCACGAAAAGCTATGACCTTGGTCTTAAGTGTAGATATTTGAAATCCAGAGTCTTTGCAGATCCGATTTAACAAAGTATACCCATCTGCAACCTGTTTTCCAACAGAATAGCCTGATCGTCCGCAAATAACAAAGTGTAAATTGCAGAGTGGCCAATCATTAAGTGTTCCGGAAGACACAGCTGCCAGTTTTTTATGACATCATCAATTTTTTAAATTAAAAAGAGAAGGTGATAATGGACACCCTTGTCGTTATTCGGAATTGATCAGGCCAAATCTAGGAGATGTTCTCGGTTCCCTGCTTCAATTAAGATTTTATTCTCCACACATAGACTCTGCATAGCTCTAATTATATGTTGTGGACCCCTTTCTTTGCCATTATTTCCCATAGCTTGTCCCGAGTTACCCTGCCAATCGCCTTCTCAAAGTCGACGAAAGCTATGTGTGTGGGCAGCTCTGATAATCTCTACGCTTTTCAATGATCTGGGCTATTATATACAATCTAAAGATGATCTGCCCTTCCTGAAACCGATCTGAGCCTCTGAAAGCATGGTCTCCATTATTGCATTTAACCGTCTTCTTAATATAGATGCATATAATCAGTAGTGTGGCGTCCATGTAACCGCTGTTACCGGCGGCAACAATACTGGAAATAAGAGAAAATAATGTTAATTATGTCACAGAATAAATACTTTAGTTATTGAATAATTCGAGATCTTAACAATATTAATAGGGAAACTTGAAGAAAAGCGTAGGTTTTTGTAGGTATTGGTTTCGAACTGCTGGGCACTTGTATCGTCCTGTGTTGCCGACTCAGACATCGGCAAAGTTTTACTGCGTACGGTAATTGACCTCGTTGTAGTTGTCACTGTGCAAACTGCGAAGGGGGGGGGGCACATTCGTCCACTCAATGTGCTGCTGCTTTATAAACCTGTAAAACGGTCAATTAGCAGTTACGTTCGTTTTCGGAATTGACGTGCAGCAGATACTACATATCTGTTTGTGTTTTTGTTCGTTCAGTCGTGTGTTTCTCTGTTTGTCTTTAATATTTTTAATTCTATTATTTATGTCCTGATTTATTCTGTGTAAGTATAATGAGAGTCAGATCCCGTTCTTCTCCCAGCGAACGGTAGAAAATACTCTAAAAGGAACACTTGGTACAAGAGAAAATTCGAATTAATTTTCAGGTTAAGTTTCAGGCGTATTACAACCGGCAACAAGTCTTATGTATCCTACGCCACGCCACTGCATATAATTTACATAAAGGCTTAAGAACATGAAGGCTGACTACTCTGTAGTTCTTGCAATTATTACTATCACCTGAAATAATATCTGGCTTTTAATAATATGAAAAAAGTTACTCTAAACAGGATTGTATGGAGAATATATTGGTATGTTGTCAGAGCTGTAGTAGCCGATGGAGATGACGATGTTGACAGTGATGATGTTGATGACAGCAGTTCGAACATTATACTGACCGATACCGAAGTGAACTCGCGGTCAGTAGGATCACCCACAAACAGAGAGGGCAGTGAGATACAGAGGTACAGTAGTTACTACCGGGCTGCGATTAATTATTCCGGTAGCCACGGATCGGGGATATACCCGTTTAGCGTTGCGGGTAACGTTACCGCAAAGCGTACTACTACGGGTAACCACTTACGGGTTGGCAAACGTGCGCGCGCAGCCCCTTCGGTTTGTACCATCAATACCGCTGCTGGTTGTAAGAGATGATGGCGCACACATACCAAAGTAAATACACTCGGCGTAAGGCTCCACAAAGGGCGCGCGCGCCTACACACACACACACACACACACACACACACACACACACACACACACACATTCGACAAACATCTGTTAGCTGATTAACGACTACAGATTACACCACTAGTGTTTACTCTCTTACACTAGTGGCCAAAATTGTGGAAATCTTTTCGAAAAAGTGTATTTCTGAGGTTTGATGGCTCATAACACCACGTTTCTTCGACTTACAATTAGATAAAGGCAAGTACACTTGTAGCAGTGGCGGCTGGTGCTATGGTTGCAGCGTTGCACAACCACCAATATAGAATAACTAAACTATAAAATAATATAAGAAATCATTAAACAGTAAAAACTGTCATAAATTTCAACGGAAAACGTATTAGATTCTATGCGGCAATGTTCACGTACAATTCAAATGTGGTGCGCAGGCTGGTGGTTGTAGGCCGCTTGCAACTCGAAGAGTAAATGGCAGAGCTTACTACACAAGTATATGGGAAGACGTGCGTTACACTTCACGGTTGCCCTATGTTCCATATGTTAGCTAGGCGGTTGCAAAGTTCCCGCAACGTTCCACCAACAGCGCTGTAGTGCATCTTTAATTTTGTCATGAAGTGAGCACAGCCTTCTCGATTTGTAAATTGTATCAGGTTTAGTGTTTACGTTGGTTCAAAGTAAACGTGTACTAGTTGTTTTTCAGGTTATAAAATTATAGTTAAAATTTTGTATAATAGTGATTGTGATAATTACGTGTCAATCAACTGTTATTAATTAACCGTGCATTAAGTAGTTCCAACAACAACTTCAACCACTAAAATTTTGAACCACCAGCCGCCACTGACTTGTAGTCAAAATTGTGGAAACTTTTGAAAAAATTGTGTTTCTGAGGTCTGATTGCTCATAACACCACTTTTCTTCGAGTAATATCATAAAATTATAAATCAATGTGTTTTCATTTCTTCTTCTTCAGCACTATAGCCCAACGTGGGCCTTGGCTTCCAACACCAAACTTCTCCAAAGTCTCCTGTCCATTGCCATCTCAGTGTAACCCCTCACATCCATTATTCTTCTGAGATCGTCTAGCACATCATCCAACCATCTTATTCTAGGTCGTCCCCTCTTTCTACTTTTATAAATTTCCGTTCTCAGAATTTTCTTTAGCATACGCTGATCATCTATCTGCTCTAGGTGACCTGACCATTGTACAGCATTCGCTGAGCCTTTATGAATCTTACAATGTCTTCGTGATTCAATAGGTCATCTATCTCCTGGTTATATTTGATTCTCCATTCGTTACCTTTTTTAACCGGGGCGTAAACATGTCTTATGGTCTTTCTTTCTAACCTTCTTAGTATTACTTCTTCTATTTTTATCAGCGTGTTTCCATTTACTCTACTATTGATAAGTGGAATAACGATAATTTATGACGTTTTAAAAACAAAAGCTCTTTTTCAATGTGAAATTTGTTGTAGAATTAATGTATTGGCGTGAGTCATGGATAATGGATAGAAGAGATAAAGTCAAACTGAAAGGGAGTGAAATAAAATTTTTAAAAACTAGTAGCACCGAATAGCAAAATAAGTAAAGAAGAAGCAAAGGTGAGAAGAATAATTAAACATGTTTGACTTCCAATTAGATAAAGGAAAGTACACTGTGCCCAAAATTGTGGAAACCTTTTCGAAAAAGTGTATTTCTGAGGTTTGATGGTTCATAGAATCTCTTTCCTTCGAGTAATATTATAAAAATATAAATTAATGGAAAGATAATTTAATCAAGAATGTAATGAAATAACATTTATGAAGGATTCTTTTATTACAATAACATTTATAAAGAAGAAAAGCGAAACACATAGAAAATATCAGTATGGAGAACCAAACATAACATCCCTGTTCTAAGATTTATATTTAAAAACATTTTCGAAATGAAATATTTCCATAGAAACTGCTTCTTTCTTCAGCCTTAACCACAGTACTGTGGTCACTAACGTATGCCACCTCACGTTAGCGCACTCGACTTTCACTGATGATGGCAGTCGATCGCACTACCGAAACGTCTGGTTTTCAGAAAACATTGGACCACGGCCATACAGCCCGGGAAGGAATTTTAACAACAAACTACTTCTTTGTTGCCGATAACGTAGTACACATTTAAAAAAATTATACTCTCCCCCTTCAACTATTTATAGAAAATAGTTATTATTTTTATTTATAGAAAATTACTCTCTCCTTTTTCAACTACCCTTTTTATTTATAGATATTTCATCTACCTCTCTACAGTGGATTATTATTACTTCGATTCAGGATACTTTATTTATCAAAATTAAGCAAAATTAAGTCCTTTACCTCGGGCCCGCACCATAAAATCAAGGTGCGTTTTCCAGCCCCCAGGTCGATTCAGCCTGTTGAATATGAGTACCTGGGATAACATCCTGGGGATAATAATGGGCGGCTGAATCGTAGTGCTGGCCACACTGCCTTCCTTGTACTCCGTACGGCTCACATAAGGCAGCCTACCCTGCCTTCTCCTAAGCTACTTCGGTGGTACACATGGGAGCCAATATTATTTATTAAGTACTTTACTCTTGCTAAAACATAATATGATTATCTTGAAACCACTGTTTGCACACAGCCAAAACAAAATGTCACCTGATTGGCTTGCTAAACACTCAAGCTCATTGGCTACATTTAAATGAAGGAAACTACTTCACATCAACCTAAGCAAATTGTCTTTCCTTTTTCTGGTTATTTGGCTACAACTTTTGTTAGAATACAGATAACTGACAAACTTCATTGCATGAAATTCTTGATTAAATTATATTTCAGCTGATATATAATTGTTTGGTATTACTCCAGAGAAAACAGTGTTACGAGCCATTACACTTCAGAAATACACTTATCCAAAAGGTTTCCACAACTTTGGCCACTAGTGTATATTGTTTTAGGGCATATGTATGCATGTTGGCGTTTGTGGGAGGGGGAGTTCAGAGTGTGGCAGGTGAACAAGGTAAGTTATTAGCAAGACAATTACTAGTTGAGATTATAATCTCATTTAAGTAGTTAGCAGAACGTGCGCTGTTAACTGTTACAACGCCAGTTAATTAGCCAATCAGAAGAGGAGTTGTCAGGTCATATGCTGGAAATGTTAAATTGCCCAAATTTAGGTACATTTCTTGTCTGAAACGTGACGAGATACGGACTTGAAATTCTTGTTGGCGTTTTACGCAAACGTTTTGTGTCTACTGAACCAGACTTATTTAATTTCCACGTCTACAACAAGATTTGTAGTTATTTTAATTTTTTAACCCTTTTTCAAGGGAAATTATGAAATATTTATTTTTACAGCGCACAAAGTTGTTATTCCTACAACTTTAGCTCTACAATTCTGCTTCGATAGGTAGAGACTTTTGTTTGAGCAAATGAAATGTTACGTAGTAGGAGAGAGGTAATCGGTTGAAGGAGTAGACGGCTGCTTTTGACTGCAAAGTCTGACGGTCCCACGATCGAATCGGTCAGAAAATGTATAAAGCTCATGCTGTCTATGGTTACTATACATTAGTACGAGGTCGCCCCATCCCTATAATGTGTGTTCATCATCAAGCCGTAAATATTTGCATAGAAAAGACGGCGGGATCCGCTAAAACATTACCATGATTATTTACCAATCTACTACTACACAGAGAGAGACTGGCAAAATACCATAAGGCAACCCACTGCGGCCAAGCTCTACCTGCTGCGTGTATTTACAGTGCAACCAAAGTTCCAACATTTTTTTTTTATTACTTTGGAAATGTGTCGGTCTGATGATTCTGTATGAGGCGAGTCAATATTCTTATAGTAGACATAGTACGTGAACATGAAAGAGTCGATGCGCGGAACCAGCCACCACACGTAGAAGCGTGAATTCTAATAGACCCTTTACAATACACTGAATAATAATATTTTGTCGTCCCTGAAAAATATTCGTAAGGCAAAAATAAATGTCTGTTCTATATTATTTTCAGAGTATAACTTACAAACATCCATTATATGTATCCCCCCTTGGGGATCTTCTTCAGGCCGCAAAACGCGACAGAGTGTTACGAAAACAGTTACAGCACACCTTATGGCGAACGATAGCCGACACTTTTTTCACGTAAAAGCAATTACTACAACAGGGTGCTTTTACTCGAGAAAAGTGTCGGGTACCTTTCGGCCTAAGATCTGCCGTAACTGTTTTCGTAACACTCTGTCGCTTCTTTCGGCCTGAAGAAGATCCCCGAGGGTGGGATACAAAACGTTGCCGATGATGTCCAAAATTTAGAGCAACCTACCACGGCCTAACAGCCCGGTATAATTTACAGCAACCTACCACGACCTAACAGCCCGGTATAACTTACAGCAACCTACCACGGCCTAACAGCCCGGTATAATTTACAGAAATCTACCACGGCCTAACAGCCCGGTATAATTTACAGCAACCTACCACGACCTAACAGCCCGGTATAACTTACAGCAACCTACCACGGCCTAACAGCCCGGTATAATAATTTTGAGAATATTAACATCGGCCGAGTAAGCTTAAAACAAAAATTAAAAATAAATAACATTTTTATTCTCCACAATAATATAAATATTTTATGTAATTTATAAAATACTGTCGGAAGAGTGTGAAACAATTTGTACAAAAAATATTTTCTTGTGGAAAATAACAAATATTATAATAATAGCTCCCATGTGTACCACCGAAGCAGCTTAGGAGGCATACAAGGAAGGCAGTGTGGCCAGCACTACGCTTCAGCCGCCCATTATTATCCCCAGGATGTTATCCCAGGTACTCATTTTTAACAGGCTGAGTCGACCTGGGGGCTGGAAAACGCACCTTGATGTTATGGTGCGGGCCCGGGAATCGAACCCGGGACCTCTAGATTAGTAGCCAGGTGCCGTACCCACTGGTCTACTGAGCCGCCAAAAAAAAAAGAAATATTATTTATTATTAAAAAATTATTTATTTATTATAAAACAAAAATAATTTTGAGGAACTGATAATATAATATTATATCAGTACTAACATTTATTATATGCGTATAAATTGTTTTTGTAGTGCCATATAGTGATCACAAAAAAAAATTCAAACCTTGAAAAAACTCGAAATATCGACAAAAATGTTTTTATTTTGGGTCTACTTAATGTCTGAACCTTACAAAGCCTTTCGTCGCTAACTGTTATGAAAACATTTACTTTTTAAATTCTCCCACTCTATATTTGTGTTTTTATATAAAGAAAGCACTATAGATTCTAATTATGTAAAGTATAAGGTTAGATTTCTTCTCCAAGTGTAATATTTGAAGTTTTATTAGTATATATAGATACCTGACGCACGTTTCACACAATATTCTGTATCTTCAAAGGTTCCAATGTTTTAATTCACAGTGTAATCTCTAAAGATACAGAATACTCTTTAAAACGTGCACCCGTTTTAGAATACTAATAAAACTTTAAATATTATACTTGCGGAAGTTTATTCTTATAATCCACATAATAACTTTAAGAAATTAAAGTAATAATAGTTACTGGTAAGCAAAAAATCGAATTAATCGTCTTGTAAAAGAACACATTATAAAGAATGAAAATTTAATTTCGTCTGCCAAACCAAATTATGTGACATGCAAAGTATATCCTTATGTACATAATTTAAATTTTATCCCATTAGGTACAGCAATACAACAAAATGTGTAAACGTTTATCTTTCATCCTGTTGAATGAAAACTCTGAAAAATGTTTTCTTTAATTCAAACGTACATTTCAATTTGTTTAATACAAAAATGGACGGATTGATGTGTTTGCATCTACTGTACGTCTCACTCGCTATAACGCAGTACAGCTGATATTGTAACAGACAAGCCACAGCTGATTAGAATTTCAATTTGTACTCTTGCAGCTACGAGCCCGTGACCTAGACTGGACATAGTTAGCAATACAGCATAGAGATTACTGTCTGCAAAATACATAGAGATTCATTACATAATGCAAATTCTCTTTCTTGTCGGCCTATATCGCTTTATAGAACAAATCTGTTTGAAGATAACAGCTGATCGGTATAACCTGTATACCGAAGTATAATTAAAAACGTAGTGGATGGCGAAATGTATCGTCTTATAACAAAAAATAGGATAAAATTCTAACTCTGTAACAAATTGTTTCAGGAAATGGTTAATTGTTTATAAAACTATGTTATAACTGAAATACGATTACAGTTACAACAACTTATCCTTTTTGGGTATGATAGGAATTATGATACTGATGTTAAGTCAGGTAAATTGCAGACGATCTGAAAGACAACCAACCGTATTTGTAGAAACAAGGTACGTCGAGATACAAAATTAAAGTTTTACAAAGTTATGGCAGTCCCTGTACTGTCATACGGGTGTCAATTATGGACATGAACCAAGAATCAAGACAGTAAAGTACAAGCCTCGGAAATCGTGTTCTTAAGAGGAGTTCTAAACGTGGCAGTAGGCCTATAAGGAATGAGGCCATAAGACAAGAGTTGCAAGTTTTTAACTGGAATGAGAAACTAAAAATCACAAACAACCGTACGAAGAACACTTAGAAGGAATGTCAGATTTCAGACTGGCCAAACAAGTTTGGAAATACAAACCTAGTAAGTCAGGGGATAGAGGATGCTATAAATTAGTCTAAAATAAAGGAATTCTGTCTTAATTCTTAAACGTAAAGTTTCAAAGAACGACGAAAGAACATAAAATTTAGAAATAAGGTAGAAAGTCACCAAACTATTTAAATATAAATAAAAACCATAGTTACGTTCAGTCTAAAGTCACACAAAATGAAATAAATTCCAACAGAAAAATACGACGAAGAATAAACAGGACCAAGGTTCAGAAATGGTTATAAGATTTTTCCAATCATAAAATTGGCATTTAATTTGAATGCTTAAGCGAGTAGTAATACGGGTTACAATGAAACGACCAATGCTACGGTATAACGTAAAGAAGATTGCAGTGGCAGTGGCTGGATTACGCCGGTTAAGTGGAATACTGTACAGAAGTGGCGTTTTACCCTCTCACTCTTCCTTATTTAAATAAAACAGCCCCGACAAACAGAGATAGATAGAGAGAGAGAGAGAGAGCGAGAGAGACACTTCTGACAGCTTCTTAAGGGTGGCAGTGTCGGCGGCGGCGGTGGAGAAAGAGGTATTTAATGTTAAAGTCGTTTAAAAACAAATAAGAAAATGGGGCGGATGTGGAGGAGGGATGTTGGTGGGGAATAAGAGAAACTGCTCAGCGGCGGCGGTAGACGTGGGAAAATAACACAACACAGTCCAACAAAAGGGAAGATTTTATTTTTAATTAAATGCAGCTGGGGTGGTTGTCTCGTGCGCGTCTCTCTTTTTAACAGCATATGTATGCTGAGAGGCAAAGTAAAGAGACACAAAAAGACGCTAAGATGTTACGTAAAGACACGGGGAAAATGAAGATGAAACGGAGAAAAAAAATGGACAGGCGGAGTTAAAATTAACAGTGATCTAACTGTGTGCGCTTGACTCTCGGTAGAAGTCTAGTAACAAGACACCATACATCGTCAAAAGTTTACTCAAAGATAACGTTTAAATTGTAACATTGTAGACTTAATCGAAGCACTATTCATCTGAATTGTTACGAAGGTCGCATGGATGGTCATGTTTGGACAGTGGAGGTGAATAATTTAACAACAGATGAAATAGCCGTGTACCACCTTGACGACTAACAAACTCGTGTAAACAGTTCTTAAATTTTACTATTGTATAACACACGACAATTGTACTAATATAAGACACAATAAAAGTCAGTTAGGTAATAGTGTTTCATTAAGCATTAAAACGCAACGATAACTTTACAATTATAACACTGAAGACCTAAACCAAGTGCTATTCGTTGGTATTGTTATGATCGGCCGCACGGGTTATCGTGTTTGAACAGTGAAAACAGAATTAATTGAACACCAGACGGAATCATTATGTAGACAGTTTAAATAAGCAAATACATCGCGTTCAGTAGGTCATCAATGTTACGATTCACTTCTTCTTCTTCTGATAGTTCCTATCCGTTTCGGATGTTAGATATTATACAGATCCCCTTTCTGTACTGCTACACGGGATAAGTCAGTTGTACTCATGCCAAACCAGGTCCTTAAATTTTTCAACCATGAGATTCTCGGTCACCAAACTCCTCTCTTTCCAAGTACTATCCTCTGTAGTATGGACTGCAATAAGTAAAATTTCTGTTCATTTCTGATGAGATGTCCCAGATACTGAAGCTTCCTTATCTTCACTGTGTTAATAACTTCCGTTTCTTTCTTCATCTTTCTAAGAACTGCAACACTAGTTATATGTCCTGTCCGTGAAATGTTCAGTATTCTACGGTAAAGCGACATTTCGAAATATTCCAATTTTTTAGTTGTGGTTTCAGTCAAAGTCCAAGATTCTACACCGTAGAAGAAGACCAAGAATATGTAGCAGCGTGAAAGTCTCATCTTTGTATTTATTCTTAAATCGTGACTTTTAAAAAAACTGCTCATTCCAGTCTACACAGCTCTTGCCTTTTCAATTCCGCTCTTTATTTCTTGAGAGTGGTCCCATTGATCATTAACTATAGTACCAACAGATGTAAACTTGCTTACACGTTCAACTGGCCTTGGTTCATATTAAGGGTGCAGTTTGTGAACTTGTTCTTAGATACAATCATTAGCTTTGTTTTAGTTAAAATTTGATGTCTAGACCATATCTACGGCTGCTTTCTGTCACTTTATTCATTAGTTGTTGCAGCCCCCCTATGTTATTTATTCTTTCACCGTTCATAGAGATTCCCACATCACATTCGTCTAAAGCTTCTCTAAAAATACCTTCCGAGTAGATGTTGAATAAAAGTGGAGATAGTATACAGTCTTGTCTTACTCCACGCAGAATCTGTATTTCTTCAGTTTACAGAATCGTACTTCTGTACGATTCCCTAACAGACAATAATGTAACAAATAATAAAGTTAATTTATTGAACGTGTTACGTTAAATAATACAAGTTACCAAATATATGTGTCTCTGCACAGAATAACTCACAAGCGAAAACAAGAACTTTGATTATGCAGTCTGAATCGAAAATCCAATCTTACTAACTCTACCTTCACAAAGAGCGCATTTATATTTATTCAGGCTGTGTGTAGCGTTGTATGTTACAAAACTGACCTGGGTGCATATAGAATAATCGACCAAAATTTTTAGAGAGTGCCTGAACAGTTTGAGCACGGGCGTGTAAGCACTGCGTATATTTTGCTGCTTATATAGCGCGTGCAAAGCCTTATGTAGCCATCCATACATGTTACCTATCTGTACATGCTCTCAGTATTTCTGTTCACTTATTAAATAAGTAATCCTTTCAGTCCTTTAAAAAGAAAATTTTTTTTCTTTACACAGGGAAATTTAACTTAGTAGAAGATAAAAAATTAAACACTCAGATTTTAAACAACCTTTTTGTAGCCTACATGAAATTAGTAAAAATAACCAACTAATTCGGAAATTATACGTACAGTATAACTTATTCTGATCGAATTCTAGAACAGGTGAGTGACTTTAATTATTTGGGAAATGATATTGGCTATGGTAGAAATTATGATATTGGTGTTAAGTTAGGTAAGTTCCAGACGATCTGTGGGACAATCAACAGTATTTCAGAACAAGATACTTTAAGATACAAAATTAATGTTCTACAAAGTTATGCCAGTATCTGTACCATTCTATGGATGTGAATTATTGGCAACTACCAAAAAACAAGACAGTAAAATACAGTCCTCGGAAATGGCGTTCTTATGAGGAGCTAAAACGTGTTCCAAACTTGACCGTATAAGAAATGAGACAGTAAGAAAAGAGTTACAAGTTTTTTACTTGAATGAAAAATTACAAGATTACAAACAACGGTGGAAAGAACACTTACAAAGAATGTCAGATTCCAGACTGGGCTGACAACTCTAGAAATACAAATCTAGAGGACACAGGTGTGTGGGTAGACTCAGGAAGAGATGGCTGGAGGATCTTTAACGGCAGAACAGGCAACACTTTGCCTATGCCGTGGTGTAAAGACGATGATAATGATGATTATATAACTTACTAAGAACTAAAAACTAAGAATTGTATTTACTTTATTTTAAATTAAAAAATTATACTCACTACTTCTCTAGAGAGGCAAGTTCCAGCGCGAGCGATCAAAAATACATACATATATAATTATTAGTTGTAGTTGCCTATAAAGAATAAAAGCACATTGAACAGTGATTCCAAATAAAAATAATTCTGTCCCATTGAGAAAGAGGATAACGTAAGCCTCCTAAAACGCTTTGATAAATACTTATTATAAAGTGGGCTTGTATAAATAACTTCTTATGTTGTGGTGTTTTTTATATAATGGTGCTTACGATCTATAGATAATGTTGGCTATATACAGTATCCGGTGATAACACATGGCACCGAGACTTGGACTCTGAACAAACAAGCCGCTAACATAGTCAATACTTTTGAAAGGAGAATGTTGAGGAGAGTATATGGACCAATCCAAGTCAATGGGATATGTAGAATGCGTCACAATGAGGAGCTAAACAAGCTGTATAAAGACAATGATCTGGCCACCACCATCCGACATCACAGATTTGAATGGGCAGGACACATCATTAGGATGGAAGGGAACCGAATACCTAGGAAGGTACTGTTTAGTCAAATCGAGGGTAGAGGGCCTATCGGAAGATCCAAGACACGCTGGATTGACAATGGCGAAAGATGCTGATAATTTACTTAAAATAAAACGATGGACATCGATCGCCAAGGACAGGGAAAAATGGAGGCGGATGATTATGGAGGCTAAGGTTCGACTTTGAACTGTGACGCCATAGACGAAGAAGATATACAGTATAACAGAATAATTGTAAGCACTGATGAAAATTATATGAAGCTCACAAACGGAATACGATAAAGCGATGATTGCGTTCCCGGCCCCGGGCGCTGTGCCCCAGTTCTTTTTTTCATACACTTAACGCCTCGCTAGATAGACAGGCACGCGCGCGCGCGCGCGCACACACACACAGTATAGCAGTATAAAGTGTTGTTTATTGAATCAACATAACAATGAATCTGTTTATTGGTCTTAATCTCTCTACTACCTTACTATCCTGCACTGTATGTATTAAATTACGAACGCCATCCACGCCGTTACACCGGCTTTTATATCACGCGTCGTTAACGGTGCTTTTTGCCATCGTGCGTACGCGCGCGTGCTCGTGACTAGAGAGTTTATGACTTCGACATATTAGTTATAGTTGTGACGATTTAAATAAAAGAAATAATCAAGAAAATAAAAATGTTTAAAAATTAAGGTTGCGAGCTCTTAAGCCATTTAAATCTCACTGTATTAATATAAAATACCTGTATGTACTCAGTATGAGAGGAAGCAGTAATTAGTTAGTTAGAAGATACTCTAATAAATAGATAAATTGTAAAGAGTTATTAATATCGTATTTAACCCTTTGCTTGTGAGCAGGCGCTGTCCTGTTGATTCCAGACTCGACATGTTTTCGAGTCTTGTGTAAGTTAGAATAAGATAAAAAAAAACTAATGTTAATAATTAAAAATCTGAAGACATAAATAGTCGCTAAAACAACTGATTTAAATTATGTATATTTGTTTAGGGATAGTTTGTATAAATAAAAATGTTAACTTAAATATAGTTAGGAACTATATTCTCGCGCGGAAATTGCCCCACTAACTTTTGCCCAGTACCAGGCGAAGGGAGCAGAATTTCTCTCTCTTGCAATGGTGACTTCGTACAGTATAGACGTAGGAGCTGTGCTCTTAAAATATGTTAACTATATTTTGTTACACCTTAAGATGGTGTACCAGATGTAGCTGTTTAAAGCATCTGGATGTGTTAACTAATATAGTCATGTAAATAGACAAGAAATTTAAAGTAAAAAAAATCGAAACGTAAAAAGGAGTGTAACACAAGATGACTTCGTGCTTCAACAAATAACAACAATTCCAAAGTCATACCCGGAGATGTGAACTATCAGAACCCACAAACTCTACTGCACGTGACAGAATATGCAGATCAGGACATCCGAGAATCTACAAGATCATCATAGATATCTACACAACATATTGTTCAACCTGCGAACTTGGAGCGCTTTACTGAGGAAGACCTGACCGTGATGACGACGTAGCTGTTCCTGTTTTCCAAGACGGATACCCCAGGACGGGTCTTCAGCATACCAATTAAAAGGTGACTCGATAGCCTGTCTATCGAGGGTTACTAATATTTGTTACACAACACATCTTGAAAGAGACTTTTCAGAAACTATTAACTTTGTAAAGACTTATAAATTAAATCTAAGAATTTCATGTAACTATTCTAACTTCATACGTTGTAACAATTTATATGCTAATGTAGAGTAATATAATTCAAGCAATAATACCATTCTTCCAATGGTTGAATAAAAGAAAGTTTTGCAAGCTAATATCATGAAATGAGTATAATTGAAAGTCTTAACTACAGAAATACAGAAAGTTGACCCGGATCCGAGGTATAGCTATATAGAATCAAGTTTGATCCCAAAGTTTAAAGAAACCTTTCAAATAATTTAATAATTGAATTAGTAATGTCATGGGATCTGTCAGTAAATGGTTTTAAATGTTAAATAAAGAGAAGTCTTCTTATTACACACATATGAGGAGTGCTTAAATCAATTGTATACCTTGCCATTGTTTCCTTACACAGTTAGTAAGTAATGTGTTATATTAATTATTTGTGATCAATTCTGTTACAACGTAGGCAGCCCATCTAATTAACGGAGTTTAATTACGAGGGGTTCCCTGGATTTGTAACGCGGCGAAAAGACGTTACAAAAGTGCGCAACTCTGCTAATTTTTATAAAAGTTGTTTTAAGCATCGCGACGCAAACAAAATTGCGTCACTCAAAAAAAAAGGGAAACAAAGGAAAGAGTTTTAATTGTGTATAGAGTGTCACAAACAAAATTGCATTCACTATGCGTGGATAAATTGTATGATCAATAACTAAATATATAATATTGATATATGCACTCAGAAAGTTACTTTACTAAATGTAATGTTCAAAATATATTTAATAGTGTATTAAGTTACGTAGATGGTAGTATGTATAAGTAAAATATCCTTAGCGTCATACAATGCATGTAGCTTTTGCATTCTATAGGCCAGTAGGAACCTGCATAATTCGATATAATTACTTGCATACATGAATTGTGACCGAACATAACAATTTTGGTCAACCGAACAATCTGTAACAGGTTTGTTTAAGACAATCTATGACCTGTTGTTTCCTGAATCATTCTGCACAGTGTATGCCCAACTATCTAGCTTACATACACTAGTATGTGTTATAAAAAAAAAAATTTGATTAAAAATAACTTTGTTAATAATAATAAAGTAATTAAGTAGAAGTTCGTGATTTAAAACTTGTGAACAAAATATGTAATTATTTAATTGAGAAAAGTTTATGAATGAACGGAGCCAAAGTGTTGTCTAAGCGGAATAATAATAATAGAATCTAGCGTCTGCGCTCCCCTTCTCTTGTTTAAACCGGTATACAGTAGTTGTGTTATTCAGTCGCATTGTGGAGAACAATAAGAGTAAAACCCCCTTTCTCACTGACACGCGCAACCCTTCTTTGTTAACTAAATATGTAGGCCACCCTCTGACCTACATTCCAGTAAACAGCTGATCGGCTATTTAACCTTGAAAAATATGTGTGTGTGATTTCTGCCTCTCCCTTAGAAGAGAAATTGTTCTTTTCTAATTTGTGTAAATTGATTACTTATGAATTTATTATATGTATATGTAATATAGGTGTAATATACTAGTATTAATTTTAAGTACGTGCTAATGTGTTAGAACAAAATGGCCCAATTTAACCCGGATTTGTTATTAAAAGACGAGCTGTCTTACGAAGCCCTTTTGCGTGGACTACCCCATGCTGATGTAACAGTCGCGGAATTACGAAGTTCAATTCGCGAATGTGGATTTGATGCGCCCGTGCAATTAAACAATCTAAGCCAACTCGATTATGAAAGCGAGAAAGAAATTTGTAATGCCAAGTATAGTGAACTATACTTATTGTCTCAAACACTCCAAGACGAGAAATCTCCGGCAAAAATTTTGCGGACTACCCAGAGAATAGAGCATTTAACCAGGCGAATAAAAAATTTGTCGATCTGGCCGAATCTCACAGAAATACCCGTTGATGTACAAAAGCTAGCAGACGAAGCTCTACGCCGCTTACCTTCAATTATCAACGATTTAAGACGAAAATCCGACTCATTCAGGATGGACGAAATAGAGAAATCATTAATGAAATTACACATCTCCCCAGTACAATCCCCCACCACTGGTTTACCTCCGCCAAACTCGGATCGGAACTCACCTATCGTATCGCAAGTGCAAGCGAACCCAGAACAAAAAACTGATACAGATGTAAATGTCCCTCCTCCCGAGCATTTTCAGTTTCGTCCCGGAAATAACGAATTGACCAACACCCCCAATGAATCTAATCGCCCTCATCGAGGAATTACCCCTATGAACTATAACGCAGATCTATACGGAAAAATGACTCACCCTGTGGAGAAGATTTTAACCGAAATCCCCTATACAGATGGTTTAAATGTTTCCAAGTTACTAACATTTATTAGTTATCTTCTTCAGATAAAGGATCTACAGCAGCTGAATGACTGGCAAATTTTACAAGTTCTGTTACCAAAGTGTAAACCCCCGTTAAAAAATCGTGTGCTAAAAGCCCTAACCTCTACTTTCCCAGTAGAAGAGCTACATAGCTCTTTAATAAAATACTTTATTCCCACCGGCATCTATGAGGAAATAAAAAGGAAGACAGTACTCCGAGTACAAGGACATCAGGAGAGATTAGCTCACTACATCTCCGATATTAGGGAGTCCTCTCGACTACTACGTGTAAGCTGGAATGAAACACAACTGGTGGACACCATTTTAGTAGGCGTGTCACCTGAAGAAAGATCTCGACTATCATTGATGAATAGACCCAATACAATTGCTGATCTAGAACAGTGCAGTATCCATTCTTCAAATGTATGGTACTCAGATCAAAATAGAGAAGCAATGAAAACCTCTGGAACTAATAGACATCAATTGCGAGCACTACTGCCTGATGTAACAACCTCGTATGAAAGACAAGTTTCTAGTAGACCTCACCATGTGCGCAAAGCTGGTAAGTTAACTGTAAACCCAGATAAAGCGGAAACCAAGTACCCAGCTCGCAGAAAACCCACCTGTTATAATTGTGGCAAATATGGGCACATAAGAAGAGAGTGCAAAAGTAAGCCATTGGAACGGAATAACCCCAATTCAAAAAACATGTAAGGCAGGGAGACCCGAAAACCTGTGTCTTCCGCAGCTACTCAAAATTGGGTAAACTAAAAGAAACCAGTAATAATAATAAGAATGAATTATTCAGTAACCAAGTGAAAAACAAAAAAGGTGCGAAAGAAATCGACCCCTATGTGCGAGAATTTCGTGAAAAGTGTAATGCGATTAATAGATGTAAATGGAAAAAAAATCTACTACCATTAATACAAGTCGACTTAGGCGTTACATTCCCTATCGCCTTAATTGATTCGGGATCTAGTAGAAGCTTAATCAGCCAAGAATTAGCGGACATGTTAGCTAAACATCATCTAGTAAAACGGAACCAACCTGTGAATATAAAGTGTGCTACCGCTGATAAACGTAAAATAAATATAAACCTGAGCATTACCGTTAAGGTTAAAATAAAAAACCTAAGTTGGATGTTTACAATGTTAGTATGTAAAGAATTAGGACCTGATTTAATATTAGGTGCAGATTTTATTAGTAAGACAGGAATGATTCTTGACATCTACGAGCGAGAATTTTATTTCAGATTTGACCGTGCAAGAAAATATAAATTTGATAGTAATGAAGATAAACGTTGTTCATCTACTGCACATGTAATACACCAAGATTCCGATTTATCTCACCTAGAACGAAGAGATAGAGTCAAAATAGTAAAACTAATAAAAGAATTTTCCTCGGTTCTTACACCTAAGCTAGGACTTACGAACCTAATAGAGTATAAAATTAATCTGAGTGATCAGAAAGTAATACGAATACCTCCGTACAAGTTGTCGCCTCCCAAGATGGAAGTCATGCGGAACCATATCAATAAGTTATTGGACCAAGGAGTCATAGAACCCTCTACGTCCCCATATTCTTCACCCTCCTTTTTAGTACCGAAAGGACCAGATAAACACCGACTAGTTGTAGACTACAGGCAATTAAATAAAAGAATAGAATTTGAATCAATCCCTCTTCCAGACATCCATAGTGCGTTTCATTATTTTACTAAAGCTATGGTTTTTACGGTAATGGATCTAAATCAAGCTTTTCACCAAATACCTCTTTCAGAAGAATCCAAACGTCTAACCGCGTTTGCAGTTCCTTTTAACTTGTACCAATTTACTAGGGTACCCTTTGGAATATCTCAAGGAAGTTCCGTATGTAGTAGACTATTGGAGAAGATATTTCACGACATTAAATTTAAATATGTGTACCACTATTTGGACGACATCGTAATATACAGTGAATCAATGGAACAACATCTCAGACATTTGCGTGAAGTGTTATCTCGTTTACTAAGAGCAGGATTAACGGTGAACCCAAATAAGGTAAGTTTTGCTGTCCCTCAGTTTTTTTTCTTAGGACACATCGTGAAAGCGAATGGAAAGGTAAGCATTGACCCCGAACGTACCCGTGCTATTAGAGAATTTGCACCCCCACGAGATGCAAAAGGTATAGCCCGATTTTTAGGTATGGTGAATTATTTCCACAAATATATTCCCCATCTTGCCGAAATAGCAGCACCCCTAAACTCCTTACGAAAGAAGGGAACGAAGTTCGAATGGAGCTCAATACATCAAAACGCGTTTGAGCAACTTAAAGAAAGCATTATATCTCCCCCAGTTTTGCAATTAGCTGATTTCACAAAACCATTCGTCGTGCAAACCGACAGTTCCAGTGTAGCGTTAGGTGCAGTGATATACCAAGAGATAGATAACTGTAGACTACCAATTAGTTATGCATCACGAACACTGAGCGATCAAGAAAGAAAGTATTCTGCATATGAATTGGAATGTTTAGCAATTGTTTTTGCATTCGAAAAGTTTAAACCCTTCCTAGAACATAAAGAATTTCTTTTGGAAACCGACAATCAGGCGTTATCATGGTTATTGAATCACCCTAAACAATTAGGACGAATTGGCAGATGGATATTGAAATTAAACTGCTACAAATTCAGAGTGCAGCATATTAAAGGTACTCAAAATGTAGTCGCCGATACCCTGTCCCGTATGTTCCAGTCACCCACTAAAACTTCCGAAAACATAGTGAAGCCGGAAATAGCAAGTGCGAACGCTGTAATTACTGAATTCCCCCTTGCCTTTACAAACATTGCCCTGTATCAACAACAAGACCCCTTACTGAAGCCTATTATAGAACAACTTACCCAAGGTATTAAATCCGAGAAGTACGTATTCAGTAAGAATGTACTGTGTCTCAAAATAAGAGACGGAAAGGAATTAAGAATAATAGCCCCGGATGTAATTAAGCCCATGCTAATGGAATACTTCCATTCATCTACCATAGGAGCCCATATGGGAATCAATAAGACGATACATCGTATTCGAAAGGAATATCATTGGAACAATATGAACTGCGAAATAGCTACCTTCGTAAAGAAATGTTCATTATGCGCCCTTAGCAAACCCGCCAGAATTACTCAAGTAAGCCAATTGATATCAGAAATCCCAAAGACCCCTTTTTCGAAACTTTATCTAGATTTCTCAGGTCCGTATCCACGATCCAAATCAGGAGATACTATGTTACTGATATGTGTAGATTCGTTCACCAAATTTGTTTGGATGTATCCCATGCGACGAGCATTAGCGTCGACAACAGTTAAAATACTACAGGAAAGATTATTTAAAGATTACGGTACTCCAGTACGTATAGTATCTGATAACGGTCCGCAGTTTAAAGCAAAAGAATTTAAGAATATGTGTTTCAAGTTAGGGATAGACCATATAACCACTACAGAGTATCGACCGCAAGGCAATATTGCTGAAAGGTATCTACGAAACCTCAAATCTGCGCTAATCGCCTATCATGCGAACGATCACACGTCGTGGGACCAAAATTTATCCTGGATTCAATACGCTTTTAATTCAGCTTACCACGAAGGTCACAAGTCGACCCCGTTCGAGTTACTATACAAGTATCGACCAAACCACCCTTTGTCCACAAGATGGAATATACACGATCTGCTGCCTCCGCAAATAACGGATAAGCAGATAAAGCGAATATGGAACAAAGCCCGCTCTAACTTAAGAGCAAGCTTGGAAAAATCCAGAAGATACCACGAGAAAGGTAATCATAGCAACTCAGTCAGGTACCGAGTAGGTGACTTAGTAATGTACAAGACTCAAACCATTAGTAGTGCGATTGATAAGACCACCTCGAAACTATCATTCAGATGGTGTGGCCCTTACCAAATCCAAAAGTACCTAACTCCGGTTACAGTAGCCCTGTGCGAACCTGCAACTCAGAAATATGTGCGGAGAACGCATATTTCACAACTAAAGTTGTATAAGAAGAAGTGACGGTATAGTATAACCCAAAAAAGAAAAGGGAATACTAGGCAGTAAAGAAAATTATATTTCTGAAACCACGTGAAAAATGTAAAACGTAGAGTTTGGAAACGAGGCCTGATCAACCTGAGTTCCAGTTCTGCGAAGCATGCATTAATGAATAATCATTAACTGGATGGGTACTAACACTCATTAACTACATGAGTTATATAGGACTCACAGAAGAAAAGATAGAATTCTAAATAGTAAAGATTTAGAAAGTTACTCTATAGAAGAGAGAGTAAGACAATCAGAAAAACCGGTAGTAAAATTAAGTGATAGAGATAAGAAAGAGTTTTGTGTTTTAATTGTGTAAATATTTAGTGTAAATAGTATGTAAAAAAAAAAGGTAGTTCATAAGAATATAAAGTGTACTGTGTTGTAACTATAGGTAATAACTATGTGGACAACGTTGTAAAGTGTACAACAACTATGTGAAAGAAATTACACACACTAAACCCCATTCAATGTCCCAGTGCCCAATAGTGAGTTAGACTCAAAAAAGCTTAAACGTAGCGTGCAATTTAAGCGGTGGAGTATGTGACGATTTAAATAAAAGAAATAATCAAGAAAATAAAAATTTTTAAAAATTAAGGTTGCCAGCTCTTAAGCCATTTAAATCTCACTGTATTAATATAAAATACCTGTATGTACTCAGTATGAGAGGAAGCAGTAATTAGTTAGTTAGAAGATACTCTAATAAATAGATAAATTGTAAAGAGTTATTAATATCGTATTTAACCCTTTGCTTGTGAGCAGGCGCTGTCCTGTTGATTCCAGACTCGACATGTTTTCCGAGTCTTGTGTAAGTTAGAATAAGATAAAAAAAAACTAATGTTAATAATTAAAAATCTGAAGACATAAATAGTCGCTAAAACAACTGATTTAAATTATGTATATTTGTTTAGGGATAGTTTGTATAAATAAAAATGTTAACTTAAATATAGTTAGGAACTATATTCTCGCGCGGAAATTGCCCCACTAACTTTTGCCCAGTACCAGGCGAAGGGAGCAGAATTTCTCTCTCTTGCAATGGTGACTTCGTACAGTATAGACGTAGGAGCTGTGCTCTTAAAATATGTTAACTATATTTTGTTACACCTTAAGATGGTGTACCAGATGTAGCTGTTTAAAGCATCTGGATGTGTTAACTAATATAGTCATGTAAATAGACAAGAAATTTAAAGTAAAAAAAATCGAAACGTAAAAAGGAGTGTAACACAAGATGACTTCGTGCTTCAACAAATAACACCAATTCCAAAGTCATACCCGGAGATGTGAACTATCAGAACCCACAAACTCTACTGCACGTGACAGAATATGCAGATCAGGACATCCGAGAATCTACAAGATCATCATACATATCTACACAACATATTGTTCAACCTGCGAACTTTGGAGCGCTTTACTGAGGAAGACCTGACCGTGATGACGACGTAGCTGTTCCTGTTTTCCAAGACGGATACCCCAGGACGAGTCTTCAGCATACCAATTAAAAGGTGACTCGATAGCCTGTCTATCGAGGGTTACTAATATTTGTTACACAACACATCTTGAAAGAGACTTTTCAGAAACTATTAACTTTGTAAAGACTTATAAATTAAATCTAAGAATTTCATGTAACTATTCTAACTTCATACGTTGTAACAATTTATATGCTAATGTAGAGTAATATAATTCAAGCAATAATACCATTCTTCCAATGGTTGAATAAAAGAAAGTTTTGCAAGCTAATATCATGAAATGAGTATAATTGAAAGTCTTAACTACAGAAATACAGAAAGTTGACCCGGATCCGAGGTATAGCTATATAGAATCAAGTTTGATCCCAAAGTTTAAAGAAACCTTTCAAATAATTTAATAATTGAATTAGTAATGTCATGGGATCTGTCAGTAAATGGTTTTAAATGTTAAATAAAGAGAAGTCTTCTTATTACACACATATGAGGAGTGCTTAAATCAATTGTATACCTTGCCATTGTTTCCTTACACAATTAGTAAGTAATTTGTTATATTAATTATTTGTGATCAATTCTGTTACAACGTAGGCAGCCCATCTAATTAACGGAGTTTAATTACGAGGGGTTCCCTGGATTTGTAACGCGGCGTACAGACGTTACATAGTCATTACTGTATTAATCGTATTTGTCTGGACTGTACTATGTATCGGATATAATAGCCCTCTGTACATGTAAAAAATACCGTATATTTATATATCACATGTAGTATGCCCATTCACTTGAAACGAACCTTCAATCAGCCGTGGTGATTTCTACAACCCTTGGTGGGTCTTGGCCTGCTCCAAGAGTCGATTCCATTCCTCCCTATTGCATGCCCTGGCTTTGCAGTTTCTTATGTTCAGCTTTTCGAGGTACTCCTCCATCTGGTCTTTGAATCTACTTTGGTGTCTTCCCCTATTTCTACTACCCATTGGTTTCTGGTAGGAAATATGTTTCGTAGGCTGTACTTTCTCCATTCTCTCTATGTGTCCAACCCACCTTACTCTCTGTGTATTTTGGTTATCCTGACAATGTCCGGCTCATTGTAAAGATGGTATAGTTCATAATTATAGCGCCTGCGCCATATTCCATTTTCTTGTACTCCTCTATTGTTCTTAAAATCCGTCTTTTACAGGAACCTAGATGTCTCTCGCTATTTTTTGTCATTGTCCAGGTTTCTGAAGCATATGTCAGCACCGGCTTGATAAGTGTGTACCGTCTCCCTTGTTAAGACAACACAAAAGTCGGGAACTAGTTCAATTCTTTACCAGTAAATTAAACTAGCTGCCGTTGTTAGTAAAAATACTTACCAACAAATTACAAAACAATTATGATATAGGAAATTGACAAGGTTTGCATAAATTTATTCACTCACTAGGTGTTAGCGAAAACATCTCTTTATTGCTATTCAAGTATTATGCTTGATTTTAAAGAAAAGTTATTTTAGTAAATTCTGCTTTTACTGCTTCAAAGATCTTAAGTATATTATTCGTTTTATCTCAAAATTTATTCATATAGATGTTAGTTTTAATACCACGGATCCGGGTCTCAACTTTCTCAAAATAATTAATTTATCAAAACTTCAACCATATTATTAGAAGAATAATATTGGTGATACTCTACATTATTATCTTACATTTATCTATACATTGCGGTTACTATTACTTCATTACAAAATTACAAAATTTACAAATCTGATAATTTGTTCTTTACATTGCTAAAGTTCTTTAAAGTTCTTTGTTACTTCTTTTATTAAGGCGAAATTTACAAAAGTTGTGGTTTGATATCACCTGAATTTCATATGAGGTTGTTGTTGTATCCTTGGGGCATCTCCTGTCGTCTTCTAAGGGTGGAGTACGTTGTTCCTGGTGAATCTACATCGGGTTGATTATTTCTGCTCTCGAAGATCGGTTGTTTACTTGAAGTTCCAACTGTTGTAGTTTCACTTTCCTTGGTCCAGACTTTTGTAGTTCACATTTTTTTATTTTAATTATAGTTTTCACTTTGCAGTACTAAAGTCTAGTAGTTACCTATCTTACACTTACATTTTATATTTTAAAAAAGAGATGTGTTGGCTATCTTTTTATTTCTGTATGTATTCTCACTAACTCTACACACTACATTATTCACAATAAAACCATCTCACGCTGGATATACTTTTAAGGACATACAGTTACGTGTATGTACACAACACCAAAACTCACATCTTGTCATGGCGAAGTTCTACTGGCGAATGCGCGTATAGTTTAGGGGCGAGGACTCAGTAACCTGGTGCGTATTTACGCACTAAGAAAATAGTTCGTACTGTATATATTAATAATTATCCATTAATTAGAATGTAAATACTTTATGTTTACTTTATTATGACTTAGGGATTTCTTTATTTAAATAGTCGCATTTTAATAATTAAAGTAATTATTATTATTATTCTTTACTTAATACCTTTCTTGGCGTGTTGGTACTGGAAAGTTTCAGGTTGATTCAGGAATCTGGGTATAGGTAAGGGTGGATAATACTCTTACTTATTAAAATTAAAAAATTTTAATTTGTGCGATTTTTGATTTTTTAAAATCGTCACATCCTCCTGCACTTAACTATGAAAAACGGGGGGGTGGAATAATAGAAAATCTAATAAACACTTATATTTGGACACAAAATTTCATACTGAAATTTCTCTCTCTCAGATTATTTCTATTCATCAATTGATTATCTTACACTTATGTCACATCTAAATTCTACTACATCTACTATATAAAATACACAAAATGTAAATCTACCTTATTTTAATTCTTACATCTACTACCGGTTTTTTCTTGAATTGGTCACTCGTTTTACGGAGTTATACTCATGAGTATGTTACTAATAATAATCACGTATTGTAAGAACAATAGAATTACTTTTAGTTTACAGCGCTAAGGATTATTTTTCTTTCTTTCTTTCTTTCTCTCTCTTCATCTTCATTATCATTGTCATCAGATTTCTCATGTATAATATCATTCTCGCAGGACATTAGCTAAGGTTGATCAGGCCTCGCTAGTATTCGTACGAAGGGGTTTTGAGTTTATAGTTACCTATAGTATAGGATGTTGCACAATCTTATCCTATTTCGGTATAAGTATATACAACATATTTTATTCTTAATACTTAGATAGTATTCTAGGTTTTCTATCTTTCTCGTAGTCTTTCTTCTGTATTTTGACACGTAAAACATTTTTTTATTTGAGACAGATGGCTTCTGCGAACGTAATTTTCTGTATTGGGTTCATACAGAGCTACAGTAACGGGGGTGATGAATTTATGAATTTGGTAGGGGCCACACCATCGATATGATAGTTTCGAAGTGGTCCTATCAACTGCTTTACTCATAGGATGAGTTTTATACATTACTAAATCACCTATTTTATACTTTATTTGTTTATTATTATTCTCATGATAATTCCTTGATTTTTGTAAATTAGCTCTCAAATTTGCACGAGCTTCGTTCCATATTTTTCGTATGTTATTCCCATTCACGTCGCGGGGTAATAACTCATTGATTTTCCACTTTGTGGTTAAAGGATGGTTGGGTTTGTACTTGTACAGCAAATCAAATGGTGTTGATTTATGACCTTCATGATACGCTGAATTGAATGCAAATTGTATCCACGAAATATTTTGATCCCAGGTTGTCTGGTCTTTAGCATGATAAGATATTAATGCTGATTTTAAGTTACGCAAGTATCTTTCTGCTATATTTCCTTGCGGTCTGTACTCGGTCACGGTAATATGATTTATACCTAATTTAAAACACATGTCGTTAAATTCTTTAGACTTAAACTGGGGTCCATTATCAGATATTAAGCTTAAAGGTGTACCATAGTCTTTAAATAGTCGTTCTTGTAGAATTTTAATTGTCGTAGATGCTAATGCACGACGCATAGGATACATCCACACGAATTTAGTGAATGAGTCTACACAAATTAACAGCATAGTATTTCCGGATTTAGAGCGGGGATAAGGTCCAGAATAGTCTATGTATATTTTCGAGAAGGGAGTGGTAGGTATTTCGGAGATTAATTTTCCGACTTGACTGGTTCTTGCTGGTTTGCTCAGGGCACAAATTTCGCATTCTTTCACGAACTTTTTTATTTCACTATTCATGTTTTCCCAGTGGTATTCCTTGCGAATACGATGTATCGTTTTCCTAATTCCCATATGAGCTCCAATTGTAGATGAATGGTAGTACTCCATTAACATGGGTTTGATTATTTCCGGGGCGATTATTCTTAGTAATTTTCCGTTTGCCTTCTTAAAACAAAGTACTCTTTTACTCAAGATATATTTATCAGAGTTATTTCCTTTTTCTATTTGTTCGATTATTTTACACAATTTCGGATCTTGTTGTTGGTGATATGCTATATCCGCTAAGTGGGGTATGTACTTATGAAAATAATTAATCATACCTAAAAATCTAGCTATACCTTTGACTTCTCTGGGAGGTAAAAATTCTCGGATTGCGCGTGTACGTTCGGGATCAATGGTAACCTTACCTTCGGCTGATACTATGTGACCTAAGAAGGAGAATTGTTTTACTGCGAAATTAACTTTACTCGGGTTTACGGTCAGTCCGGCTTTCTTTAACCTGGATAATACTTCACGCAAGTGATCAACATGTTGATCCATTGACTCACTATATACTACTATATCGTCGAGATAATGATATACAAATTTAAATTTAACATCATGGAAAATTTTTTCTAACAGTCGGCTGCATACTGAACTTCCTTGTGATATACCGAATGGTACTCTCGTAAATTGATATAGATTAAATGGGACAGCAAAAGCAGTTAAATGTTTTGATTCCTCAGCTAGTGGAATTTGATGGAATGCTTGGTTAAGATCCATTATGGTGAAGATTTTCGCTTTTGTAAAATAGTGAAACGCACTGTGTATGTCTGGCAGTGGTATCGATTCAAATTCTATACTCTTATTTAGTTGTCTATAATCCACGACTAGTCTATGTTTGTCAGTTCCTTTTGGTACTAGGAATGCAGGCGATGAATATGGAGACGTTGATGGTTCAATGACGTGCTGATCAAGGAGTTTGTTAATGTGGTTTCTCATGATTTCCATCTTGGGTGGAGATAGTTTGTATGGGTGGAGTCGTATTACTTTGTTGTCACTAAGATTTATTTTATATTCAATTAAATGAGTTAATCCTAACTTGGGGGTGAGTACAGCAGAAAAATCTTTTATTAACTTTTGGATTCTTAGTCTCTCATTTCCTTTTAAATGACTTAGACTCGATTCATTAGGCTCTGAATGAATATTTGCGATTTCACTAACAGTGTCGTTACTTAATTCGGAGTCGAACTGATATTTTTGAGTACGATCAAATCTGAAAAAATATTGTTTTGCATATACATCAAGGATTAAGGCAGTTTTTCTTATAAAATCCGCGCCTAATATTAAGTTTTGTCCTAACTCTTCAGCTACTAGTAGGGGAATATACCAAGTAAAATTCTTTATTTTTAATTTCACCGTAATACTGTGCGATATCTTTAGGTTTTGTTTATTTGCGGTGGTACACTTTATGTTCACCATTTGGCTACGTTTAATCAGATTATGATTAGCTAATAAGGTTGCTAACTGTTTACTAATTATACTACGGGTAGATCCGGAATCTATTAAACCAAGGGTTTTCGTTGCTCCAAGGTCTATCTGTACATAGGGTAGTTGGCATATACTTGTTTTACATGCACCAATAGAGTTGCACTTCTCGATAAATCTTGTTAAATAAGGGTCTCTGCGTTTATTTTTATTTATCTTTATTTGACGCTTAGTATTGTTGTTACCTTTCCTTCTGGTGCTTCGGAAGACGTAGGATTTTCGGTCTTCCAGCTTCACATGTTTTTTGATTGGTCGGTTTTCTGTTGATAGCGCTTTTGTTTACATAACTTGCTAATATGTCCGGCCTTTCCACAGTTATAACATCTTCTTTCCTCATTTACTGCGCTCGTAGGTTGTCGGGGTTTTGGTTTGGAGTATGTTACATGGGGATAGCTTTGGGTTTTATATGTACTTACGAATCGCTTATCGCGGTAGTTTCGGGTATCATTTCCAATTGGTCGAGTTTGGAAGGAATCTCTGTGTTGACTCAGGGACATAGAAACGCGTCTATTCTGGTCAGAATACCAGACGTTGGATGAATGTATACAACATAGTTCTAGTTCGGTGAAAGTGGTAGGTCGCTTCACGAGTGCTAGCCGAGATCGCTCCTCGGGGGATAGTCCTACTAAGATAGTGTCTACTAACTGTTGTTCACTCCATTTAACTTGTAGCAATAAAGCAGATTCTCTTACCTCAGATATATAATGAGCTAGTCTCTCGTATGTACCTTGTGCACGAAGTACTAAGTTTCGCTTCAATTCCTCGTAAATACCGGTGGGAATGAAATGTCTTATTAGTGTGGTATGAAGTTCTTCTACCGATTGATTATACTTTAGGGATTCTAACACTCTATCTTTTAATGGAGATCTACACTTAGGTAAAATAACTTGCAAAATCTGGTTATCTCTTACTTGTTGCAGTTCCTTTAATTCTAAGATATGTTTGATAAAATTAAGGAGCTTTGTAATATTCAGTCCATCAGTGATTTGTATATTGGACAAAATACTTTCTACAGGGTGGGTTATTTTTCCATAGAGCTCGGGAGTTAAATTTATTTGGCTCATCATTCTAGGATTTTCCGCAGGTTGATTAGTCCGCGAATGAGAAGGTAATTCGTAGGTATGGGTCATATTTTCTAGTTCATTAGGGAGTGACGTAACGTTTACTGCTTGAATATTTACTTGACTACCACTTAACCGTTCCTTGAATGGATCTATATTGGATTCCTGCAGAATCTGAATTTTTGCAGTACCGTTTGGTTGTTCTTGAGTCGGCGATTGGGTAGGTGAAATATTTAATTTCGTCATTGCTTCTTCGATTTCGTCTAATCTAAACAATTCGGATCGTCTACGTAATTCGCGTATTATCTCAGGTAATTGTTTTAATGCTTCCTCGGCGAATTTTTTTACATCAGGAGGGATACCTTTATCACCGGGCCAGGTCAACAGATTGGTGATACGACGGTATAGATGCTCAATTCTTTGGGTGGTGCGTAATATTACTGCGGGGGATTTTTCATCACGCAGGGTTTGTGCGTACGAAGTTAGTTCTGTATACTTACGATAACACGTTTCTTTTTCGCTATTGAAATCTAAAACACTCAAACGACTTAATAATGAAGGTTTGTCCGGTTTATTTTCGCGTAACGTCTTGCGAAGTTCCGCGACAGTTACATTAGAGTAGGGGAGACCATGCCATAATGCTTCATAGGTTAATTCGTCTTTCAACAAGAAATCGGGGTTAAATTGAGTCATTTTTGATAATAACCACTTTACACACGACGTATTACGAACGACAAATCTTATGTCACTTACTTTACTTCGTTTTCTCAATGTTTAAAAATAGATAACATTAATTCATTTAAACACATACACATATATCTTATTTCATATTAAGCTTTGGGATGTAATCTTATCTTAATTAATCAACATAACTGATTTCACAACAATTAAATTCTCAGTATTGACATATATAATTAATCAAAACAAAACGATAATACTATTTTAGTAGAGAGAAATTTCATATACGGAAAGTTCATTGATTTAACAAACAGCACAAAGAATCAGCTGTTTTGGGGTGTCGTCTAGTTGCATAGGGTGGTAATTCAGAACAATACAAAAACAGGAAAGAGCTTGTCTAACGTGGCTTTGTTTGCTTTAGGGAGGAGGGGTTATGAATGAGATGGGTTCTTACAAAGGGGAGAGTTTACATTCCTCAACACATATTTAACATGAACCAACTGGCTTGGAATTGACTTGTTTGGAATGGTTTCCCTACCAGATATTACTTGCTTAACACGGCAAACTCGCGATACTAATATTATTATTATATAATTAAAATTTTACTCATTTATTTATTTTTTTTTATTTTTTATTTCTGAGTGAATAAATTTATGTTTGTCCTTTTTTATCGTTAACGACTTATAAACTTACACAACAACAATTACATAATTATGTTGCAATTTTCTGTACGTGACACTCTGTAAACAATATTTTTTTTTTTTTTTTTTTTACCAAGTAAATTACACAATTTTAAATTCAGCAGAGTGGCGCAATTTTGTACCGTCTCCCTTGTTAAGACAACACAAAAGTCGGGAACTAGTTCAATTCTTTACCAGTAAATTAAACTAGCTGCCGTTGTTAGTAAAAATACTTACCAACAAATTACAAAACAATTATGATATAGGAAATTGACAAGGTTTGCATAAATTTATTCACTCACTAGGTGTTAGCGAAAACATCTCTTTATTGCTATTCAAGTATTATGCTTGATTTTAAAGAAAAGTTATTTTAGTAAATTCTGCTTTTACTGCTTCAAAGATCTTAAGTATATTATTCGTTTTATCTCAAAATTTATTCATATAGATGTTAGTTTTAATACCACGGATCCGGGTCTCAACTTTCTCAAAATAATTAATTTATCAAAACTTCAACCATATTATTAGAAGAATAATATTGGTGATACTCTACATTATTATCTTACATTTATCTATACATTGCGGTTACTATTACTTCATTACAAAATTACAAAATTTACAAATCTGATAATTTGTTCTTTACATTGCTAAAGTTCTTTAAAGTTCTTTGTTACTTCTTTTATTAAGGCGAAATTTACAAAAGTTGTGGTTTGATATCACCTGAATTTCATATGAGGTTGTTGTTGTATCCTTGGGGCATCTCCTGTCGTCTTCTAAGGGAGGAGTACGTTGTTCCTGGTGAATCTACATCGGGTTGATTATTTCTGCTCTCGAAGATCGGTTGTTTACTTGAAGTTCCAACTGTTGTAGTTTCACTTTCCTTGGTCCAGACTTTTGTAGTTCACATTTTTTTATTTTAATTATAGTTCTCACTTTGCAGTACTAAAGTCTAGTAGTTACCTATCTTACACTTACATTTTATATTTTAAAAAAGAGATGTGTTGGCTACCTTTTTCTTTCTGTATGTATTCTCACTAACTCTACACACTACATTATTCACAATAAAACCATCTCACGCTGGATATACTTTTAAGGACATACAGTTACGTGTATGTACACAACACCAAAACTCACATCTTGTCATGGCGAAGTTCTACTGGCGAATGCGCGTATAGTTTAGGGGCGAGGACTCAGTAACCTGGTGCGTATTTACGCACTAAGAAAATAGTTCGTACTTTATATATTAATAATTATCCATTAATTAGAATGTAAATACTTTATGTTTACTTTATTATGACTTAGGGATTTCTTTATTTAAATAGTCGCATTTTAATAATTAAAGTAATTATTATTATTATTCTTTACTTAATACCTTTCTTGGCGTGTTGGTACTGGAAAGTTTCAGGTTGATTCAGGAATCTGGGTATAGGTAAGGGTGGATAATACTCTTACTTATTAAAATTAAAAAATTTTAATTTGTGCGATTTTTGATTTTTTAAAATCGTCACAAGTGTTTTTTAGATTTTGCGTTTCGTACTTCTTGAGATGAAGTTATATGTAAGGTGCTTTTTTTTGAATCCATAATATGTTTTATTTGCAAAATATATTCTTCTTCTTATTTCAGTGTTGATGTCGTTAGTGCTGTTTATGTGGGAGCAAAGATATATGAACTCTATTACGGCCTCTATATGTTTTGTACCTATTTCAAGGTTTTGAAGGGTTGGGATTAATGGTAGTTTGTTGGCAGCATACATATATTTTGTTTTCTCCAAGTTTATCTGCAGTCCAATTTTAGTTGAGGCTTCCTCTAATTCTGTAAAGGCACTAATAAGGTCTCGTTTTGTCCTGGCAGTTAGATCAGTATCGTTTGCTTATGCTAAGAGCTGTATACCTCTGTTTAGGATCGTACCTCTTGTGTTTATTTGGGAGTCCCTTATGGCTTTTTCTAGTGCTAGACTAAATAACAAGCATGACAGACTTGTCGTCTCCTTGTCGGAGCCCAGTTCGAGTTGTGAATGAACGTGACCTTAGACAAATCATAGTATTCTTACGCCCATGAGGTAGACAACCGACGTGGTGGCGTGTGAACGGTTTTTTCTTTGCTGTGTGTGTGCGCGGTGTCTTTGCACCTGTGGCAAGATTGCAGCAACTGGGTCGAGACCAACGGCTGCCAGAAGATAACATAGTACTGGTACAGTCGACGGGTAACCTAAAACCGGAATGGAAACCGTCAACACAGAAGGCGGGGCGGGGGAGAAAGAGACTTGTGGCACTGCTGGTGGAACCGAGAAGCAGGCAACAGTTGTCTCCTGTCTCGACCTCAGCAAGCAGACGCCGCGAGGCGGAGAGCCTCCGTCCCGGTGACCAAGGTAACAGCGACAAGCACTTGATACAGCGTACTAGGAGGAGACAGTCGAAGGATGGAAAGAAGGACAGTTTTGAAAGGTGAACTCTTTTTGCTATGGACTGAATTTACTGCGAGGAAGGCTTCATGGCGGGTCATCAAGAATCACCCGAACCGAGGTCGTGTGACCCGAATCGATGATGGAGGTTACGTGTGAGCGGTTGTGTGCAAGGTCGGCAATGACGTAGTAGGAGGAAACTTCCAGTGTTTACTCGGCGCCTTCTACAAAGCGGTTACTCAAGTTACATAACCAAGTAAACGGAACTGTACCCGCACCAGCTTTGCTGTCGAGACGTCTAAAGATCCAGGGGGTTCAGAATGGTAGCGCGTGCTTGTGTTGGTCAGGTATTACTGGTTCTGTAAACATTTTTTCAGTTGTTCAAAAGACGAATTTAGTAGTTATATTGAATGCCCTATAAACTTATCTTTTCTAAATTTTAAGTTTCCAATGCAGGTTTCGTCTGCCTCAGCTCTTCTAAGGGCACCTTCGTTACTAACATCTTTTCTCCAGATTATCTGAAGTCTTTTCTTCTTCTCGTCTCCTACTGTCCACTATTCGTTCCCTTACACAACAACACTCCACAAATATCCCTTTACCAAATTCTTTCTTACCTTTCTTAACTTGAACTCTTTATTCAGAAGAATGGCCATAAGCAGGGCCAGAGCCGAGTGTATACAAAGTTTTTTCCTTGCATTTCTAAAAGAATACGCTCCTTCATTTTGCAGAAACTTTCTGAAACACCCTGTATAATCAATTTATGTGTGTGTGTGTGTGTGTGTGTGATAATATATACACCAAAATCACACATAATAATACCAGTTTAAAATACCAAAAATCAACAGGAGACCATAACAACAACAAACCAAAACACAAGTATTCCACAAGATTCAAAATTAAGAAGGCTGAGGTTGGGAACAATAGAAACGTGTCCCAAATAAGGGAAAAAAACATCGTGAGGTAAAGTAAATATAAATATTACTTGTATATGTCAAGATATATACTGTTGTTTGGAAAACCTGTCAGCTGAACGTGTTGTGTCTACATACGTAAAGACACGAGAGAAGGAGAGAAAGAGAAATTGATAGATAGAGGGAGATAGAGGTAAAGAGAGAGAGAGAGAGAGAGAGAGAGAGAGAGAGAGAGAGAGAGAGAGAGAGAGAGAGAGAGAGAGAGAGAGAGAGTCACAGAAGAGGAAGAGATAAACTGACATTACATAAAGGAATTCCGTATTAATTCATAAACGTGAAGTTTCTAAGAATAATGAAAGGACATAAAATTTAGGTAGATAGTCACCAAACTAGTTAAATATAAATAAAAACCATCGTTATCCTCAGTCTAAAGTGATACAAATTGAAATAAATTCGAAGACGAAAACGCGACGAAAAATAAACACGGCCATAGTTCATAAAAGGTTTTAAGATTTCCCAATCACGAAACTGGCATTTCATTTGAATGCTTAAGCACGTAGTAATACGGTTTAAACTGAGCGTTCGTACATTAAATATCAGTGTAATTTGATAAGTATTTTGTTAAAGTGTATTTTTTTTATTCACTACAAATTTACTGTTAGCGTATCGTGTAATTATTTTATCATTCGTTGTCAATTACTAAGCACTTAATTTAACCTTAATAACCATAATCTTTATGAGTAGTTCTGTTAAAAAGTATTATTAGAATTACTTCGCAAAAAAGTTACAAAAGAATTCATTCCGAAGGACGTTAAATTGAAAAGTGTGATGGGGAGTCAAGAAAAGGAGAATACTTCTTATTGGCTTAAAAACGCTACAGCAAGGGCAGCATATCACACTAGCGTTTTAGAATTCACAGTTTAAAAAATTCGTAAAGAACGTAGGCTAATACGCGTTTAGAAAATTACCCGTATCAGCGTTTAGTTACTCCAGTAAAACGCAAAAAAACCAGACCGAATCACATTGTACGTAGAAAAAAATGCCAACAGTGGTAAAACGTCTACCCATGGTGAAAGAACAAATAAATTTTCCGAAGGATAAGAGTACTTTACCAACAATAATTAAGGAAATGGGGCTTAATTATAGATTCGTCTCGAACCTTAGCAGAGGATAAACACAGGATTCAGAAACGTCAAGCAATGAATTTCGGATTTTGCGATTTAGTGAGCTTTATGGGAGTTGTTGGTACTGCGACTTGCGGTTTAGTGTCTAGTGATTTTATGAATTATTGTAAGCGGTCTGTCTCTTCGTCTCCAGACTCTACACTAAAGATATTCGCAACGAGTTAAACATTTTTAGTATTCAACATCGGAATGTAAATCTATGTCATTTATGCACGGAGGATAATTCATTTGATGCAGTTAATAAGTTCAGATACCTGAGTAACATGATAGATAATGAAGGGTCCATAAACACGACAAATAGGAAATAGGGTATATAATGCCAAGAGCAGACTATTGAGAAGCAAACTCATTAGTCGCAAGACAAAAATAAAAATATATAAGACAGTTATCAGACCGGTTGTTACTTATGGAGGTGAAACTTGGACATTGACAAAAACGGAAAAAGTAAAACTAAGAAGGTTTGAAATAAAGATCGTACGACCAATAAAGAGAAAAATAAATAACCAGGAGATAGATGAACTATTGAATCATGACGACATTGTAAGATTAATAATGGCTCAACGAATCCAATGGGTCGCCTACAGCGGATGGATGATCACCGTATGGCAAAGAAAATCTTGAGAGAGTAAGTCTATAAAAGCAGAAGGAGCGGCCGATCTAGGATAAGATGGTTAGATGATATGGTAGAAGACATCAGAAGAATGGATATGAGGGATTACAATAAGATGGCAATGGACAGAAGACTATTGGTGTTGGAAACCAAAGCTCACGTTTAGCTGAGGAAGAAGAAGAAGAAGAAAAGGGAGAAGAGGAAGAAGAATGAGAACAAGAAGAAAAGAAGATCGTATTGTTGAATTGTTGCAAAAAGCAAAACAGAGATGGATTACTCCTCATCTGAATAAAAATATCAGCAATGTGCCTATACTTAATTAATATGAATAAAAATAGACGAATTAATTAACTCGTGGGAGGAGCATAGATATACATTACTGCTTGCTATTGAACCTTACAAGTGCACAACCTTACGTAGTAGGTATATCGAGTTACATAATATAACCGTGTTGCTTGATAAAACGACCACAAATTAAAAGCCCTCGGTAGACAAACGTTTTCGAAGTAAAAACAATAACTACGGATCTCGACGTGATATATCATCTCCCAAGCAATTACCCCGTATATAAGTGCTAATTTATTTTCTCCCCTTTCCCCTCATTCCAATTATAGGCCTATAACATATTTAGTCTTCCACACGTCTATTTTTATATCTACTAGAACAAAGGATGGAAAACATAATTACATGAAGGTTACACGAGGTATGGTAAACAAGTTTGCAAATTTTTTTTTTGTCTTTTAAAAGTCTTTGGCATTTATAAATACTTATATTTTAAATATACATAATTCACGGAAGACGAGCTTCCGAGTCACCTCTTAGATAAGCTTTATCTGTCAATGTCCTTCCATCTAAGGACCACATACCAATTTCAATTCTTAACTCTTTGTTCGTTTCTTTTTTTTCAATATTATTTCATCTTCTCCTGTCTCTTCTGCCTGTCTTCAGTCCACTTTGAACCTGCATTTTTATCTCTCCTGCCCTGGACTCCCTGCATTTTCAACACTTTTGGCCGAAAAAGAAAACTTCTCTGTCAATTGCTTCTTCAGCGTGTATATTATTTTTTCTAAATCCTTTTGGACTTCTTTAATCCAAGTTGATGTTGACTTTTTTCTCTTCAGATATTTGTAGATCTGTTTTGTTAAACTATTGTCGTCCATTCTATATAAATGTGCAAAAAATAGTAGTCTTATTTTTCTCATTGTTTCTGTTATATTTTCTATACTTTGATATATTTCATCATAACTTCTGAATACATAATAATTCTGAAGATTTTTTTTGACCTAATATTTTCCTAATAATTCGCGTAATTTTTATTTATTTAAAAAATTAAGAATTGGTTCATTTTTATTGTCAATGCCCCCTTCAACAGCATCAGTCGGCTAGAATACGACTATGCCAACATTTTTTCAGTAGTAAAAACAGTTCTCGAACGCACCTTTTCGTCTAGCCTTCAGCTTGCTCAGCGATTTTTTTTTCGCCTTCAGCAGTCGCGAAACGTTGTCATTATGTGGTGATTTTCATTATTTGAAAGAAAGTTCGTGTTGGGGTGAATATGACGAATACGGCGGTTATGACGTCAGAAGAATGGTCATTCTTCTGGTGCATTGTCGGCGTGACTGCCCTTCCATTTTGCCGTTTCCTACGAATAGTTTCACACACGTGCGACGTAAAATGCCAGAATAATGTTTTTTTATTTATAGTTGCACCTAATGATGAAAATTGACGGAAAACAAAACTACACTCTTCATATACTTATCATGATCTTCAAGATGTACTCGCTTGAAGATTTTGAACTGCTTGTTCATGCATAGCACGCCTGCCAGAAGCCTTCTACAACACTTTCTCCATGACAAATCGGTTTATATAATTCTTTATACAAAATGTATTCCTTTTTTTCAATCTTGCATTGCAGACTGTCAAAAAACTTGCCTAATACTCTACAACATGGGTCTCCAAACTACGGATCCGGCCCGCGAAAGGTCATTGTGTGGGACGCGGCAACCCGGCCGATGTTGCGTGCAGTTTTTAAATAGATCGTCAAAATACTTCAAATATTATAACATTTTACTAAATAACTAAACAAGAAATAAGTTCAGTAAAATGAATTGACCTAAAACTGTGAACTAACGTTTTCAAAAATGGACTTTGTAAAATCAAATTACAGGGTTAACTTGTCAGACGAACACTTGAAATCCATTCTACTGATAGGAGCATCAAAATTTGACCCAATATGGACAGACATTATATGTCAGAAGCGGCTCCACACATCGCATAGAAAGCCAAAAAATAATACATAAGAAATATTTTTAAATGTTATTTTTCCTTACTTTTGTTTAGATTATTTTGAACAAATGAATTTGTTTCCTTTAGATAAATATTCTTAATTTTAAATACCTATTTTATTGACTTGATTATTTCGTAAACTTAAAAATATAATAAGTTTATTATACAATGTATATATACGTGTGTGTGTGTGTTGGCCCGCCTGACTTCCAAGATTTTTCAATTCGGCCTTCAAGTGAAAAAGTTTGGAGACCCCCGCTCTAAAACACAGCTAACTAAATTTTCTGTAAAATCTAATCTATTCGTTCAATAGAGTAAACATTTTAAGCGATTGGACACTTGTAGGGCACGAAATCCAAAAATTGCACAAACTTTTTGATCAAACGTCGTGTTAAAATTTTAAATGTTTAATATAACTGAAAAATAAATAAGATCTCTGTATAATTTGCGACAGAGAAGAGTTACAGTAGTAGGCCTACATACTACCAGTCAATATTAAACTATCAATATTTTCGTCTATGCCAGTTATAAGATCGTAAACCTATAGTCTCGACAGTTCTGACGGTGATCTGCAACATATGAAACAAAAAGTCACACAATTTTCTCGTTAAAACTAACTGAGAGGGTTACAATTATACAATTGTTTCCATAACTAATTGTCCGGTTCATTGACTGTTGTTTTATTTTTAAAATGCACATTTTATGAATATATTGTTACGATAGTCTACGTGATCGTCGTATGGTACAGCGGAAAACAAAATAAGTACAACACACCAATTAAGTCACTAATCACCAGCTTTAATTCTTACAGTTAAACAGTTCGTAATTAACAAAACAGTCTACTACAACAAATCAAATAAAAATTGTTCACACGCAATAAAATGTCACTAATTTTAAACACAATTGTATTACAGTTATACCGTCCGATTATAAAACGCAACACTTCACTAATAACTACTTGAACGTACACAGTAATAACTCGAACCGCTCTGTAAATATATCGCCACTATAGTCAAACTTAAGGCCTCTGCCGCCATGTATTTATACCTGCGCTCACAGACCAGAATGTTCCTAATTGCGTCTTAGGGCTCGTGTGAACTACGTAATTAACTGCGGCCTTGGCACAACCCGCGCGGCGGGCGCCTTCGAGAAACCTCTCGAAAATGCGTCAACAAGCACGTACGCCACACGCGTTACATCGAGATTCTTCTGGCACATTCGACAAACACGTAGATTGTTCTGTGATGTAACAATATATAATACGTGCTTTTATAAGTACGTATAATAACTACTTGCTTCATCCTCATACAACACATTCACACACTGACATTAACAAAACACTAAATAACACATATTAAAACAGGAAATGCCAAAATAATACTCATGGTAATGATAATGTGATGTATTTATAATATACACACACTTATTGTTTACTAATGGTACCTATAATCTCAATTTTCTATTGTACTGTATTTATTGTTCATAGCCTAAAGGTACCATACATACGATTTGCAATAAAATTTATTATACTCACAACCAAAAATCCATTTATACAACACATCAAATATTGGTACAGGTATGTGGATGATGTCATCTGTTTATTTGTAGGTACTGCTAGACAAATCGGCCAACTTCTAGCATACATCAACTCCATCAATTGTGACATTAAATTTACAAAAGAAATAGAGAATAAAGGCGAAATAAACTTCCTAGACCTTACCATAAAACTCCATGGAAGCAAACATCATTTCTCTATATGCAGAAAAAATAAAACAGATATTACCATTCACGCAGAGAGCAACCATCCCTACTCATACAAAATTTCTGCATACAACAGCATGGTATATCGAGCCCTCACATATCCTCTATGCAGGAAGCAGTATGAAAAAGAGATACACATCATAAAGCAAATAGCTCAAAGTAATGGATATCAGCCTCAAATGATTGATGAAATTATTGAAAAACAAAAAAGAAATAAATCAGATATAAATAACATATCAATCAAAAGGAAGAAAACCTATATACCTGTACATTACATTGACGACAACTCTCAAAAATTAGCTAGAACATTTGCAAAGTACGACTATCAATTAGCGTTCAGAACAAGCAATGATATTTACAACAATCTGAAAATAAGGGAATAGAAAAAAGAAAAGCATTTATGAAAAAGCTGGAGTCTACCAATATCAATGTCAGCCTGCTAATTCGACAGAATGTGATGTACGGTGCAACAAAAAATACATAGGATTCACTTCAAGATCATTTAAACACAGATATATTGAACATACCAAACACTCTCAGCACTCAAATCCGAACTCAACAGTAGCCAAACACATAAAACAACAGTCTTGTGAATATGGTTCAATACAGCAACATTTAACCGTATTGAAAACATGCAGTGATGAAATAAAATCTAATATATATGAACAATACCGAATATACAAACATGTAAAAGAAGAGGGCCATGAAAATCTAATGAACATCATGACAGACTTCAAAAATCGTATCACATTTGAAATATTGCGGCAAAATGAAAGTCAACATTCAGTAATCAGCTGATATAATGTATAGAATGGAATGTAAACATGAACACTCTGTAACAAGATCAGTTTTCGGGAAACTTTGGACAACGACGTACATATCAAGTTCATTAATCAATGTCTACGAATTCGTTTTTGTAAATAGTGAATGTTTTAATATATTTTGACCCCAAATGTGCTGTGTATGACCTGACGATGGTCTGTGACCGAAATCGATCGTTTTTAATAATGTGAGTAATAAAAAATGTTCTTGCAAATCGTATGTATGGTACCTTTAGGCTATGAACAATAAATACAATAAAATAGAAAATTGGGAATACTCATGGTATATTGACTTGTAGTGTTGTGGGTGGGGCGTTGTATAATGCTCCTTTGTATTTACCTACTGAGACCACTATTGTCTTTGGAATCCCGCCGCAACAAGCGTCTCTAGGCTTTAAGATTTAATTTGATATAAAACATTCATTTTAATTTATAAACTTATTTTAAGCTTGCGATAATTGATGTTATAACGGGCGTTTTTTGATTTTACATAATAAATTTACAACCCCTTAATTTTTTCCATTTTACCTTTGTGAGAGGGATTTTTGGATATATTATTTTTTTAGTGCCTACATGTTTCTTTCAGAAATCTCTACCATAATTTAAGTTAGCTATACAGTTTCGTATTTTGAACGTCCGACTGTATCCTTAACCGTTAGTCTAATCCACTTAAAACCTATTCTGCATAAATTCCTATTAATTTTAAATTTTTGCTACAAGATTTACTTCCTATTTCACCCAATCATAAGTACGTATACAAAATATGTATTAATACAAAGGATTAAGTATATGACAGGATTGAGTAACGAAATGGTAGGGAGATTGCTTTGTTTGACGTGTATACGTCATACTCTGCTGTGGATTCGGTTTAAGGCAGTGGCGGCTCGTCCATAAAATTCAATGTTTCAGTGAACCCCCCTAAATAACTTAAATATGTTTAAGGATTTGTAGAGGTAATGGTTTCATATTTAAATAACAAGATTTGCGGGATTAATCTTGTTCACTGGACAGTAATGGATTCGCGTAATAGGCGAATTGCTCGCTACTATTGCTTGGAGGTGCAAAGCAGCTCTCAGCACCTCCTGGACTGTGTAGACAGCTTTGGGGGGCCGAACCGCACTGACCGGGAATTTTAACATTTTCGTAATACCACTATTCGCCATTATTATGATTTTTACCACATGATTTGTCCGTTTTCCATCAGTTTTGTGTCAGATTTCTCTATTTCATTTACAATGCAATGCAAATATGTGCAGTAAAGTCCTAAAATCAAGTAAAATAGTAAAGTAATTGTATTCTTAAAAGTGTGTTTAATGTAGTCATTAAATAATTGTATTAACGTTAAACTGATCGTAGCGTGTATAACCTTCAAAGTATTAGCCGGTATTTTTGTCTGTTAAGTGTTCAGATATTTCTTATTTTTGTGTTCAGTTAATTGATTTGGTAAAATGAATAGTGTTCAATCTATTTTAAAAACAAATTTTCTCTCTCTCTCTCTCTCTCTCTCTCTCTCTCTCTCTCTCTCTTAAAGATAAATGCAAAATTACGGAATTCGACAGGCCGCTTCGCGTTTTAAATATAAAACAGAAATATTTAACTCCCCTCTTATGTTAACTACATATTTTTAGAATAATTTACAAACAGCATAAACACAACTCAATATTAGGCCTATTAAAAGTTGTCGGTAGGTGTGTCTTCATGTTGAGACCCGCCCCGTGCGTTATTTGGAATGGGATAATTGCTCTTATCTTCGTAAAAACATATAGACATTGAACCCCCAACTGTCAGAACCACGAGCCGCCACTGGTTTATGATGGAATCAGTCGAACCTCGTCTACCTACCGTAGGTGCAATACGGCAGTCCAAGTTATGTACGAGTACCCTATTGAGTAACAACGCGAAATCTTTACGTAAACACACACGACATCTCTTCCCACCGTGCAGCTAGTCATGGAATATGAAGACTGGTTCGGAAGGTGATGACATGATGTTTAATATGATATATAGATGTATAAAGTATAGATACGAGGTCTGTAAATAAAGTAATGAGACTAATCATGTGGCAGTCAATATGGTAACACTGTAAGATTTCCATTAACACAAATGGTTAGATAAACAGCTGATTGATATTGATTGAAACGTAAACAAGCTTTTCGTGAAGTTAGTTTTTGTTGTCCGTTATAAACATGAGTGACATCAATTACGAGCAACCTTGTGCAATCACGTTTTGTGTTAAACTAGGGCATAATGCTCCTGAGACTTTTACAAAATTAACAAAGGCGTATGGAGATTAAGCTTTGTCACGAGCACAGTTTTTCAGATGGTTTAAAGCATTTCAGACGGCCGGGAATCGATTAAGGGTGAACCACGCTCTGGATGACCGTCAACGTCAAGAACTGACGACAATGTCGACCGAATCAGGGACTTAGTGCAGTCTGACCGTCTATTAACCGTTAGAATCATCGGAGAACAATTTAGTTTGAACCACACTACAAACTTTGACAAACGAATTGAGAATGAGAAATGTTTGTGCGAAATTGGTCCCCAAAATCCCCATTCTTGAAGAGAAAGACAACAGGATGGAAGTGTGCCGTGATCTTCTAGGATGAATTGAAAATGATCCTGATTTTCTAAAAAAGTTATTACTAGTGATGACTCATGCATATTTTAGTACAAATATTGTGTATTTATCCAGAAACAAAACGCCAGAGCGAGGAGTAGAATAATTAAATTTGAACCACACCACACTCACCACAACCCAAAAAAGCAAAAATGAGCAAATCCAAAATCACTTCTTTTGTTTCTTTGCACTAATGGCATTATCCATAAGGAGTTTTTGCCTACGGAACAGACTGTCAATCAATACGTTTACCGAGAAATTCTTGAAAGGCTGCGGAAAAGAGTAGCCCGGGTAAGACCTGCCATTGTGAACACCTGGATGCTGCATCATGACAATGCACCTTGTCACACAGCACTCTCAGTTAATGAGCTTTTGGCAAAGAAAAATATCCCTGTTGTTCCCCAGCCCCCATATTCACCTGACTTGAGACCCTGCGACATACTTCCTCTTCCCGAAATTGAAAAAACATCTCAAAGGACACCATTTGGGACGATAGATAACATTAAAAAACTGTAACCGACCACTTGAAGGAGATTCCAGTTTCTGAGTTCCAGCACTGCTATGAACAGTGTAAAATCCTGCTATGAAGAGTTTAAAACCCGTCTAAAGCGCTGTGTGGCTTCCCAAGGGAACTATTTTGAAGGTGACAGAGCCTAGATATAGTTTGATTGTTAATAAACGGTGTTACTGAATTAGTCTCATTACTTAATGTACAGACCTCGTATATTAAAATTATAGATTTCATTTATGTGTGTGTGTGTGTGTGTGTGTGTGTGTGTGTGTGTGTGTGTGTGTGTGTGTGTGTGTGTGTGTGTGTGTGTGTGTGTGTGTGTGTGTGTGTGTGTGTGTGTGTGTGTGTGTGTGTGTGTGTGTGTGTGTGTGTGTGTGTGTGTGTGTGTGTGTGTGTGTGTGTGTGTGTGTGTGGATAAGGTGATAAATATTATACATTAATAAACCTACGTTTGTGCCTTGGGTGATGAAAATGTACCTTATTATCCAACTCTGGTTAGCTAAAATAAATTCGGTTTAATAACAGTATTCTGAAAGCAACTGGTTGTCCAGGAAAATTCAAAAATTTGAATGCACGGTTTTCTAAGGAAATAAGCAAGCCCTGAAATACCTGCGGGTTATAGTACACATGCGGAACGATGGTGATAAATAATGGAAGAGGGGAAGGAAGTTAGGTAATGAGAAACAGCCAGGCAGAAAAAGGAGACAGAGAGGCGACGACACGTAAAAGTTTACAATAAATCACTTGTACTAACGACAAGGAAGTAAAGAAAAACGGGGACAAAGCAAACCCAAAGTAAGGTTAAGACCAAAACGACGACAACAGCTGACAAAACGTGGTAACCCATATTTTCCCCTCCCCCCCGTATTGTGTATTGCAATATTGTCCGTGTTGCTGGGTTATCTAGACTGAGTAACATTGTCTTGCCCTACAATAAGTCGTAAAAAACACACACACACAACAATTACATTTCTGTTAGTCACATGTTCAAACAATTTCTACATCTGATGGGTCATTTATTTTCAATTCCGATAGTTCTCTTTAACATTTATGATCTGTCCATTGCATACCCTGTATCGTAATAAAAATATGGCTTTCTTACAGTTAATAAGTGCCGTCCGCATTTCTCAGAATTTTCATTTTTAAATAAATATTGTTTCCTTTTGCCTGTTTATTATTATTATTATTATTATTATAAACACTAAATATATATAATAAATAGGCGTATATATGTACACACACACATATATATATAATACACACATTATATTATATACTGCGACAACACAAATTACTAAACTATTGGCGCATAGGATATGATAGTATGTGTATTTCAAATTACAAGTCTATATTGGAGGGTTTAAGATTATTTATTGTACAAACACAAGTTATAGTTTATATGGTATATTTGATATGTACAGAATGTAATGTTTGATATAGAGTCTTTCTTTTAAAAATGTTAAATAATGTTCATACGCAAGACGTGATACGTTACATAAGAAGACTCCCACGATGATGTTGTTGAAGAGAAGGGCCGGTCTTTGCGGTGTAGTTGGTTCGTCAGGTGTAGCTTACAAATGACAGACGTTTCCCCAGAAACGTTTACAGCTGGGCTGGCGTCCTGTAACAGCTTGGCTGATGTCCTGTAACAGCTGGGCTGGTCCTATAACAGCTGGGCTGATGTCCTATAACAGCTGGGCTGGTGTCCTATAACAGCTGGGCTGATGTCCTATAACAGCTGGGCTGATGTCCTATAACAGCTGGGCTGGTGTCCTGCAATTCCCACGATGAATCTGACGCTTCGCACACACAACGGTACTACGGATCTTATTACTCGCAAAATTAATACAGAGTTTATGACCAAGTAATATCTCAGGTGACAGTGAGTTTAATCTAATAACGGTATATTGAGCTTATACCTCTCCGGCTTCTTCAAGTGTTCTCGCGAATACCAAGGTCTACCGCGATCAGCAGACCACCCTATGAGGAAATCTTGCACTAGCACGGAAACGTCTTGATGGAACTATTGCGTAACAATTTAAGATACTGTCACTGCGGAAAATCTCGCACAGTGGTACAGTTACACCCACTTCGTACACACGTAGTACTACAATATTAATAATATCGTGTGTAAATAGATAATATCAACTGTTATGCGTCACACGCGTTACTATCCCCGAAAAGTCTTAACAGATCCTTGCAAGCGGTAGAATCTTGTACAAGGATTGTATGTACCGTCCGCGGTAGCAGCAGTGAAGAACTGCCTGTAATTATACGCACAATGCGTTAAAACAATACTGTGTAGATGTACTACACACCCAGTTCTGAGTCTTCCCGTTTCACTAACGACGAATAGTTTTTACAGCACCTTGCAAGCGGTAAAATCTTGTACAAGGAGTGCACGTCCCGTTCGCGGTAGATGGCGTAGAAGAACTGTCGTAATCATACGCGCAATGCGTTTAAAACAATACTGTGTGCAGATGTACTATACACACAGTTCTGAGTCTTCCCGTTTCACTAACGACGAATAGTCTTTACAACACCTTGCAAGCGGTAGAATCTTGTACAAGGAGTGCACGTCCCGTTCGCGGTAGATGGCGTAGAAGAACTACCTGTGTAACGACAGGCTTAAGAAAATTTCCAACCACCACTCAGCATTCTATTGGTGGATGGAAGTCACATGATTATTACATAGTGACAATGCACTTTTCATGCAGTAGAGTGCATTTACTTTGTAACAGCATGCATAGCGGTAATCAGACTACCCGTATCTCATGCATAACTGCCTACATACTAATATCATACATGAACGTAAACAATAGTTAGAAATGTATAGGGATTGTAGCAATACATATGTCTAAGTTCAGTTAATGTCAACACAACGATAAATACTTCACGCACCGCCCGGGAAACGTTTACCACTCGCGCACGCGCGCACATTTCCACTAACACAGTACATGAATAGCAATAAATAATAATGCACAGTTTTACTAAACTAAACCCTTATCCTTACTAAACACAATTGATAACAACCAAACTTAACCATCTACCAATATAATATGAATGTCCATTGTCTGTGTAATATATGAACTTGCCCCGCCTATCATGATCCTGTGATTCGTTGCAATACATTTTAAGGTATTACATATATAATATAAATATAATAAATAAATATAAAATATAAAAATAATTAAAATATAAACATTAAATATTTCAAATATAACCGACAAAAAACAGCCGCTTAAGTAAAAAAATATTAAAACAATCGTTAATTAATCGAATTTAATCGATTATCCTTTATTTTACATTCAAATCGAAACAAATTCTATTGTTAGTTAGTTTCTATATTAACGTACAATTATTTTAATTGGTTGTTTTTTATTGTTGTTGATTCATTTACAAACTTCTGATGATGCTGATTTTTTACACGTGAGTCAGGTACTGAAACAACAAAAACCTAAAACGATACTAGTAGAAGAAACTACATTGAATAATATCATTATATATATATATATATATTATAACACAACAAATTGCAAAACAAATGTAAATTAATTTGTGCTGTTCCAAAATGTAACTAACACTACAATTAATATGTACCAATTACTGGGGTTTGGGTGTAATAGTAATGTTAGTTACATTTTGGCACAGCACAAATTAATTTACATTTGTTTTGGAATTTGCTGTTATATAATTTAGCGCCCAACGTGGGCGCCAAATTATATAACAACCAAATTAACAATTTAAATACATTTAATTTTGTGAAGCCACAAAATTCATACAACATTACTGTTAATATGTACCAATTACTGGGGTTTGGGTGTAATAGAAATAAGAGTAGTCATTGATTGAATTTTAACAAGTTTTCATCAATTTATTAAAAAAAAAAGCATTTTTAAAAATCTCGTTTACTTCGTCAAAAACCTTCATTATTGTTTGCTTAACGTTCAATTGTTGCAGTACATTAAAATAAATAAATCTTATATCCTACAGTAACAAAATTATATTCTAAGTCTTTATTTGTTAATCTTAAAAATTCGACTGCTCAGTCTGATTTGTGTGCTTCACTACAGTTTTGTTTTCTTTTCTTTATATAACTTTTACTACGTTACTTTATGCATTGCATACATATTACTCATTGATTATACATTGCATACATGTTAATTATTGATAAAATTTAAATTGACTCAATTAATTGTTAATCATCAAAGAACATATTTATTAAATTTAAATTTGATTCTCTGAATCTCTCTATCTACATTTTACATCTCTTATTTATTTTTCTAAATTTCAAAGTGTCTTTTAACTGTCTTTAGTCTTTCACATAAAATTTATAAATTGACTATTTGTCACCTTGATTCTGTAGCTCATACCCATGTCCTCCGTTGATCCGTAGGTCCTCTTCTGATGGAGTTCCCTGCCCGTTCCTCGGTTCCACTCGTCGTCCTTCAGTTACTCGTTCCTTATGGTCCCCTCTGGTTGCTGTAGTGTAGAGTGATATGTTGCTCTGAACTTGTTGCTGTTGTGCTAGTAGACGCCTCTATTTTTCTGCGTAGGGTTCCTCTGCCTGATGTAACCTTGTTGCTTGTCTTGAGTGCCTGACGTTTGTGGGTGTAGACATCGTAGAGTATGTTCTATAATCGTATTAGTAACCAAACCATGAGTTACTCTTTGATACTTAGATGAACATATCGTCCATCCGACTTTACAGTTCAATTAGCAAAATTTAAAAATCGCGTCGATACTGGGCATAGCGTCCCGCCGCTTCTGAAGACTGATTGAGAGTAAGTTCGCGTCGTTAACGGACATAGCGTCCCGCCGCGACTGAAGACTGATTGAGAATAATTTGGCTTCATTCGTGCCCTTATTTATATTCGAGCATCTTACCGCACCTGCTGGGACAGATTTCAGCATGTCAGGAATTGCTAGGTGGCGTCAATTCCCCTACTGTCGTCCAATTCCATACTTTCGCACATTTCTGCCAATTGCAATGTCTAATGTGGATTACAAGGTGCTCTAACGGTGTCTGATTTAATTACACATGTTCAATGTAATTACCATCGTAATCGCATGATTCGTGTAATTACTACGCTCTTAAAATCGCACTGAATTCCCACTGCACGTCCTATTCATGCCGAATTCGCACTCCACATGTGTCTTAAACTTATACATATTTAGAAGTCTTTGCAATTTTTCTACCATTTATGGTTTTCTTACAATTAAATAAAAACTATAATTTAACATCGATTTGGGGTGAGATTGCAAACTTTCAGGCTTGAACCGGCCTCACGCACACACATTATTTACTACTGTTCACACTCTCAGCGACAATCGCGTGATCATGCTGGTCGGTTCTTGCATCTCTACATGCAGTATTTTTAACATCAACTCAGCTTTCAAACTCAGACCTGCTTATTTATTACATATTTATTAATTTAATTTAAATATTTATATAATCTATTACATGCACAGTACAGCATATGATTGTACTGTCGCAATATATATACACTCACACACACACACACACACACACACACACACACACACACACACACACACACACACACACACACACACACACACACACACACACACACACACACACACACACACACACACACATACACACACACACAACATAGTACATTAAGTAGTGAATAATACAACAAAATATATCATATAATATTATATATATATATGTATATAGTTTTGTGTGTGTTGGGGGCATGTAAAGCCTGGGGTTTTTAAAATATTTATCAATTTTTATTTTCTTCCATTTCCTTCAAATTTACTTAATATTATCGTCACTGTAATTATATACATTGTAAAATTACAACGTAAAATTGTGTTTCTTTTTTTATTCAATGTGCTATATTAATTTTTATTTAAATACACTTAACACTATATTATATCACTTACTCCTTTTATATTGAATGTTTAATATTAAACGTGAATTCACATTCGCTATAATACTGTGCCTCGGCAATAAGAATGGCGGACGGAAGTCTTTGATGTAAGCATATGTTATTAAAAATGCGGCATTTCACGACATTATTCATGTGAATAAATAACCTTTCACCGTTAGTAAGATGCCATTATCGTTTTGGGTCCACGTTCATATTGCGTTGCCACAATTACTGTGTTTCGACCTCAGGTTATCGAACCTTCAATGGATCGAACTCACCGTGTCGCAGTCGTTCTGCTGTCGATGTAGCTGTTGTTTAATCATGTGCAGAAACAGTCCTTCGACGTAACTACGCTGATGTGAGATTTAAAAAAAAAAAAAAAAAAAATACGGCTGGTAAGTGTTTAGATGACGGAGCTGTAACAGAGTTCAATAGACGTTACTCCTTCCTCCCAACCAACCAATCCTCGTTTACTGCACAAAACATGACAAGTCTCGTCAGCAAGAGAATGTACAGTCAAATCTTCTTCTTCTTCTTCTTCTTCTTCTTCTTCTTCTTCTTCTTCTTCTTCTTCTTCTTCTTCTTCTTCTTCTTCTTCTTCTTCTTCTTCTTCTTCTTCTTCTTCTTCTTCTTTTTCTTCTTCTTCTTCTTCTTCTTCTTCTTCTTCGCCTCCTCCTCCTCCTCCTCCTCCTCCTCCTCCTCCTCCTCCTCCTCCTCCTCCTCCTCCTCCTCCTCCTCCTCCTCCTCCTCCTTCTTCTTCTTCTTCTTCTTCTTCTTCTTCTTCTTCTTCTTCTTCTTCTTCATTCCAGGATTAGGCAACATCACCTATTCCGCTCTCTGTTTTCAAGTCATCCTTTGCGTGGTCTTCCCACATCTCTGGAAGCCACTGGAGTAGTATCTAGAAGAGTACGTCGTGGAAGTCGACCACACCTCCGTCTGAAGGGTCGCTGGTCGCCTAAAAGGCGAAAAGAGGACTCGCCATTCCTTGACTATCCCGGACGGCACTTAGTACTCTGCAAAAGGCACATACTGTAAAACTTGTTGAGGTAGCCTTTTTGCTTCCATTCTACTCATATGTTCAATCCATCTCAGCTTACATTCCTCGTTTCTTCTATTTACAGAGAATATACCCAGTTGATGTCTTATCACATCATTTCTAATTCTATCGTTTTGTGTACAACCCTTTACGTATCTCAAGAAATTCATCTCTGCGGCTTGTGTATCCTTTTTAGACAATACCCGTGTTTCGGGACCGTATAAAAGAGTAGGAACTGCCATAACCTTATAGAACTTTATTTAAGTTCCTTTTCCTGTTTTTCTCCCTAAAGTTTTTTTAATGGATTCACAAATCGCCTGAAGTCTCTTTACCTTTATTTCGATCTCTTCATAAAATTGACATGTAATATCACATCCAAGGTATATAAAGTGAGATATTTGATCCAGCGCTTTATCACTGATCACAATTTTCTATTTTAAAATATGTCTGCATTTGAAAGGCTTTACTTTTGTTTTATTAATAGATATATTCAAATTATATTGGGCAATGTGATGGCTCAGTTTGTGAGTGTAAATTATCTTCTGTTTCTTGCATAAGGAGCTGGTCATCTGCATACAATAAAGTATTCAAAATAGTCTCACTATTTATCTTAATCCGAAATATGAAATTTTGATCTTCACTTTTTCACCAAGTGGTCTACATGTTGTTACGACGGTCTACTTATCGTCCTATGGTACAGCAGAAAAGCAAATACAAGACCCTACTAAGGTCATTAAAAACCAGAAATAATTATCACACAATTAACAGTTTGTAATCAACACGTTATTCAGTAAGATTATACTCGTACAATAATTCAAGTTAATTTGTCCACACCAATAAGAATGTCAACTAATAGAGTCCCGCACAATAATCACTTTCACTAATAATAATCACTTGAACGCACAGAGTAATCGCCCGAAATATACTCGAACCTCACTTGAATAAATCGCCACTAAAACTGAAACTAAGCGTCGCTTAATTGTTATATTTATACCCCGCTGAGATTCCAGAATAATCCATAATACGCGTCAACACTAATAGAAGACACTAGAGCGTAATTGTTTACAACCTTGAACACAGTGCGCGCGAACCGGTGAAGTCTGGGGAAAAAGTCTCGGTGGACGCGTGACAAGTGTCACGTAATTGTACTTTATCTCAAAGTAGCAGCAATATGTACGCACACAAACATTACAGTTGGACTCCGGTAGGATAGCCGAGAAACATGTAGAACGTTATCTCTGATGGCGTAGCAATATAGATTACAAAGGGTAGGGGATAAACTACATCTTTGTCGGACACCTTGATTCGTCGCAATTTCTCCAGACAGATGTGACCCTGATCCTATAACAATACTAGTGTTCAAGTAATAATAAGCGTGTTCAATCGAATAAACTCAATAACTACCTGTCCGAAAGGAGGATAGTTTAGACCTAGCGCGCGCGCGAGCGCGGATAGTAACGTTAAGTCATGTTTACGAGTTACATAATATAAATGCGTACGCCAGTGTGTCTGTTCTCGTTTATTATAGGCTACATACGATAGTTTACAGAGAAGTATGGTGAGAACGCTGTTTACGTCTACCAGTATAACATTCAGTCGACACAATTAAGATTAATAATATAAACGGCTCTAGTTATAACGGCAACAACGTAAAACTCGTCTGGTAACGCGCGCGCGTACAATGACACAAAGCAGCATCGTTCGTGGTGTAAACCGTTAATAGCGTGCGATATAACGGGGCGGCAATAATTTGATACGATACAGCGCGTAGCAGATAGTAAAGTAGAGCGACTAGAAGTAAATGGTTGGACAGGGTGTCATATCGATTCATATAAACCATTCTATACTCACAAGCGGGCTATCAACAACCGGTGCAGAAGCTTTGGCAACAACCAACACTTTATTACATTTCATACAGAGTGGATGAAATATTAGAAAGGTAAAGCTAATGTAATATGGATCCATCATATAAAGGAATACATGAATACATATATTTGAATGTGCTGTTGTTACCTGAGAATTGCTCGTACCTGCTTCAAAATACAGAATCTGATTTTAAAAAATCCGTTTTTAAGTGTTATCAGATTTGCAAGCAATACAATATGAAAGTCTTCACTATATAAGCAAGGGTAATAGCATTCGATGTAAGGAAGCAATAAGAACAGAAATAATGATTAATGATCGAATTTTAGAACAGGTTTTAGGAACAGGAGTTTTCATTTTAATTATTTGGGAAATGATATTGGCTATGGTAGGGATTATGATATATTGTATAGTATATGGTATAGTGTATTGTACAGAAAGAAAGAAGTTTGGGGAATATTGGCATATGTCATAGAAAGAGAAATCTGTGCAAAATACAAATCGAACAGATGAAGGAGCACATGTAAATTGCCGACGGGAAGTGCAAGGAACTGTGGATACGTTTGCACCTAGTTGAAAGAAAAAACTAACGACGCAAATAGACGTTATTGGCTATATTAATTTTCTGGTGCTGGGATTATATAGCTCCACGTTCTGGTGACAAATATTAACTTTATCTTTAACTTATTTATTAAGCCACACGTTGGTTGCGTCAAATATAAATTTTATGGAATTGCACCACGTTGTTAGCGACAAATATAAAATTTTTTGCTGGGCGCCAGAGATAATTAGGAATCTCAGGGTGTTGTTAATAACAAATCTTACGTTCAGATGCTAATTAATAGATATTATATTTACCCTTTTAATACATTTAAATATATATATATATAACATATGATATTATCCGTATTTCAATTTGACAGGTTAATTACTTCTCAATTACTACTAACTTCTTATCCTTAGTTAATCATTACAAGAAATTCATGAATACAGTTAACGTCATTTACTGTTTATGACCACTTAATTAGTCCATTGACTATGCTTTCATATTTATGATCTTAATTACACATTAAATATTATTTATCATCAATAAAAGATTAATGAACACATAAACATTATTTATCATTAACACGATATTAATGCACATATGTAATATTATTTATCATTAACAAGATATTAATGAAACTAGAAAATTTCCTCTTTCTCAACATAAATTAACATTAATCAAAAACATGACTTAATATCTAACATTTCAGAAATATCAAACTATCATTCAAAAATTATATTAAATATTTATACTTCGTACTCCTATTCTAGGTCGTAAGATATAAAACTCCACAGCATCTGAACAATTCGTAGGTTCTTTTAGAATGAAACGGGTTAACTGAGTAGACAAATATATTAACTGCAATTATTTGATTACAACGTTTAATGTGATACAGTTACTTGATATCGCTTATCCATTCCTCCGTCTCGCTCGTTCCACACTTTACACATCACAACACAATTTGTATTACTCTGCTTTTTTTTTGTACCCACCACACTCGCGATAATCATTCGTCTCCACGTCCTCCGAAACTTTGACTTTCATACGGTCGCGCACATAATAAATAAAACGTCTTCGCACTTGATGCCGCCCACAGGATAAATAATACTACTTGACTGTTGATTGACGATTGGCTAATTTATTGAACGACTGAGTAATTAACTAACTAGCTGATTGATTTCACGGACTGACTGACTGCGACTGTCTCTCTTGCTCTCACTGACTGACCCTCTTGATTTCACTGACTGACTCCCTTACGTTCCTGCATCAGTTACTTTTATAGTTTCACCTAAACTTCCCTTACTGCCGCTACTCTTAAAATTACAATCATTGGCTGAAATTCGAATTTGTTGCCGGTAAGTTTGAAATTGTCCAGTAGCCATTCGAAATAACTTCGCGCGCAGAGGTGACGCTTTTTCTAATTGGTGAATTCTTATAGACGCGCACTTTTTGCCGCGAGACCGTTTTTCTCGTTAAACAAGGAAATCTGCTTTCTCCACCACCCTCGTTTATGACGTTTCACTCACTGTATTTTGAAGGCCGAAAACACCCTAAATCTAACGGTACTGCCTATTTTTTGCTGTTTTTTTTAGCAAACAAATCGTTTTATGTCTTTACGACATAGAAAGTTTTACTTACAATACAATTTTACTTTGTGTCGGCGTCAATGTGTCGCCTCGCCAATACACACCTCTCACTTATATAACAACTATGCAGTATAATTCTCATCTGTATGTTTATTTATTAACGATACTAAAATTAATATTAACAGTCTACATCGAAATATGTAATTGATCTAAGTGTGTTTTACTATACAACTAGCTGTAACCGATAGTGTTACGTTACAGCTATGATATTAATTATGATATTGATGTTAAGTTAGGTAAGTTCCAGACGATCTGTAGGACAATCATTCGTATTATGATACTGATGTTAAGTTAGGTAAGTTCCAGACGATCTGTAGGACAATCATTCGTATTATGATACTGATGTTAAGTTAGGTAAGTTCCAGACGATCTGTAGGACAATCATTCGTATTATGATATTGAATTTAAGTTAGGTAAGTTCCAGACGATCTGTAGGACAATCATTCGTATTTTTAAGAAAAAAGTTACGTCGAGATACAAAATTAAAGTTCTATAAAGATATTAATCAGTTAAGATCTATAACAGTTTTTAATCTGTTTTATGGGTGTGAATTGTGGACAATAACCAAGAAACAAGACGGTTAATCACAGAGCTTGGGAATGGCGTTCTTAAGAGGAAATAAAATGTGTTCTAAACTTGACTGTATAATGAATGAAAACATAAGAGAAGAGATAGAAGTGTTTTCTTGAATAAAAAAATTAAAAGATTATAAATAACGGTGGAAAGTAAGCTTAGAAAGAATATCGGATTCCAGACTGGCCAAAAAATTTGGAAATACAAACCTATAGGACACAATTGTGTCGGTAGACCCAAGAAGAGATGGCTGGAGGATCTTTGATGGTGTAACAGGCCTATGCCGTGTTGTGTAATTTTATACCCTACATAGGCTTTACAATTTTTACAAAATTTTACACTAACATTCCCTCTCCCCAGTTTGGGAAGATCGATTTCAGCAACAATGGGGTTCTGTAGGGTAAAAGTGTGCATATTTTACGAAAATCTGTTGATGCCTTCAAAAATCATCGTAAGGCATGCTCAATTAGTCAGACAGATAGATAGACACACCTATAATGTAGGCTTACGCGGCTGGTGTCAACATTATTAAGTTGAAATAAAGGCGGCTGTTTGGCTGTAGTCGGTTGCTGGTAACTGGCAACATAGTCGGCTTACGTTTCAATCCCGCCCTAAGGGATCTTCTTGAGAGCCGCAAAGCGAAAGAGAACACACGTACGACATATCTTAGTCGAACAATACCCCATACGACTTTTCCCGGATAAGAGCAACAGGCGGCCGGTAACACGAGGCACGAAATTGCCTATACAGTATAACCTCGGTCTCGGCTCTGAAGAAGATCCCCGATTGCGGGATTGAAACGTAAGCCGACTATGTTGCTAATTACCAGCAACCGACCACGGTCTAACAGCCCGGTTTGATTTCAACCTAATAATATAGATAGACAGACAGACAGATGCTAAACAGTCGAGTTAAAACTGAGAACTCGCATTGTTCGTTCAATAAATTGAAACCGAAATGTCTACGCGTTCAGTGATACTTGTACTGAAGCGCGTACGGAGTAGCAGAAACAAGACAAGACACCGTAACGAGTTGGAAACAAACATGAGCCGTTGAAACGAGGACGTTAAGAACACGATAAGTATAGACTTCTTTAATCTTTTCTTAGAGGAAATGTTTAACAACTCGGCCTGTAAATCCCGTTCGCAATCGTTTAAATCAAAATGTTCAGAGCACAACACAGCTTTCTGCACGTTGAAGCTATCTTTACGTTTACACAAATGAACATGTTGCACGTTTAGTTCTTTCGGAAATCTGTGTAAGGCAATACCTCTCGCTTTACTGTTTTTATAATTATTTTTACACGTTGCAACAGCACAAGTGGAAGGCATTTTTCACAGAACACTCATTAAAAAATTCGAACACTTTAGCTTACACAAAAACACATAAAGGCACACAAAACACGATAATAAACACGGCATATACTCGTAAGAAAGCAAAGCGCTGTAAGACACTAGTGTGCCGTGTGACGTCACGCACTCAGTAATGCTACTGCGCACAAAGCGTTGTCACGTACAGTGTTCTGTACTTACCATGGTTATGTATACTAGAGAAAAGACGACCAGACAGAGTAAGGGATGTAAAGATTGTAGACAAGCCCGAAATAACACACACAGTGGACAAATGGACAATGGCAAAAGCTAGGCAATAAGTCTGGAACGACCGTGTTGTGAGTACATGGACGTGAATAGACTAGTTAGAAAGGGCCGAGATAATCGTCGAAAACGCAGAAAAGAACGGGATAACCAGGGCGAGAAGAGAGGAACTGCATATAATAATGAAGTGGTTTTGTAAACAAGAATGGCTCCTAAATAGCCAGAAATAGTAGACGATAAACAGTAAGAAAATAATAAATAATAATTCAACTGTTTTGTAGACGACGTTAATCAATAGAATACTTATTAAAATTGTTATTAACGTTTGTTTAATAAACAATTGGCAAACGTTTCGGCCGCACCATTGGAGGCCATCTTCAGAGCCAAAAGTGTCTGACAACACTGTTGGCCAATTCACCCCAGTCTACTGAGGTAGACTTGGGCCGACACATAGTCTACCTCAGTACTGGGGTGAATTAGCGGACCAGTGCCAGACACAGTTGACTGAAGATAGTTTCCGATGGTGGGGCGAAACGTTTGTCGCTATCATAACAGTCGACCACGCTCTAACAGCTGGGCTATGAATAATAATTTTAACAATGTTGACGCTGGCAGTGAAAAGCATAAGAACTAGTAGGCATATAAGACTTATAGCAAACTTGTTTGAGAAACTGTGAATAAATGCACACGTTTAGGCCTACATACTAAAATGGGGCCTGTTATTAATTCCTGACAGTAATAATAGCAAGATTGACATGATAAGTTGAGATAATAAACAGACAATTTTATTTTTTAATACATATTATTTCTTACAAATAATGTTTTGTCTTTTAAATTTCCTATTATGTGGTAGTCAAAATAAATCTATGAGGAAGTGTTTTTGGTTTTCTTATTATATTATATTATATTATATTAGGCTACTGATCCTCCAGTAGCCTACGCATACTTACGAGCACGTCAGTATGTGTGAGTTATGATCCCACTGTACTCAAAATCTGATCAATACGTACAAAACAAACAAAATTAATACAGACATACAAAATTATTCCATACCGAAGAACATTATATATTTATTAAAATTATTTAACTCACTGTGGAAGCAAAATATTGAATCCTATTGGTACGCTGTAGCCGGACACACACACACGCGCGCGCGCGACGCTAGAACAATCAAATTTCACATTTATTAAAAAATAAACAAAATATGAATGATGACTGAAAACTGTCTTGCAGTGTTATGCTCCCCCTCCCGTGCCGCATTGATATTAAACATCGTGGATCTAGTTGCCTATGTCACCCTTTATCCAGAATATATTAAATCCAGTGCCACATAGATACCGTAACAACGCGGAACTGGCCACGGTGTCGACGCCCTTCAACGAGAATATTAATTAATGACGGAATACCGGACCCGTAATTCGTTTTTTCGGTAATTTAGCAGCGAACGTGACGAGCCGCGTCGCAAAAGTGTACAAAAAATCCTTTCATTATATACATCATAATCAATCAATCAATCGGGAAAAAGTAAACAAACGACGGGTGGAGAAACGTCTTTTTGACTGATGGGAACAACGAACTAACGGCATTGTTCACGTTGCTGATTCTGCCAACTAATTTGCCTTATCAGGAAGGGGCTGGAAACATTTCTCCTCAGAGAATAATAAAAACAAAAGACTTTCTCAAATTGTGTTCTTAGATTTATCGTATAATTATATTGAGGCACTGGCAAAGATTTTATTATCTATAATTGTTTTTCGTAGATAGTAGAATCGAATTAATGTGGCGAAGTGGATTAAGTTGAAATTTTTCATTGTAACAACAAAATTATTTTCCTCAATCCGTTTATGACCTTATTGTATGAGAACTTGTATAATACTCTATTGAAAGTTGCTGTACAGTTTACCTTGTTCTTCACCTTAGAATGTAAGCTTACAGCCTGTATTGTCTTCAGTCCTGCCATGTTCTTCTGGTCCTACCTGGAATTGTAAGAAAATTAGTCATGTGGAGTAGTAACTTCATTCATGATGTTCATTTGTGGAGTAGTAGTCTAATAAACGTTGTTAGATTAATTCTTATCTAACTATGTGAAATAAAAAATTGAAACTCTTTTATTCTGTTTTGTCTTATTTTCAATAAAATTTATTATTCATTTCTTTTTAACATATATATTGAAATTTATCAACGTACAATGCCCTTTTCTTCAGTTAGTAGCTCCTTTAGGTTCGATAACATGAAAACTCTTCTCAGGGTTAACAAAAAAATTAATTAAAGTCGTGGTACTGTCAAAGTCATACATATGATAGACAACATAATAATTATAAATCTGTTTTAGTAAAGTAATATTGTATATGTGTGTTGAGTTATGGGTTCTTTGGATCATACAAAAGAAACAACTTAAATAGGAACAACTAACAAAAAAATAACAATGAACAAATAAAATTAATAATCATAATGTTTATAGTGTTTTTGTTATTTCATTTCACTGTTTTACTTCCATATTCCTTAAGGAATGGAAGTATGGTGATGGCAAAAAAAATCGTGTTCGAGATTATTGCAGATTCTGATTCTACTACACTCAAAACATGAAAAAAAGTCGTTTTCCGAAAAGTGTCTGTGTGTGTGTCTGTCTGTCTGTGTGTCTGTGTGTCTGTCTGTCTATCTGTAGATTTTTTTTCTATGGCAAACGATAACTGCCGCAAATTCAAACAGAATCAAATAATTTTTTGCATACAGCCCTTTTTTGTAGAGGACTCCCGACCTTTGTTTTTGGTGAAGATCGGTTGAGGTAAAGGGGTAGTTTACCTGCAACGGTTTTTTTTTATCAAGGGAAATTTTTTTTTTTGGCAAACGATAACAGCCGCAAATTCAAACAGAATCAAATAATGTTTCGCATACAGCCCTGAATTGTAGAGTTCTCAAGACCTATTGTTTTTGGTGAAGATCGGTTAAGGGAAAGGGGTAGTTTACCTGTAACGTTTTATGTTTTAACAAGGGTATTTCCTATGGCAAACGATAACAGCCGCAAATTCACACAGAATCAAAAGATTATTTGCATACAGCCCTGAATTGTAGAGTTCTCAAGACGTATTGTTTTTGGTGAAGATAGGTTAAGGGAAAGGGGTAGTTTACCTACAACGTTTTTTTAACAAGGGTATTTTCTATGGCAAACGATAACAGCCGCAAATTCAAATAGAATCAAATAATTTTCTGCATACAGCCCTGATTTGTAGAGTACTCAAGACCTATTGTTTTTGGTGAAGATCGGTTGAGGGGAAGGGGTAGTTTACCTGAAACGTTTTTTATCAAGCGTATTTTCTATGGCAAACGATAACTGCCGCAAATTCAAACAGAATCAAATAATTTTTTGCATACGTCAGTGAATTGTAGAGGACTCAAGGCCTTCAGATTTTGGTGAAGATCAGTTAAGGGGAAGGGGTAGTTTACCTGCAACCTTTTACGTTTTAACAAGAGTAAAGTACTTGAAAATTCATTTAAACTTTTTCAAACAATGGTAATTGTTGAAAATAAAATAATTTTGTTGCCAGGCAGTCTGAAAATTTCAGATTTTGTACCACAAAATCTGAAAAGATTATACGATAGTTTATGAAATGGTTAATAATACGTCAGTGGAAGGTGTAATGAGAAATTAGCAGAAATGGAAACCTGGGGAATGTTAACTGTTCTGTAGATACAATTTTGTCAGAATGTTTGGAAATGATCATCAACATTGAAGAAAAAGTAAGCATATTAAGAAACATATGTAAGTACTTATTATAAAAAAATAATGTTTGTTTTTTGATAAAGTCATTTTGATTATAAAATATAAATATTTACAACAAGAAAAGAATTTTCAGTTTTCAAAATTTAAATATATTTTTATAAAACAATGGGTTCTTCATTGAGGTGGGGACCATGTCACTCACTCCATCTCAAGCCTCCTCTCCCATTTTGCAGAAAAAGAGGACCCTGTCAAGGCTGATACTTTGACGACAGTGACAGGGCTTTCCACCAAATTCAGCAGAGTGACAGGTAGGCCCAACTCTGATTGGCTCCTCAGATTTCCCCAGCGTCAGTAGGTTCTATGAAAATATTTTATTTCAAAAATGATTTTAAATATAAATCTTAGATATGTTTTATAAATCTCATGTTTTATGTTTTAACATGGGTAATTTTTTATATGACGAACCATAACTGCCGTAAATTCAAACAGAATCAAATAATTTTTTACATATGTGCCTGAGCTATAGAGAACTCAATGTCTGTTGATTTTGGTGAAGATCGGTTACGGGGAAAGGGCAGTTTACCTGAAACATTTTTTGTTGTAACATGAGTAAAGTACTTAATTTTGATAAAGTATCCTGATAAGATCTTAATAATCCACTGTAGAAACGTAGATGAAATATCTATAAATGAAGAGGCTAGTTGAACGGGCTGGGGGTAATTTTCTATAAATCAAAATTATAGTTGAAGGGGGAGGGGATAATATTTTTTATATGTGTACTAAGTTATTGGCAAGAAAGAAGTATTTTTTTGTTAAAATTCCTTCCCTGGCTGTTTGGCTGAAAATGATTTTAAATATAAATCTTAGAATATGGAAGTCATGTATGGTTCTCCATACCGATATTTTGTGCTTTAAATTGAATAATGATTGATTGAATGTATGTCTGAACATAAGGGAACAATCTCACCAAATTTTAGTTTCATTTACAGATTATTTCTTGATATTATTCTTCTGGTCTTCAGTTTTCTGTGTATTGTATTAAACCATTATACTTCTCATTATTTTTTAAGTCTTCCTTCATTAATTCATTGTGTAACATTAATTTTGTTGTTGTAGAAAATCTCCAGCTTCAAATTAATATGTTCTGAATTATTTCCAATATATTTCAATAATACTCTTTCTTGTTAAAAACTCTCGATTCAATTAGTAATGCTCTTGGCTATGACATGTTTATGGGTCACAGGTTTGTTTTTATACCTTATAATTAATATGATTCAGTTGAATCTTATTTTTATTAGTTAATGTTATATATAATTAGTTTCTAGTGCACTATTCCACTATTTTTAATTATTGTACACTTTGTTTGATCTTACTATATTATGTATATAGTTGTTTTATATAAATTATATGTTTTATTCACTGTTTATTTATAACCAGGTCTATTTCCTAATAACTTTCACTATACACTGTTCTTTTATAACGTTAATCACAGTTATTTTAGTTATTTCCACTTTCTTACGTTATTAAACTACCTAACGTTTGTGATTATTGTTTAATATTATTTTAATTTGTAATTTTTATATCACTTACAGTTTGTAGTGTAATGACATAAAATAACTGCTTGAGGTACGCAGACCTCCCTATAGTTTAATAGGTTTATACTATGACAAATGTGTTTTTTATTACTTCCTAACTTTTTAACATTTATATACTACATTTCTATTTATTATAACTATTTACATATTTATTATCATTCGAGCTTCCCTCCTGGGTGTAACAGTCATCGTCATGTCATTGTCATTAAACTATTTAATGAATAAGTTTTCATTTCCTATTTACTTTGTATTTACTCATTATAATATTTCCCTTCCGTTTTTTTTTACATTTTACTGCTTGAAATTATTAATTATCTTTAAATATTTACATTTTATGTTAATTTCTTTATTTGTTAAATTGATGTTATACTTCTTTGTATTTCATTTATAAAAGAGATTGCGTTTAGGCATAATTCACAACGAAGTTTGATGATTAAAATTATATTTATTCTAAGGCATAATCTTGTTATGTTTCAACGTCTTTAATAAAGGTTACCAGTCTTTATCTAAGTACACTGGTCATGCGCCTCCCATGTTAAGGTTTCTGCCACACTTTATTTTTCTCTTAGTGTTGCCTCCCGAAGCCTTCAATACAAACCCCATTAAACGGGAGAAGTATCACTTCCACCGGATACACCGTACTTGAGATTCTCTTCTCCTCCTTCACCGTCGTTGTGAACGTCTTCCATATTCCTGGACAGGGGACAGTGGTATGGGTGTCCCTAGCGGAACTTAAATGGCCCTCGCTACGACCAACCGTTACCACAAACGCGGGTAGCGATTCGAGAAAACTAATGTACGTCCGTCAATCTTAAAACCTTACCACCAAAATCGTGTATAATAAGCTGACACCATAATCCGTGATTTGACAACCCGGGAATTTTTATAGTTTGGCATGCTCGATGCGAAGTGTCTTACTTGGACACTGAAAGTAGCAATAATTACAACACGATAGTAGTGACAAACCTTCATATTCTTGCAATTTGAATACGAAACTTTTTAAACAGGCTGTTAGGGCATCTTCTGTTACCAGTGTCGGTCAAACAACAGAATGTATTTATTGAAGACTGTAAAATAATATACCGGGTAACGTATCATATTCATTAAAATTTTATCTACATACTCTTCATTGTAAGTGAAATAAATAATTTAATATATATTTCTTACCTCCTACTCCTCCTCCGCCACCTTCATCTCCTCCTGCCCCATCTTAGTCTCCTTCTCCAGCTCCTCCTCCCCACCCCTATACACCAACCCGCTAACCCCTTCCCCTCCTCCCGTCGTCCTCCCCCCACATCCACCTCCTCATTCTCTTCCTCCTTCACCGCCACATTCACCTCCACCACCTCCAAAAAGTGCAATACCAAAAAGTGCAATGATTAACAAATTCCGTGAGGTGAGCCTATTGGAGTGGCAAAGTGAGTGGGAACAAACATTAAATGGAATGGTGACTAAGCTGTTTTTCCCTAGTGTGAAGCACAGACTGTCCTCAAGGTTTGCACTGTCTCCTAATTTTACCACAATGGTGACTGGTCATGGCAGGCTTAGAGCCTACTACTATCGTTTCAAAATAAAAGATGATCCAATATGTGTCTGCAACGACGGTGACCAAACAGTGGAACATTTGTTATATGAGTGCAATATGTTGAATGAAGAAAGACGGGTTTTCAAAAATAGTGTACTAAGGAGTGGTGGACGATGGCCTCCAAATAGAAGTGAATTGACATCAAAATATGTTAGACAGTTTATCAAATATGTTAATAACATTGATTTTGATTCTTTGTAGTGTTTATTGTTATTGTGCTTGTCTATCTATTTTGAATCATTGTATGCGTTTGTTATTATGAATTAACTTACATATTGGTCGAACAGCTTTATCATGCATACGATACATACACGCTTACAGTTTTAACATGTTAATAATGTAGTACTAATTCATTGTATCATTGTAAATGATTGATTTTTATTTTTCTTGTTTATTTTGAATCTTTGTAATTGTTGTAATACTGGAGTTGTCTTTATATGTATTTAGAATCGGCTTGTAATAAGTTTATATATAGCATGTAGTATTACTTTATTTGTAATGGAGCATGCTGATAAAATGAAGGTATTTAAAAAAAAAACCTCCACCACCTCCTCCACCACCTCCTCCTCCTCCTCCTCCTCCTCCTCCTCCTCCTACTACTACTACTACTACTACTACTACTACTACTACTACTACTACTATTACTACTACTACTTCTCTACCTCCTCCTTCTCATAATCATCATCACCATCGTCATAATTACTACTACCAGGACTATCACCACCAGCATTGTCCCTCTTGCTTCAGCCGTTCATGCCTGTAGCATCTAGGTCTACAGTTGGTCCGCCCATAATTTTTCTCAGACATCCACTATACATATTCCTCCAATTATCTGTAATATTTGAAAATTATGATATAGATGTTAAGTTACGTAAGTTCAAGACAATCTGTGGAACAATCAACTGTATGTTTAGAAACAAGGTACGTTAAGTTACAAAATTAAAGGTTTACAAAGTTATGGCAGTTCCTGTACTGTCCTGTGGGTGTGAATTATGGACAACAACCAAACGACAAGACAGTCAAATAGCCTCGGAAATTGCATTCTTAAGAAGAGTTAAAAGGTGTTCTAAACTCGACCATATAAGGAATGAGGCAATAAGAGAAGATGTACACGTTTTTAACTTGAATGAAAAATTAAAAGATCACAAACAACGCTGGAAAGAACACTTAGAAAGAATATCAGATTCCAGACTTGGCAAACAAGTCTGGAAATATAAACCTATAGGACACAGGTGTGTGTGTAGACCCAGGAAGAGTGGCTGGAGGATCTTTGAAGGCGGAACAGGCAGCACCTTGCCTATGCCGTGTTGTGAATACGATGATAATGAATTAAATGTTTTTTTTAGGCGATTTAATTACGGCTGGCGCCGCCTCTCGCATCCTAGCTTCCACTGGCGCCGGCCTAAACAGTCCTGTTCTGTAAGTCCTCTTGCATCCGTTGCATCTTCGACGACCATTTTCCATGAATGTTTAGGTCTTCCTTTTATTCTTCTAGAGGGTGGAGTCCATTCCCATACCTTGGCCATCTGTCATCCGACATTCTTTTTAGGTGTCCAAACCAATTCAGTCTCCTTGTATTGTTTCTATAATGTCAAGATCGATTCCCATCGCTTGTCTTATCTCCACATTTCTCATTCTATCTCGTCTTGTTAGTCTGCAGCACCTCCGCCAGTAATCAATCTCCATACCTCTTATTATCAATTTATTCCTTTTATTAATTTCGCACAGTTCTGCTCCATATAGGCCTATAATTTCGACTATAGTTTTATATATTCTGATTATATTGTCCGTATTAAATGTACTTAATTAAATATGTTTATGAAACACGAACGCGTACATCTAACTCGGTTCGACGTTTTTAATTTGTCTGTGTCTTACCCACCGACTTAGGATAAGATGGTTGGATGATACGCTAGAGTATCTCAGAAAAGTGGATGTGAGGGGTTACAATGAGAGGGAAATGGTCAGGAGACTTTGGAGAAGACTGGTGTTGAAAGCCAGGGCTCACGTTGGGCCTGTAGTGCTGAAGAAGAAGAAACGGAAACACAGTGCACAGCGAATGGAAATAAAAACGAAGTACTACGCAATCTGAGATGAACAAGTGAGAAAGAAAAATACGTAGATTTTGAGAAAACAAACACTAAGTTTGAAATCTAATCAGATATACAGCACACACAGCAGATATACTTGTTGGAAACAAAACTAGACAGGTATCACGCCAGTCCCAGGGCGAACACGTACCTACATACAACATGTTGAATACACTCGACAACCACTCTTTTCCAGTAAGATGAATGACTTTTCGTCGGCTGCTCTTGTTTCACAACTACAGCTAAAGGGATGATTCTACCCTTACAACAAAACTGTAACGGCGCATGATACATGGCACGGATTTGTAATTTGACAACTGTCTATATATGCTGAGGAGTTATATTTAGAATTTAAGTTATACCTACAGGTTTGGGCAATGAGAACAAAACAATTTAAAACTATTACAACATGAACTCGTTGAACATTTTTAAGCCAAATATAGTATAAATACAAAATATAAAGAATTTTTAGTACTTACAAGTACACCTCTAGGTATTCCAGTCGGTGATTTTCTTAGTTTTTCATCCGAGATGCATTTCGGAACAGTTGTGTTCCATCTTCAATCGGAATAATTTAGTAAACTTACATAAAAAAATTTAAAAAAATTCCACTCAGGTGAGCGTCGTCGACACAGGTACATAAAACATAACACATAAAAACATAACACTTAAAAATTGTAAAAATAACGTTAACACCATAACGAAAACCGAATTCGAACGGACGATTTAAATAATCGTAGCTGGCCAGCATTTGCTGCTCGCACGTCATACGGAAGCCGACTAGCGGGCGACAAATGCTGGCCAGCTACGATTATTTAAATCGTCCGTTCGAATTCGGTTTTCGTTATAGTGTTAACGTTATTTTTACAATTTTTAAGTGTTATGTTTTACGTACCTGTGTCGACGACGCTCACCTGAGTGGAATTTTTTTTTATGTAAGTTTACTAAATGATTCCGATTGAAGATGGAACACAACTGTTCCGAAATGCATCTCGGATGAAAAACTAGGAAAATCACCGACTGGAACACCTAGAGGTGTACTTGTAAGTACTAAAAATCCTTTATACATTATTAAAGGTATTCTTTGACTGTTTCATAAAAATAAATACAAAGGTAATAAGATTCCATTTAACTCAGTCATGTTCATCGTTTGAAAATAACATCTATGAAGTGATGCCCATTGACACGCTTACATTCTTCAAGTCAACTGATAAAGCTACCCATGACTCTCTGCAGCATGGCTTGGGGAATCGCCTGAAGTTCTTCGATAATTCCCTGCGTGTCACGAGGTCGTGAATTGAACAGTACCGGCTGGTGGTTGAAAAATTTGGGGGTTGCAGTTGGGTTGGATGGTATTAAACTGTTTTATTATCTGAACAGAAAATGTCCAAGTCTCCTCCCCTCCAGACAATACGTAAGAAAACCAAATAATGCAATTTAGTGTCACCCACATAACCATGAATATTTATTGTATAAATCTTTTTAAATTTACGAATAAATATTCTGTTACCTGATTTTACATTTTGATTAAATTTGAAAAAGATCTGGTGTAGCCTACCTACTCTCGTAATTTAATTTGTTTTTCTCAATAGTATGACGTAAACTGAATAGCCTTTTTGTTAAGTTTACGACAGAATTCATTGCGCCCTACCAGTTAAATATAATAAATATCTTACACTATGGCACCTTAATTTTGTATATGTACTACTATTTACATTTAACAATGAATTGAATTGGACTGACACTAACAACGAAATTCACAAAATATTCGACCGACACTAACTAACTCTTGTAACAACATAATCTTAACACATTCCAACCTGACGCACCATTTGCTATTTACCAACAAACAGACTGGTGGTGCCGTAAGGTACAAGCGGGGTTTGCAGTCCCTAATCACACCAAGCGAGCCTATATCCTTGCAATAGGAGCATCCGTGTCTAGCCAGCTACAACACTACTCCAGTGTATTTCCCCGTATTCAGAGCCCGTCACAGTTGGTGCACACTTGCCATGTACACCGCGGCAGGAGCGTGTACGGTTTTTAGTATTGCTCTGCGCTTTTCAATCGCCAAATGATTAATTACGATTGTTTAGCGTAAAAACACTATTAATAGTTATTGTTGTATTTATAATTCTATAATTTAAAATACAATTGGGGATTTAATAGTGGTTGTGCAACCTTGCAACCTAAGCACGGGCCGCCACTGGAATTGAATGCTTTAAACTTCAGATATCCCCACAAAAATAAATTACACGCAGACAGATCTGGAGATCCACCAAACTACTACTACTACTACTACGGAGCAGGTCCCGGGCATTCCACCAGATCTTGAGATCAACGGCTCTTCGAACATAGGTTACCCTTCCACATTTTCTGACGCACGCACTGTTTTCACACTTCCGCCAATTGTTTTCTGTGTCGAGGCAGTACTTCCAAATGTTCTTTATGTCCCATTTCGATATTGTTGAGCGATCTAGAATTCTTCCGTGTCTCCTAACGTTGAAATGATTTCAGATCAGTCTTTGTTTTGTTATGTAGGAATCGTTACTTTTAAGAAACGTTTCTACAGCAAACGCGCGATGCACAACGTGCCATTCAGCCATGTTTGCTGAAATAGCATAGTTTCAGTGAGGATATAAAAACATCTGTTTATATATTGTTGCCATAGTAACAGAACACGAGCTAACACAATTGTGTTTGTAAAAATCTCATTTCACTAGCTTGTATCCGGGTTAGAGTCTTTCCGTTTCACGTCCAATTCTCACTGCCATAAAGACCGCATGGCAGTGCCATCACTTTATAAAATTTCAACAGAGTATCTCTTCTGACCTTTCCATTCAGTGATCTTCTTATTCTTATCTTTCCACACATGTGACTAAACTTTTTTTTTTTTTTTTTTTTTGTCTCACCAACATAAGACAAGTCACATCCAAGGAACCTGAATGAATGCACTTCCTCAGTTAGTTGATTATACAGGACTTACTCTTGATAACAGGAATTTCCAGACCATACATCCTGATTGTCTGCTGTAATTCATAGAGGGCCCTCTGCAGGCCATTTTCATTGTCTGCTATTATAGCTTGATCGGCAGCAAATATCAGTGTTTTGAACGAGTAATTATTATTAAAACTAATTATATACCTCTTAAATAAAAATAAACCTACGTACGTTTTATTATAAATATAAACACAGACGCACACACGCGCTCACAAGCGCGCGAGGGACACTAAACCCTGGCGTTTTTCATTCAGTGTGCATCATGTTTTTCCTATTTTTAAATAAATATGAAGATTTCCTAGGTAAGGTAATATTTAATTAAAGCTTAATATGTACAAGCATTGGCTTATATCGTCAGAAGGAGGAGTTAACGAGGACTGCTGTTATGACGCAGGCCACCGGTTATGAAACATGTCATGCTTTTAATTAAATACCGTCTTGTCTGTGAAATCACGTATAACGTAATTGTACGCGCAGACACACACACACACACACACACACACACACACACACACACACACACACACACACACACACACACACACACACACACACACACACACACACACACACACACACACATTACTTTCAAAACGAGATTTTCTTGTAAATATGATAGATAAATGTACAAATTATTTATTTTAATGCCAGTTTTTGTTAAGTTCATTGTAAACGTATTTCTAGGAAATTTGTCGGATACCGTATTAGATTATATTAAACGACAAAGCGCATGAGCTTGTATTAAAAATTAATTACTTTTTAACACACAAACAAAATTTACTTATTTGGTATTTGAAATACTTTTATTGGCTCGAATTTCTTAATTAAATTTTCAGTTTTCATAGACAGTTCTACGGACAGAATCACAAAAAGCTCTTGACAAAGAGGAAAACACGATAATTCGTTGTAAATGTAATGTAATATTTATAAAAATTATTTACTTGAATTCCAGGCTTTGTTATGTTGCCTGAATAATTTTTTACATGAACCTTTCCTGTATTATAGTAATTCATATTAAACGGAAAAATTCATAAGCTTGTACTAAAATTAATATCCTTTTTAGCTCTCTCTCTCACACACACACACACACACACACACACACACACACACACACACACACACACACACACACACACACACACACACACACACACACACACACAATTTATTGCTGGAATTGCTTAATTAAATTTTAATTTCCTATACTCAGTTCTTTTTACTCCATAACTGTTCAAAACTGTCGGGGGGACATTACCCGGAGATCCCATTGGGGAACTTGAAGCTCCGTATGATTTTGCCTTGAACATAGCCATGATGATATTACTAGACATATCTACACGACCTTTAATGTAGTGATTTCTCGTTGCCTTCTACATCCCAATGCCACTGACTATAAACTAGTTCATCAGCCTTCGGGGCCGATTTCTCAACCCTAGGGTAATTAGAATATTTCGAAATGCGGCTTTACTGTAGAATACTGAGCATTTCACTGACAACATATATAACTAATACAGTTCTTAGAAGGATGAAGAAAGGAAGGGAAGTTATTAACACAGGGAAAATAAGAAAGCTTCAGTATCTGGGACATCTCATGAGAAATTAACAGAAATTTTACTTATTGCAGTTCATACTACAGGGAAAAGTACTTGTAAAGAAAGGAGTTGAGCGACCCAGAATCTCGTGGTTGAGAAATTTAAGGACCTGGTTTGGCATGAATACAACTGACTTATTCTGTGCAGCAGTACAAAAAGTTAAAATAGTCTGTATTATATCCAACATCCGAATTGAATAGGAATTATCAAAAGATGATAGACAGTTATACAGATAGAAACACAATAACCTCTTAACGAAGACAATAATTAGAGCAATTGAATTCAAACAAACGAGTACACTCTCGATTAACTTCAATACAATATTTTTTCTTGTAATATTGGTACCACAAAAACAATAGTATCGTCTTGGCAGGACGGAATTATTTTACGCGTTCCCATGGAAATGTATAAATAATTTCAATAAACTGTTTAAATTATTCAGAGTGTCACCATATCTGTTACAGATTTAAGCGGGGAAGAATATTCGCATTAAACACATTTTTATAAAAGTGATGCTAATGATTTTATTATTGAGTGGACTGATCGTTCTTTATTCAAATCTACCCTCCAAACAAGCAGAGTACGACTTACGATAGTTTTGTTAATGTCCGTTCCAGTATATGGGCGTCCAAGTATGATTCGAACAGAAGAAAATTCAATACCGTCCACGTTTATTTAATCGTGACTTGGAGCCCTCGAAAATTAACTGGAATCAGTGATGTAACTAGAAGCTGTTCCTGGGGTGGGGGGATGACACTAGCTTGAAGGTTGGATCTCAGGATAAATGAGAAATTAAGCATCCTTCCCATATAATTTATATACCCTTTGCAATACTGGTAGTTTTTGATTTATCAAATCTGAAGTATAAGAGTTGTACAAATATGTGGGAAAACCATGTGGTCAAAAGGTTCTCTCTTGATTGTTATTCAATTTGAAGCTAATAATTATCATGTCCTTAAGGGTCAATTTAGTTTTAAATCTTTACTCTTAATAAAACTTAGGCCTATGAAAACAAGTCTTCTTGCTGACGTATCGAAAAATATAAACCAAATTATTACCCCTTAGCGCCTTAATATAAGAATGTTTTTCCAAGAATGTTTTAAAAATCTATAAGTTCATATCAAAGTACATTACAGTAGAATTCCATTTATCCGAACTCCAGTTATCCGAATCGCCAATTATCCGAATCGATATCAGGAAATAAAATTAGTGGAATTTCGACAAAACAATCAAATCCAGGAAGGAAAAGAAGAGGAAATGAGCAAGAAGGGAGAGTAAAAAAGAGCAAAAGAAAGTGTCGAAGAAAATGTAGCTGCATCAACTGAAGACATCCAGAAAACCATTGTACAAATTCCTGGCTGTTCCCAGTGCGACGTGGACGACATACACGAGTGGTTGCAGTGCGATCCTGGCTATCAAATTTTAGACGATGATGAAATTATCAAAAGTGTAACGATAAAACTCAGCAGGTAGACGAAGACGATGACAACGTTGCTTCAGTTGAACCGGAAAAGGAACCTACGGCCAGTGAGGCATTCGTTTGTTTTGACACTGCCTTAAAGTGGATGGAAAGGCAGCCTGAATGCGACCATGTGTCTTTCCGTCAAGCGTTTGCGGGATCTGGCTGCACGGAAATGAGTTTCTACGCCAACACAATTAATTTTGTTTGAGATGTTCAATTGAAAAATCATAATTATTTGTGAGTATTATTTTAAATATTTTGTAGTATAAGTGAACTTTTGCAAGACTTGGTTTTTATTAAGATACTGTACTCACGTAATAAAAATGAACAAAAGTGATTTTTCAGCAATTTCCGCGTTTTCTTTCATGACATAATCGTTTTCTTATGTTTGTTCCAATTAACCGAATTTCTGCATATCCGAATTACGTCTGGGAATCATTAGTTCGGATAAATGGAGTTCTACTGCATTTGTTATGTAAATTCCAGCAATAATAATTTTCTAATTTTTCCGAATTAAAGTCAAGAAACTGGTAGCTTTCCTGTGCAGCGAAGATGGTTCAAACCATATAGAGATATATCGGCTAGACATACCTGTGAAGAGAATTAAGTCTGGGCGAAAATATAAAGATAGATTAACACGTTTTGCTTTCCTGTTCTGGCGTGTGCATAATTGTCTCTATAGTACTGGAAATACGTATGTCACTTACCAAATATTGAGTCATTTTCATTATTAATAACACTCTTACTTCATTTTATAACTTGCTAATATTATAACTCCTTTTGTTTCTAAAGCTATCTTCTTCTTCTTCTTCTTCTTCTTCTTCTTCTTCTTCTTCTTCTTCTTCTTCTTCTTCTTCTTCTTCTTCTTCTTCTTCTCCTTCTCCTTCTTCTCCTTCTTCTCCTTCTTCTCCTTCTTCTCCTTCTTCTTCTTCTTCTTCTCCTTCTTCTCCTTCTTCTTCTTCTCCTTCTCCTTCTTCTTCTTCTTCTTCTTCTTCTTCTTCTTCTTCTTCTTCTTCTTCTTCTTCTTCTCTTCAAGGATTAGGTTATATAAACCTGTTCCAGTACCCATTTCATTCTCGGACGACCCACGTCTCTTCTACCAATAGCTTTATAGTTTAGTGCCGCTTTCGGCAATCGACCCTCTGTCGTCCTTGCAGATGGTCCCTCCATTGTCTTCTGTAAATTGAAATAATTTATTTACGTCCTTTACTTCGAGTTCTGCTCTCATATCCTCATTCCTTATTCTATCTTGCAATTTATATTTTAAAGGATTTCGAGGAATCTGCATTTCAGCACTCTGAATCTTGCCACATTCCTATTTTGTCATGACCCATGCGTTACTCGCATATGTCAATGTGGGTGTTGCAATTGTCTTATAAAATTTAATCCTTGTGCTGTGCCTTGTTTTATTTTCGAAGTCACTCTGGATTTCCATATTCTCAACATGTCGTCAATGTATATATTAAACAAGGTTGGGGAAATACAGCATCCTTGTCTAACTACCTTATTTATTGGAATGTCACCTGACAGCCTACGATTCAGATCCAGTACTACAGATGTACTTTTGTAAAGAATCTTAACTGAATTTATTGACTGCTGTTAATATCCTCTTCTATCGATAAAATTCCATAACGTTTTACGGTCTACATTATCAAATGATTTTTTCAGAATACAAAAGCGAAATGCATTTCCTGGTTATACTCCCGCCTTTTCTCTATTATCTGTCGTAATACAATCAATGCATCCACAGTCGTCCTACCCATTCTAAAATCCATTTGCTTTTCAAGAATTGTGCATCTGTAATGACTCTTAATCTCTGATTGAGCATTTTTGTATATATTTTGTACGCTGAGTTTGGTAAGCTTATTCCTCTGTAATTATTTGCATCTGTTCTGTCTCCTTTTTTATATAGGAAAATCACTTTAGACCACTTCCATTAGAGCCCCATTTTTAAAGTTATTATAAGCCTTATTTTAACACTCAGGTGGCTTAAAAATACAACTTTGTAAAAATTTTTGTAGCTTTCAGGGGGATTAATCAGTCTCTCTACCCTCCATTACTACACAGACTGTAATAGTAGCATTTTTATGAGCACGACTTTAGAGTTTATGTTTTTCGTTTGCAAAATAAGTTTTACATAGTGACCAGAGCATACGTCATAGACTATGTAACGATTTTTGCACACAGACTTAAAAGATGTAGTCTGAAGATGAAAACTATTGTAATCATAAGAAAGAATTAACAACTATAAGCAAAATAAACAAACATTTTATGTTTTAAGTGGTTTAAGAAGATGACGAATAGAGAACAATAAATAGCCAGGAGATAAATGAACTATTGAATCACGAGGATGTTGTAAGATTCATAAGGGTTCAACGAATACAAGGCTAGGTCAGCTAGAGCGGATGGATGATCAGCGTATGCCAAAGAAAATCGTGAAGTGGCAAGTCTATAAAAAGCAGAAAGAGGGGCCGACCTACGATAAGGTAGTTGGATGATGTGCTAGAAGACCTCAGAAGAATGGATGTGAGAGGTTACACTGAGACGGCAATGGACAGGAGACTTTTGTGAGAAGATTGGTGTTAGAAACCAAGGCTCACGTTGGGTTGTAGTGTTGAAGCAGAAGGAGAACATAAGCAAATTAACAATAAACAATAAAACATTGAACAATAACCATTGGACTGTTGTTTATTAATTTAAGTATCAAATTTCTTTTCCAATTTTTTATTGTAGTGTATTAATTGAATATACTGTAATACAAAATTGAGATTATAGGTGCTATTCATAAACAATAAGTGTGTGTATATTATAAATACATCACATTATCAGTAGTTATTTCTTTTCCGTTTTACTGAGTGTTGGAAGGATGGGCCTTCAATATTGTCTTTACAGTTTGTTCTGATCCTTTAAAAGAATATTTTATATGTTTTGTTAGGCTCCAATGTGGCGTGTTAATTCGAATGAACGTTTATTTCAAAACTGAAGGAAGAGAACAAATAAAAAGTGGAACGAATTAAACATAGAATTTTGTGATGCATGGTTGAGCAAAACCTACGGACAGGTTATTTCTAATGAACACGTTAAAGTAAAGAGGGTGAAATGTCAATAAAATAAGTTGCAGACAACTTAACCCTTATTAAAGGGAGACAGGGAAAAACGTTCGCGTTACTTGCAACTGGTGTTTTACTGTAATGGCGTCTGTCTTCTAATTAGCATGCAACTCACTGTGCAGCTGGATACTGTTGTTGTCGACGTCGTCGTCGGCGTCGTCGTCACGTTACGTTGAACTTTGCACAACTGCGCTATTGAACTAAGCTGTGTGTGTGTGTGTGTGTGTGTGTGTGTGTGTGTGTGTGTGTGTGTGTGTGTGAGAGAGAGAGAGAGAGAGTGATTGGCTGTATCTTATGCGTTCTGAGGGTATGAGCAATTTTCTATGTCATCATCATCATCATCATCATCTGCAAGCAGTGCCGGATTTACCACTAGGCCGCGGGCCCAGAGGGAGCCGCCAGCTACAGATATTTTTTTCGACAGAAGTATTTTTATAAAAGTAGGAGGCACTTCGATTTATTTAAGTATGATTTTTTGAAGTCAAATGATCAATTTTTGTTAATAATAAAAACGGGAAATAGTTCTTATTTAAATATTGCACGCTTATTGTTAAGACGTTGGCATCCTTGAAAACTAATCTGAGCATGCAAATTTTGAACGTCCGCTATATTGCCAGCAAATTTACAAGACCGTGGTACTACCCTTGTTTGTTAGCATTGTTTATCTGCGTTGTGACTGAACGGTTTGCGATTTGAGGTTATGTTTTTGTTTTGTTTTGAATGTAAACAAGGTGTTTAGCTTTGTGTGGTGGGCAGCGTGTTGTTGCGTTGATATTTATTAGTGTGAAAACTTTATGAACATAGAATTGAATCCGTACACTAAACGTATTCATCATAAACATGAACATAAACATTCACACGCCTAGTGGAGCCTACCCTTATGTAGTGAAGCCTAACTTATAGTGAATATAATGTATAAATATATGTAGTGAAGCCTAGCTTGTAGTATCTTTAGTCAAAGAATTAAAAAAAATTGAAATAAATTTTTTGAATTTTATAAAAATTCTAATAAAAAAATTAATGTGTTATACCTAGACAATAAAAAAGAAATGTTTTATGTTAAATTTCTGAATAAGCTTACTTAAGTTACTCTACTTAAAAAATAAATTAATATGCTCATTTCTTTTGCATGGTCCTTAATATTTTGAAAAAGTTTGCTAAATGAAAGCACGCTTTTTTATAGTAGCGTACTTATTTTGAATTTGATAGTATTAATCTGACATCAAATTACTTTTGCAGTACATGTATATATTACCTTAAAGTCACAGCCGGGGGGGGGGGGGCGCTCTGAAAACTTGGCCTAGGACCTCAAAAATCTTACAAATCCAGCTTTGTCTGCAAGGATTAAACCAAGGATGGTTTGTTTAGTCTCAAACACTCAAAGAGTCTAGACCTGTTCACGCCAGCGCTTCCTCGGACATCGCACAGCTCTCCGTCCCTTCGGCTAATAGTTCCATAGTTGTTTGGGGATGCGGCAGTCATCCACTCGGCAAAGATGTTTTCAGCAATTCAGCCGATACTGGGAAATCCTGTCGAGTATACTCATAATATTCAGTTCCTTCTGGCGTATATCTGTGTTTCTTCTATGACCATAGAACCATAGTATATACCCTCCCACATGACTGAGAAATCTCATTTCAGCCGCTTACAAATGTCTATATGAATTTTTAAATTTTCGCGGCTGTAATATGTACTTTAACGATTTAGAATTAAAACTTCAACTCTGATGCTGCTAGAATCATTGCAGAGAGTTCAGAAACGCTAAAAAAACAAAAGAACGTATATGTAAATAGTGGCTTGTCATGACTGCAGCCGCTCCTAAATCGGCCAGTCTACCCGTCACGTGATTGAACGGGTAAAGGAATATAATTGTCAAGCGAACAAAGGCGACTGTAAGTTATACTCCAGCTATCCCAGCATACGGTCGAGATTGGACAAAATAATCGACTTTGTCGTTACCAAAATGCTGGCCGCCTCAGAGCTGTTACAGAAAGCAGTCGTAAGGAAGAAATCCGTCGAAAATGAAATAGAGCGGATGTGCTTCTACACAATGGGACTACAGTCTACGAGTTCACCCAGTTCGGAAACTCATTCTTCACGTACACCACAGCAGATCATCACAGCTGTCAACCTTGAGTGATATCAACAGGTGTTAAAAAAAGCAATTGAAATAAAATTTTACGAAGACTGAAAGAAACGACGAGGCAGCATTAAAACCACAGAGCCACAGAAAATAAAAAAAATAACTACAAATATTAAGGAGGAGATCAAAATTATTTTAGTTTTACAATAGATTGAAAAGAAAGACAGCTAAGTTGGGAGGTCACTTGGAAAGAACGCACAAGAAAAGTAACAGACAAGAATACTACTAATCAAAAGGGTAGGTGAAGACCAAAGAAATACTTGAAAGGGACAATCGCACAAAGGAGAAAACTGAACATGAAGCAGATTAAAAGGGTCTAGGAGGATAAAATCAAAGCGGGTTATTAAAAATATGGTCAAGAAAAGATGGTAAAACTTTTTCTCTTCTTCTTCTTCTCAACCCAGTGGTTGGTGGGTTTTCAACTTTTCTTGCGCAGTCAGTCTCATAATCAGCACGCAGCTTCTTACTCTATTTATCTCACCCATAGGCCTATACTCCTGCCTAGGCCTTCTCCTCACGCTACGCCTCTCGATCAGAGTAGCGAACCAATCTGATTGGCTTAGCTGGTAACCAATCTTAATGCTTCTACAGAACCAGTAACGGTCCCAAACGTCGACGTTCTTTCATCCGCTTTCTTCAGAAGCTTGTTATTAGGCACTCTTTTCGTCCACGATATTCTTAACCACACTCCTCCAGGATCACATCTCAAAAGCTTTAAGGTACCTCTCGAATTTCCTTAGCTTCTAGTTTCTGAGCCATTAATAGTGACCCCAAAAATTATTTAGCGCACCATTGTATTAGCCGGTAAGGGGACGTTTTTAAGCAGGCCAGTATGTTCTTTTTTTTTGTATAAACAAGCAACCTTTATCTTGCATTCTCTACATAACTCAAAACCACACGGATTATTACATCCACATACAATACTCTCCCCATCTTCTTTTTATCCATTCTTGAAATATATTAATATCACACTTTCTATGTGGTATCAGTCTCCTGTTTATATGATCATTCACCTTAATATTTTTTTTTATCAATGTTGCGTCTTTGTTATTAGCTTATTATCTTCCTTATAATTTCCATATTGTGATTTTTTGAGAAACAAAAATGACTTGTTTGGTCGTCCCCGTAATGACTAATGTTTTCAATTAATTAATAACAAGGAAGTGATCTTGATCAGTTTAGTAGGTGAAGCACTTAACTGTCACATATGGCCGTGGTGTAAAACGGTGTGTTATATGTAAATTCCGCTCGACGGGCCAGCGACGTAAGCAGCAATTACTGCTGAGACTGGACACGCCTCCCTAAGGATTACCAAAACGACGGAACTGGTGAAATACTGTATTGATCCCATGGCCCAGTTGGCGTGCGTACTTCACTGCTTACTAGATTGATACTACAGTTTGATCACTTTCATTTGAATTATTGCTTTCAGATTATTACGAACATGAATTAGATACGAATATATTCATATAAATGTATTACACGATATTAAACAAATTCATGAAATATTTAGTAATATTCATAAACGATTTAGTAATATTCATAAAACTATATTTTAAATTCAAATTAGCCTACTAGCGTAACACAAACACATACCGATATGTATAAATAAAAAACGGTTTAAATTTGCGGCACAGCACCTTTTACGTAATGGATAATTCACAGCGAATGGCGTACGATTTACAAGGTTCTGTTCCTTATCTTAAGACGCTGGAATTTTTCATTGCTAATTTATTACAAGGCCGTAATTCGTTTTAAATGGGTGGCACTTTCAAAGGTATTTCCTTCTGTACTGATTAAATGAAAAGTTTTACAAGGTCAGAAGCGTTCAAAAGAGTCAGTGTTTCATTTCCAAAAATGCTCAAAACACAAATATTAAGGATTTACACACGGACGCGCGCGCAACTTGGCACATGTCTTTTATTCGCTTACGGTATTAATTAATCAATGTTATTAAAAAGTTCAGTTAATATTAGGTATGCATTAATTTTTTGATACGGTTAAACGTCCTTTTAAGTAATATTAAAACACACATACACACAAGTGTGTATGTGTGATGTAAAACATTACAAAATCTTAAAATCTGTAGTATAAAAAATCGTTACATCTTTTACATCCGTCTTAATTAGATTGTCAGTTGAATCAGTTACAAAAGTTAAGTGTCCAAATTGTGTACCACATAAAGCTAAATAAATGTAGTGTTAAGACATTACGGAGCATGTTACGTGTTTCTCGGCTGATCTAGTGGAAACCGGCTATAATGTTGTGTGCGTAGTGGTCCTCAACTTGCGTTAGCGAGATTGTTCCGGACTCACCGGTCCGCGCGCGCTGCGTTCAAGGCCGCAATCAATAAGGTTCTGGTGTTTTCTTGTAGCGTTGTCGACGCGTAGTACGGAATGTTCTGGTGTTTCGGCGGGGTACGAATACAAGTACTCACCGACGCTCAGTCTCAGTTTGAGTTGCGATTTATTTCAGTGCTGTTCGAAGTGGTGTGGCGAAGTGTTATGTGTTGTAATACAATATTGTGTTTTATATTAGTTGACATTTCTATATCGTGCGAACAATTTTTATTTATAAATTAATAATTTACCTCCGTCTTGTGGCTGCATGATGGTCTTCTTATCACTAACGCCTTTCGGAACCTAAGATTCCATCATCAGAGTGTAAAATTTTAATCAGTCTAAAAGACGTCGTTAATCATTAAACATAAAAATATTATGACGACGTCTTTTAGACTGATTAAAATTTTACACTCTGATGATGGAATCTTTGGTTCCGAAACGCGTTAGCGATAAGAAGACCATCAGGCAGCCACAAGACGGAGGTAAATTATTAATTTATGTTATATAGTGGCTTGGATACCGTGAACATGGTTTTAAAATTTTTATTTGATTTGTAGTAAGAGACTATCTTGCTGGTTAGAAAATTTTCAATTGAGATAATTAAATCTGGTGATTTGTGACTTAATTTTTGTCTTGTATTTTTTTTTCCACTGATCAGTAGACCGTCGTAACAATAGGTTTAAGAAATGTTAGTTTATATTTTAACAAGGGATTCTTCAAGCAGTCGTATCTATCGTATACTGATGCTACATCATCATCTCGCCATCAAACTGAACAACCGACGAAAATCACGGTTTTTGCAAGTAATTGCAATTTAAAAGCCGTTTAGCCAGTCTTTATTCCGTGCGCGCTCACGTAACATGAGGTCACAGACGGACATCTACGTAATAGCAATTTCGGTTGGAATGCCAATTTTCGTAAACTTCTTTTGGTTTTGATTTCCGTGCTATATATATTGACGATGTTCTTAAAAAAATGGCAAACAAAGGAATATCCCCCCAGCTAGACCGTCATACTTACCTGAGTACGTTACTATTTGCTGACGATAAAATAATATTACAAGAGAGTGAAGATAAATTACAACTGGCAGTGCACCTACTGAATCAAATATGTCGAGAATATAATCTTCAAATTTCCTTGCATAAGACGGAAGTTATGGCTTTCCACGGCAAGTATCCCGTTAGGTCTAAAATAATTGTCAACAATAAGCCAATCGAACAAGTTTAAAATTTTACATACTTGGGCTCCGACAAAAGCTACAATTATGACATTGACATAGAAAACAAAATAAATAAGTTCCAGACAATATGTGGCACAATAAACAGAACATTAAATAACAAAAGACGAAAAGACCCAAGGATAAAATTTTATAAAACAATGGCTGCACCTGTACTTATGTATGGGAGTGAAAGTTGGATAAATACCTAAAAAGGAGACAGCAAAATACAGGCAGCAGGAATGAGATTTTTGAGACGGGTCAAAGGCTGCACAAGAAGAGATTTAGTAAGAAATGAAGACGTGCGAAATGAACTAAATGTATATGCAATACATGCAAAAATAACTGAATATAAACAAAGATGGAAACAACACGTAAATAGAATGGGAAATGGGAGAATACCCCCAAAAAATACTTAACTACAACCCAAGAAGGAAACGAGATATAGGAAGACCATGAAAACGGTGGTCGGAAGTTTGTGAGGACGGAACAGGCAAATGCCTAATCCTTGTAGTGCAGCAGAAGAAGAAGAAGAAGAAGAAGAAGAAGAAGAAGAAGAAGAAGAAGAAGAAGAAGAAGAAGAAGAAGAAGAAGAAGAAGAAGAAGAAGAAGAAGAAGATTTCCGTGCTCTTGTCGACGTTTTTCTTAGCCAGACGTTTTGGCTAAGTCTTCAGTTATTCATCGTCAGAGGCTGTTTTGTTGGTCTCGACAATTGTTGATCTTGACTCTGGATTTCCATGCTCTCAACATGTCGTCAATGTAGTCTATATATTAAACAAGTTTGGGGAAATACAGCATCTCTGGCTAACTCCTTTATGTATTGGAATGTCACCTGAGAGCCTACCTTCAGATCCAGGAACTACAGATGAACTTTTGTAAAAAATCTTAACTAAGTTTATTAGATATCCTCTTCTATCCATAATATTCCATAATTTTATACGGTCTATATTTTCAAATGCTTTTTTCAGATCAACAAAAGCGATATGTGTTTCCTGGTTATACTCCCGCCTTTTCTGTATTATCTGTCGCAATACAAACAATACGTCCACAGTCGACCTACCCTTTCTAAAACCCATTTGCTCTTCAAGAAGTAATTCATTTGTAATGACTCTTAATCTCTGATTAATAATGGCGACACAGCCACTGCAACGAAAGACCGCAGCAGACGTATAAGCCGAAACGGCAGGAAACCGAAACATAAGCGATGATTAAACTGGGTTTTGTAAGCAATGCATATCTATTATGTGCCCTGAGCTGCAGACCTCATCACTATTTTGGACGAAATACTTTTATTATTAGATACATTTTGATATTAGGTCTAGATTAATTTTCAATTATCGTAAAAATTACGAAATCCCGATTACTTCACTATTTTTAGTAAAGTTACAATAATTGTAGAGTAATCATACAATAAATTCTCGGATTTGTATTAAAACTTCGTTTTGTCTGACGCCCTGCTGAATTTTTGAAATTTTTCATTTTTATCCCATTTGGTCATAAACCCTTCGGTCATAAAGTATTGAAATTTCCAAAACTGTACGCTGTATTCAGATTTTGGTTAATATTCCCTTCTATTTCATATCCCACTTTTTAATTTGCGATTTTATTAAAATTTACCCCACTTTCTGCGCCCCGCTTGTGTCCACAGTATTGAAATTTCCAAAACTCAACACTACATTTAGATTTTTAGTTAAAATCCCCCCCCCTTTAATCTGATACGCCGAGTAAATATTGGGGAGTTTATAAAACTTTTCCAGAAAGTGTCTCCAGAAAGAATTCCAAGAAAAATCCTGAATTATTAGCCAAACGGAAGAAGAAATGTCGGCAGACCCAGACGGAGATGGTGAAGGCGGAACAGGCAACCTGGCTCATCCTGGACAGATAGATGATGATGATAAAACTTTTCACCCGCTTTTTGGCCCTAGGTGTCCACAAATTTTCAAAATGAAGCTAAATGTATATTCTGATTCAAATTCCCTTTAATTACTTCCATATTCCTTAAGGAATGGAAGTATGGTGATGGCAAAAAAAATCGTGTTCGAGATTATTGCAGATTCTGATTCTACTACACTCAAAACATGAAAAAAAGTCGTTTTCCGAAAAGTGTCTGTGTGTGTGTCTGTCTGTGTGTCTGTCTGTGTGTCTGTCTGTAGATTTTTTTTCTATGGCAAACGATAACTGCCGCAAATTCAAACAGAATCAAATAATTTTTTGCATACAGCCCTGATTTGTAGAGTACTCGCGACCTATTGTTTTTGGTGAAGATCGGTTGAGGGAAAGGGGTAGTTTACCAGCAACGGTTTTTTTTATCAAGGGAAATTTTTTTTTTTGGGCAAACGATAATAGCCGCAAATTCAAACAGAATCAAATAATGTTTCGCATACAGCCCTGAATTGTAGAGTTCTCAAGACCTATTGTTTTTGGTGAAGATCGGCTAAGGGAAAGGGGTAGTTTACCTGTAACGTTTTATGTTTTAACAAGGGTATTTCCTATGGCAAACGATAACAACCGCAAATTCAAACAGAATAAAAAGATTATTTGCATACAGCCCTAAATTGTAGAGTTCTCAAGACCTATTGTTTTTGGTGAAGATCGGTTAAGGGAAAGGGGTAGTTTACCTGCAACGTTTTTTTAACAAGGGTATTTTCTATGGCAAACGATAACAGCCGCAAGTTCAAACAGAATCAAATAATTTTTTGCATACAACCCTGATTTGTAGAGTACTCAAGACCTATTGTTTTTGGTGAAGATCGGTTAAGGGGAAGGGGTAGTTTACCTGCAACGTTTTTTTCTCAAGCGTATTTTATATGGCAAACGATTACAGCCGCAAATTCAAACAGAATCAAATAATTTTTTGCATACGTCCCTGAATTGAAGAGGTCTCAATGACTTTCGACTTTAGTGAAGATCGGTTAAGGGGAAGGGGTAGTTTACCGGCAACCTTTTACGTTTTAACAAGAGTAAAGTACTTGAAAATTTATTTAAACTTTTTGAAACAATGGTAATTGTTAAAAATAAAATAATTTTGTTGCCAGGCAATAAAATTATAATTTTTTCATTTTAATGTAATATAATATTTTTCATTTAATACAGCAATAAAAAGGCAGGTAAGACACAGCTTGGCTGTTTGGCTGAAAATGATTTTAAATATAAATCTTAGAATATGGAAGTCATGTATGGTTCTCCATACCGATATTTTGATGTGCCACGTGGACTGTTGCAATTTTTTTTCAAAATTCAGAATTCCATCACATTCCCGCCCCCTATTTTCGGGAACTCAATCTAACAATCAATAAGGTTCTGTAAGGTGGACACGCATGCCAATTTTGTCGGAAATCGGTTGGTGCGTTTAAAAGTTGCTGTGAGACATATTGCTATAAAAATCTTCTGCCTTTCCGTTCACAGAAAATTCGTTAGCGTACACAGTTAAGGTTAGTATAGTGTTATCATGTCAATAAATGTCTCCTCTATAATTCTATAAATGGTCTACGTAGATATCGAATAAAGCAGGCGCTACGCCGCAACCTTGTCTTACCCTCTGGTTAGTACCTATCTACCGGCCAGGGTGTTTTAACATTCGTGCTGACAAATACCCTACTTCTCTATTGTTGCGACGGTCTACTTGACGATAGTACGTACAGTGGAAAACAAAATACAAGACAACAATTAAGTCACTAATCACCAGCTTTAATTTTCACAGTTAAACAGTTCGTAATTAACAACACAGTCTCTTATAACAAATCAAATAAAAATTGTTCACACGCAATAAAATGTCAAGTAATATAAAACACAATTGTATTACAATATACCGCCCGATTAGAAAACACAACACTTCACTAATAAGCACTTGAACGCACAGAGTAATATCGCCCGATAATAACTCGAACCGCCTGTAATATATCGAAACTATAACTGAAAATAAGGCCGCTGCCGCCTTGTATTTATATCCCCGCTCACAGACCAGAACATTCCATACTGCGCGTTAGCGCCAGAGTGTACGACGTAATTAATTGCTGTCTTGACACAGTGCGTGCGGCCGCGCGAATACCGGCACACAGTCTAGCAACTGCGTCGAGAATCACGTACGCCACACAGATTCCGCTGGATTCATCTGAAACATTCGGTAAACACGTAGATTGTTCTGTGATGTCGTAACATTATAAAAAAATTAAAAATTAAATCGCAATAGTGTGAGTTAATATCGATCAGTTTACATTACTGGTATTTGACGCGGACAGTACGCTCAAGTGGAATAGTGACGCTGATACTGAACTTACACCGCCGTTCCCCTTAGCTTATAAGGAGGTATTCCTATACTCATTAGTCCTCTAGTCCGGAAGAATTTGTAAATCACGAACCACTCACTCGGTTTAAAAAAAGGGGTGTTTACCACTTCGCATTCAACACTACACGTGTTTTATTTCAACACAAATACTTTGCTTCTTTAGTATGCAATATAATTCAACCAGACTTAGGTTTATTGAGTTATGCATTAAACTTTATGTTTGCAACTGAACAAATTTAAGCACCTTACATTTACACAGTGATATAGTTTTGCTTCCTGTATTACTTTATGTTACGTGCGCGCGCGCGCTTAGTTGAGTTAGACGCCACCACATATGCATACACAAAGTAATAAACTAGAAAGGTGCAATAAGACTGAAATACGTAGAGAGAGAGAGAGAGAGAGTGAGAGAGAGAGAGAGAGAGAAAATGGGGGAGAGAGCGCGGAGAAATTGTTTCTCCCTGAAACTGTTAAGTCTGTAATTAAGTAAAGTCAGTAGTTTTAACTAAAGAGCGCGCTGGCAGCGTGTTCTCTGCCTCTTTGATCGTAAAAGTTACTTACGCCGCGTCGTACTCTGTCTGCGACTACGGAATATTAATTAGATTTGTAAATGGATATTTATTCGAGAAACAACTTCGAGAATCGTACTATTTCCCTCCAGTTCCTCCATCCACTATTTCACTTGTTTTTGCTCAGTTAAATTATGCACCAGTACGCGAGATTTTACATAAATCGATACAAGAATTGACGAGACAAAAAAGAAATAGAGCGAAAGTGGTGAGAGATAGAGAGAGAGATAGAGAGAGAGAGAGAGACTGACACAGACCTCATAACTTCTATAGTAGTGGTGATGATTTGAGCCACCGCCATTCTTCCTCCCGTCATCACAGTTTTTAAGGCCCCTTGTTGCATCATATCCATTGTTGACTCCTCTATTCATTGTTATATTTCACTTTATCCTTCCTATGCTCTTGTCCTTCTCCTCAACTCAGAGGTTTGTCGGCTTACAATTTCTTCTCTTCCGTAGACAGCTCTTGATCACCACGTAATTTCTTCCTTCTTTAAGCTCATCCACGTACTCCTGATCGGGCCTTCGTCTTCCACTACGTCTCTAGATCAGGGTGGAATCAGTTTGAATGGAGAATCAGGTGGCGAACCATATTACTTCTCTCTTCTAGAATGGATACAATCAGCGTTCTTTTTTACCCCCACACATCAATCGATTTTCGTACAACTTAGCATACCTGTCCACACTATTACTCTACAGAACAATATGATTTTCAGTTTGATTCTCCTAAACATAGGCGGGAGGAAGACAAAAATGTGATTGCGTCAAAACTGTAAAAAAAAATCGCAAAAACCCATGTAGGGTATCAAATGAAAGGAAACGTAAATCATAATACGAATTTAGTGCTTATTTTTAAAATGTGAATATTTTCAGCCGCCAGGGCCCTAAAGTGTGTGGAAATTCTGATAAAACCACAAAAGTTCACGTAACGTATTTGGATTAAAAGGAATTCAAACTGATTCTGAAAGTGGTGTTAAGTTTAAACGTGTCAGCATTTTTAGACGCCAAGGCCCAAAAAGTGGGGGCAAAAATTCGATAAAATTGCAAATACCATGTGCGATATCAGATTCAAGAGAATTTTAACACAACAATCTGAATATAGTGTGCAGTTTTGGAAATTTAAACATTTTTGACCCCAGGATCAAAAATTTGAAAACATTTTAAAACCCAGCCGGATGTTAGACTAAAGTGAACTTCAACACAAATTCGATTGTTTGGGATTGCTTTTATCGTATGATTGCTCTACATTTGATACTTTATTAAATAAGACGCAGTAGGGTAATCGTGTTTCTGTAATTTTTCTGAAAATTTAATAATTATCTAATATAATAAACATTTTATTGATTTGTATTGGCTAAATGTTTATTATCTAATAATAAACATTTAAGGCGGCTCAGTAGACCAGTGGGTATGGCACCTGGCTACTAATCTAGAAGTGCCGGGTTCAATTCCCGGGCCTGCCAAATTCAAGGTGCGTTTTTCAGCACCCAGGTCGATTCGTCCTGTTGTAAATAAGTACCTGGGATAACATCCTGGGGATAATGATGGGATCCTGGCCACATCGGCGTCCTTGTATGCCGTACGGCTCACATTAATCAGCCCACTCTGCCTACTTCTAAGCTACTTCGGTGGTATACATGGGTGCCATTATTATTATTATTATTATAAACATTTGGCCAATAATAATTGTACTGCGTTCAAAATAGTGAGCGAGTTCTGCAGGTCAGTGAGCGCACTATTATATTATATTATTATATATTATATTATAATATATTATTATATTTATTTTCGTTACTTGTTGCTCTTCAATATTATTAAGTTGATTGATATTAACCGGGCTGTTAGGCTGTGGTCGCGCAGACCGGGGCTGTGCGGGACGAAGGGCTTGCCCGTCGCCAGCTCGTATACTACGTTCCGAGCTTCAGAATGAGCTCCTGCCGTAGGGACTGCTGATGATCTGGATTTAGGGTGTGGCCTGCTACCGGCCGTGGTGGTTGTGGTCGGTTGCTGCTATTCACTAGCGACATCGTCGGCAACATTTCGAGCCCCACCCTCGGGGATCTCCGTCAGGCCGCCAAAGCGACAGAGTATGAAACAAACAAATACGGAGACAAAAGGAATAATTCCAAATGTTTAGTACCAAGCCACGTGTTGTTCAATCATTTGATACTTGTCCCATCATCAGAACTTAAAACAATCGTGTATCATTTAAGTTGATACATTTGTCAATTAATTAAAATATTAAAATCCAACATGAAATAAATAATTTAAAACAATATGAATACTTAAATGTTTAAAAGCGAGCGCGAAGGTTTAACGATGTACATCGTACGGAGATTGACCGCAAACTCAAATTTCGGGATATAAGTGTCCCGAAACATGTCAACTTTGTGAAGACGCTGTTTCTAGAAGCCGCAGACGGTAAGTTGCAATACATTTGATTGAACAAATACGGTATAGATATCAATGTTTTATCAATGATCCGGGCGGCCCGATGCTCTTACACGGAAAATTTTGTCGCGAATCGTTCGGTCAAGATCCGCCGCGTTTGTTTTTTAAACACTCTGTCACTTTGGCGGTTTCCATGAAGAAGATACCCGAGGGTGGGTTTCGAAACGTTGCCGTAGATGTCGCTAGTGAATAGCAGCGACCGACCACACCCTAACAGCCTGTGCGATTAATAAACAATTTAAGAATACTGCCACCGGCCGTGTAAACTACGACACAAATTCTGTTTAACTTAAAAAATAAAATTTTCTATAATACGTCAGCGCATTAGACAAAGCTGACCAAAGGACTGAGATGGCAATAGAATGACTAAAAAATGAGTCAGATAAGGCAGCGAAAAGAAAATATCCGTGTCTGGTCGGGGCTGAGCACTAGTAATCTGGGTCACTGGACCCAATAATGTCAGGACTATCCTTACATCAGCATCAGCATATAAAGTAGCTTAAACGCGGGGAGGTGTCTTTAAGTCACACGCACGCACACGCGCACACACACACGCGCGCCACTCCGTTGCAAAGTAACGGTTCAATAAAGCGGTCCGCCCGATACGCAACACAGCCGTCAGGCAACAACTTTCTGCGACTTTCTCTTCTGACAAACAACGTTTTCCACTTTCTGGGGTCGATTGTTGCGCGCGCAATAATGATAATCCCCCGGATCACGCAGTCAAGCGTTCGAAATTCCTTTTCGCTCACCTGTAACGCACTCAACTCAATCGTATTTGGAATTCCAACGATTTCGTGTGTTTTTGTGTGCACGTTTCTTATGATTTAGTACAGCGGTTTCCAACATAGAAAACACCTGAGCACTATACTTAAACACAGGAACTTACCGGCGGGCCCGAATCAAACATGATCGGTTTTAGACAAGTAATATAAAAGGCCTATGCTGTGTTGTGAAGATGAAGATGATGATACAATAGTGGTTTTGTGTTATCAAATAAAACTAAGACGATAAAAAGTAGGGGAGGTTATGTACTGGTTGTAGTCGTTTGGACGTTTTATCGACAAATATAGAACTAACATAAATTAATTGTATGTAACTTAGAATGTAGTTTATCATAATGCTGAAACTTAGAGAATATACAGAAACACAAAAACGGGTTCAAATCTGCATGGAATAGGACTTCCGACTGTTCCACTTAGGTCGCAACTTGTCACGGGCCGTGGGTTTGAGGCCCAATTACCGTGCTCGATGTTTTTTTTTTTATAAAACAAAAGCCAGATAATATCTACAAGTTTTTTGTCTACGTGTAGAAATATCTTAACAAAGTGTACGCTGCAGTCTTCACGGGGTGTGTCTATCGATCCAGTCCAAGCCTGCAAGGAATTTATATGTATAAATTCTACATCCCGGAAGGACAGCTGCTGTTGCTAGTAGCGAGCAGTTAACAATTCATTGGGGGTCTGGGGAACGAACTCTCTGGAGAATTATCAGAACAGCAGAGAACAGCAGAACCGGTCAAACATAGTATTGATCCCATGGCGCCTGCCGCAGCCCGCCGGGAGTGTAAATGCATATAACTAAGAAAATATATATTTTAATCTACCATTAAATTTCTAGAATGGTATTCATTTTACTAATAATATTCATTTTTAAAAAGTGTTCTACATATAAATATATTAATATACGACATTTTACTGAAATTGTCGTATTCTGCCTTTTAAATCTGGAAGTCAAAACATTAAGAAAATAAAGGTATTGCCACATTTACTATTTATTTATCTCCATTGTTTATAACAATTTTATAAGTAAACATTTAAATACGTTTTTATAAAACCAAAACTAATTTATTACAAACAGTTTTAATAAATTTAATTTTTACGCAATAACCATTTTTTGTCTTTCTGACATTAGCCTATACACCATGAAAAGAAATACCCAAAAATTAAAAAGTTTTAATTGCAAAAAATTAATTTATACGTTATTTAAGATCGTCTGCATGAAGCGTCTCACACTTGACTACTTAATTAAGTAGGACTACAAACTGACCTTTCGTTGGAAACATCATCTTATTGAAGGATTAAACCAAGGACGGTTTGTTCCGGTCTCAAATAGGCAAAGATTAGAGCTGGTCACTCCAGCGCTTCCTCGGACGTCCGACACCTTTCCGTCCCCTCGACTTATAGTTCCATAGTTGTTTGGGGATGCGGAAGTCATCCATTCGGCAAATATTTCCCACCAATTCAGCGGACGATCCTGTCGAGAGTATACTCATAATATTCAGTTGGAAACATCTCAAGTGAAACGATTCTTTATAAAAATGTCTGATACCATCGGGCCTTCAAGCGTACAATGAAATATGCCGCTTCTCTATTGTTTTATTTCACTAAAAATAAAGATTTTACGTACCACTGAAAGATGTTAGTTCCCTGCATCATCTCAAGTTCTATTCCAAATGTTTATTTTCAAACTTCTTCTTATCTGACTTTTTCCTTAGTGATTATTTAGTACTGCTCCCATTAATCTTGTTCTCCCTCATCGCCTTCCATTAAACCGTTATGGCCCATTGGTCAGGCAAAATATGGTTCCAGTGTTAAAACAACGGGCTGGATAGTTGTCAAGTTTTCTTTTTTAGCCAATTTGTAAATTTAACAGGCGTAGAAAAACTCTTTTTTCTTTAAATTGAAGTTATAAATTTAGAAGCTAAAGGACACTTCTCCTACTGATCTGAAAATTGGACCCAAGCTCCTCGTACTAAGACGGCGAAATGACATTTCTCAGGCATGTGGCAGGATGTACACTATATTTGAGATCGCAAAAGAAATGCCAATATACGACAGGAAATTAATGTTATGATTATACTTGACACGCTCGCCCAATATCGGCTAATAAGGTTGGAACATCTTAACCGAATGGACGACTGCCGCATCCCCAAACAACTATGGAATTATAAGCCGAAAGGACGGAGAGGTGTGGGACGTCCGAGGAAGCGTTGTCGTGACCAGCTCTAATCTGCTGTTTGGGACCGGAACAAACCATTTTTGGTTTAATCCTTGCTAAAGATGATGATGATGATGATGACTAATTAAAGTCGTTTTAGCACATCGCAAGTACATACACAGGAGAAAAGATTAGATATAACATGGTTAGGCGAGTAATGGAAGCAACAAATGTATAACACATGTTATAAAGGTATTAAAACAAAACAAATATAATAGAAATCGGGTCCACGCGAGTGTTAGTAAAATGACCATTACGAGATAACAACCGTTATAAACTTTATCAATATTTGAAAACGGTCATGCAGAAGAAAATTAACATAGGCCTACTGTTACGACGGTCTACTGATCGTCGTATGGTACAGTGGAACCAAAATACAAGACACCAATTACGTCATTAATCACCAGCTTTAATTATCACAATTAAACAGTTTGTAATTAACAAGACAGTCGCTTACAACAAATCAAATAAAAATTGTTCACACGCAATAAAAATGTCAACTGATATAAAACACAGTTATATTACAATTGTCACGGACGATTATAAAACACATAACACTTCACCACAATACTACAGACCGCACTCCAATAATTCGCAACTCAAACTGAAATGAACGTCGCTGAGGACTTGTATTTATACCCCGCCGAGGTTCCAGAATATTCCCTACTGAACGTCAAGAATGCTACTAGAAAACACCAGAACATAATTGGTGGCGGCCTTACACACAGCAGGCGCGGACCGGTGAGTCCGGAACAATCTTGCAACGCATGTTGAGAATCACGTACGCACACAACATTATACCCGGATTCCACTGGATCGTTCGAGAAACATGTAGATTGTTCTGTAATGTCGTAACACGACTTTTCCTGAAACGAGGCATTATTTAGCCTATAGAAATTGCACAAAATTGTGGTACTATGCACAAGAAGATTAAGGGTGGTACTGTCTAAACTAAAGAAGAATAGGGGATGTTGGGGTTTTCCCAACCTATCAAAATAAGCATTAAAGTAACCATCCCCAGTGAGAAATTGGATGAGGTAGTAAACTTCCTCATACACGCGTTCCGTCCACTTGGCGAGATTCGAGATCAGCCTCTCAGATCGTCTTCCTTGGTTTCACTACCTAATATACTTGCCAGCGTCGCATACCTAGTTCTCTTGTCTCTGCAACCGCTACTTCCACGCCGATTTCAGCTTTCCTTATGTGTACATAGAATAATCTCGAATGTTACAAGAATCGGAATATTAAAAAGAGGATAAAATTTTGCAGGACCTTAGTATGGAATTACGATGAGAAATTTGGGTATCCGGCGAATACACAGAAGACAGAAGCTGATTGAGATTTACAATTGAACTATTCGTTTTAACGATATTAATTGATGGCTCGTTGGGCTCTTGGTGAAACATATTAATAGAAAGGTTTTTTAAAAATATATAAACACTTGGTACGTGTCACAGTGCTCTCAGCTCTTTGACAGTGGTTTAAGTAAGCCGAAACAGCTGTCAGAGTTGAATAAAAAACTGTGAAACGTACCAGGTGTTCATATATTTTTAAAAAACCTTTGATTCATTTTAAATTAGAAATCTATCTATTTTGAGATTTATGTTTTATATTTTTTAAACATTTGCTCATTGATTGTATTAAAATTAATTGTTAGATAGTTCACGTACTTGACTCAAGAGCAAACCTAGAAACCAGATCATTTTCAAATTAAAAATTGATCACCAATATCACCGTTATCAGGATCGGCAAATGTGAGAAACATCAAGTCGAGTTAATTGAAACCTGTGTAATTAAAAGTGCCATTACACCGTGTGCCAAAATTAAAATTGAAATCGGTGCGGAAATTTATATGGCATTGGCGGTGGTCTGGTCTGGTCAGTCAATGCTGACGTCATTCGAGGTATATACATTGGCGCTACAGCAGGACCTGCAATATCGTCACCAGATAATTACTGTTCTCACTCACTCTCTCACTCTCTCTCTCTCTCTCTCTCTCTTTTACCCCTCCCTCTATTCGTTACACATATAATTAACATTTTTGGTTTGTCGTGTGTTCCGGACAAAAACGAACCCCAACGGCTGACTGTGGTATATCCACACAATAAAATATTATATTATTTTAATGTTTAATTAGTTGCAACATTGTGTTATTAATTATTAAACCGCAAGCGCTTCTACTGTTGACACACACACACACACACACACACACCTATATTATTAATTAGAGTAAGTAATTATTTAAGTCACTAAATAATATTATATATTGTGCATTATTATAAGTCAACAATGCATTATTTATATTTATATAAACATTTATTTACAAGCATCTGATGATGCTGATATGTTTCAGTGAAACGTGCGTTAGGAATTGAAACGACAAAAACGAAATACACAACTTGCAAAAGGAACTCTATTGATATATCATAATATTATGTAAATATGTATATTGTAACAGAACAAACTGTTCCATAGTAATAAACTAGCTGAGTAGCAAAAAGAGATGATAACAAGTAGTAAATCTACAAACAGCATTCAATGACAACACAAAATAAACTGACGAATAGACTGAGACATTGACAAAGACTAGTTCCCCAATAGATTAGTTGAGTGAGGATAAAACAAATAGACAGAGTAAAACACCATAAATAAATGAAAGGTGGAATAACTTATATCTAAAAATATATTAGAGTAAACTAAACAGCACATTAGCTGAGCAATAGAAAAGAATAGCTAGCATAAGAAATAAAATGAAGTATCATGTTGATAATAATAAATAGTAGATAAATTATGATAATTGAACAATTAAAATGAGATTAACAAAGTATAATCAACAATGTAAAGAACTTTGTGTATTTAAAATGTTATAAGCCTGTGAATTTTGTATAAAGATGTATTAGAATGTGAGGTGAACAAAACCTAATTATGAATTGTGAAGAGTAAGGGAATGACCTAAGATGAGTTAAAGTAACTTAATGAATAATAAATAATGTAGTAAAAGATCAGAATAATGACTAGGGCCAATATGCCAATGAACAATATTATTGTGTAATAACAAGCACATGATTTATAAGAAAAGCATAACAAACGGCAAAAATGTCTATATTAAATACAGAAGTAAAGATATAATAGTTAATATGACTCACAACAAACTATGCATGGTGCATACTGAAAGAAATGTTGTAATTATAGAAAGAAATATGAAATGATAATACAAATAAATAATAGTAAATGAGATTATGAAAATAAGGACCAGATGTAATAAAGAGACCATATTATACAGAGTATAGAAAACATAAATAATAACAATTAAGTAAAAGGTGTAATATCACCAGAATAGTTCATTTAAAATCATTATAGGAAGTAAGTGTAATTTTCAATGATTAATTATATAAGAACCAAGCCATTTAACGGTAATAATGAATTATGTTATAAGAATTATTAATGTTCAGCGGGATACAGCAAATGTATAGAATAGTATGTTAATTTAAATATTATAATTGTGTTCAATGTTGTAAAAAATGATTGTTTATTAATTGTTAAAAGATACAGCAACAGAATCTGTAAATTGTAGCAGAAGACGCTTGTAATAAAGCAATGTTTCACGATAAAATCTGTATAATATTTACCTTATTTCTTCCGTCGTGTGACTTCGTTTTGCGTTTTGATTTGCTTTACGCGTTTCGAGACATATGTCTCGTCATCAGAAATAAAAAAAATAAAAAATTCACTCTTATTTATTTTAGTTTATTCTAAAATACACGATGGAGTCACACGATGGAAGAAATAAGGTAAATATTATACAGATTTTGTCAATAAGTGACTAATTCAAACATGTCTTTCAAGTTTTAAGATAGGCTATCAATAAGATGTAGTTTAGTAATTAAAAAATGTATCCAAACTGGCCGCTATCAATCTCGAAATAACCAGCAAGGAAAGAGCAATACGATGCTAGTAATAGATCAAAATTTGTAATTAGAATAAATGAGAAACTGATGTAAATAAAACAAAATTTGTGAATTTTGGAAAGTGAGTGGAAATACTAACATTAACGAAAAACCCACGCTTAGAGCGATTATGTAAAAGTTATTTTTAGAATGACCGCATAATGACGTCATTTTGCACCAATCAGAAAATTAGATGCAAAACTTCATTGCCACCGCCGACGAGAATCTGAGTCGACTATATAAGCGACGCGCTCGAGGGAGCGACACACATTTTTGAATTCAATCTCGACAGATACAGCAGAAGATCCACTTCAAAATTTTAAATAAAAATAAATAATTATTGAATAACAGCAGAGCAGAGACTTACCTACAGTGTACAGTCAAGAGTAATATCGTTTAGTTGAATAACGATCAACAGTGAATTACGACAATATCAGTGTTATTTAACTAGCAGTGCGAAACATTCAGAACGAGGTTAGAAATAGTTTCTAACCAAAGTAAACACAGCAAGAAGTATTAATCGTTCTCCGCGAAAAGTGAATTACGATCAGTGAATTAAGATCGCAAAGTGAATTAAAAATAATCATTAAAGATTATTAAACAGGGAGTACAGTGCAAAACATAATTGAACAGAGTTCAATTATTATATTATTATTATTAAATATAATTCAGAGTATATACACCTATGTACTAATCACCATACAATAACACAATAAGAAATAATCATTGTAGACACTTTTTTAAAAAGGAATTATTTCATTTCAATGCAAGGATTGATGACATTCGCTAACCGTAATTAACCTCAAAATTCCTAAAAGTCAGACGAACATTTTGTTAATAAGTCTAAGTTTCTAATGGTGTCTAACCTACTGCGCAAAATATTTGTAAAGCATCGTAATTCGAGGCATGTTAGTTTTATTTTGTAGCTCAAAAGGATTCACCCTTGAGATATAAGAAATTTGAAGAAAATAAGTTTTTAATCAGAGTCAATATTAACAGCCTGCTGGGTTACCAGAGAAATAAGCCAGGTCAATTGTAATCACTAAATAATTGTTTAGTTGTATTAATATAATTAGAAAACCACTCAGTGAGTAATAAAACAATAATATCTCAATGAAGAAACGTTGTACTAACTTATTGAAGTCATTTTGAATAATTTTGTCTTGTTTAAAAGAGTTGTAATTTCAAGCCACTCAAACAGTTACGTTGGCAGCATGGACGTGTGAAGCGACAACCATTCAAATTTACAAACCATAACAAGAGAATAATTATTGGATTAGAACAATTTCATAGTAAAGTCAAGTGAATAATTTAGCAAGATTAATTAAAATTATTTCGTTTATTCATATAAAAAATAATTTTATGGAATAACAACATAGATTCCATATGGCGCCCTAATAACCCAAAACTAAGCTCACTTACTTTTAAACAGTGCTAATCGACTGTTTTGACTGATCAGTTGTTTTATGACATACCACGACAATTTGGACAACCATCTCAGACATATAGACGCCACCAGTTCTACACCAAAGGTACGTGCAAGTTGTAATTGAATGTGTTATAAACTATTCAAAACAACATTATTACATGTACAATTTAGAGCGACGGAATTGCGACGGAACGTCAAGATTATTCCACAGTACTACTGAAGAAATAAAACAGATTACAATAAATAAATCAATAAATAAAAATAATTATTTAATAACAAGATTAAATAATATAAGGGGTACGATCCAGATATATTACAATATTTATGTGAATTATAATTTATATATATACCTAATTTTGAAAACGTTGAACGAAAGATTAGAGTTCATTTTCATATCTAACTTTATTTTGCATTACACTTTGTCTGGCAACATGGAACGCAAAATGGAGACACACTATAGAACTTTAACGATTGTGTGCAATTTCTATAGGCTAAATAATGTCTTGTTTCAGGAAAGTGTGTTAACTTTTTTCTGAGTGACCGCTTTTAACTATCGATAAAGTTTCTAACGGCTGTTATCTCTTAATGGTGGTTTTACTAACATCCGCTTGGACCCGGTTTCTAAATGCCCGTTTAAGCGACTGTTCTATAATAATTGTGAATGTTGCTTCTGACTGGTGCAAGTATCATCATCATCACCAGTTCATGGATTAGGCCCTAGACCTAGGGTGATAATACAAGGCGACCACGGGTAGACGGCTTGCGCTTCAAGAGTTCACACCGTCTCCTTCTGTGGTCTTCTTTAATCTTCTGGTGAAATGATACACCATTTAATTCGCGACTTATATCCTCGATCCTTTTCCGATCCAGGAGAGAACAACCTTGCGTCCCTCTTAGAAATTTCATTTTAGTTGCCTGAATCCTCTGTACATCCCTTTTACCAAGACCCCATGTCTCACTAGCATACAGGAATGTGTGGACAGTCACAGTTTTGTAAAATTTCATTCAGGTATCCTTCAGCGTTTTATTTTTCAGGTACCTATGAATCGTTTCACAGATGCGTCTAAATTTCGTTAGCTTACTATCCCATTCAATATCGGTTCCATATGAGATATCACAACCCAGGTTACTAACTTGATCCAAAATACGAGTATTCACGACAATCTTAACTGCATATATATATATATATATATATATATATATATACATTGTAGCGTCACAGAACGTTCCATAAAAAGAAATCATTTATATAGTAAGTTAGCATAGGAGGAAAGTGAAGTGAACAGTATCGAACCCAAGTAGTCCCAAAAAATTGTGTAATTTTGTATAATAATTATTTCTATCAACTTGAAAAAACGACCAAACTATGACTAAGACAAAACCCCATATATATTATTAAAGTGAATAAGAGTGAAAAAACCATAAGACACTATAAGAGAGAGAAATAATGTCAGAATCCACCAGAAGAAAGTCAATAATTATTAAGTTTTATAACTATGAATATAGTATTAAAAAACTATTTTTTGTGAATAGATGGACATGATCCATCATTATATTATGTGATGTAAATAAAATAAATGTATTAAATGACTTAAATACATTATTAGAAAGAGTTTAAGTTAAAATAAAAATTGTATATTTGCAATGACAAAAAATATTAATGTGTTGGATTTGAGACCATACACCAAGATTTCATGAAAAAATCAATTATTATCAGATTTAAATAAAAACTATATGTAATTGTCAAGCAGACAATAGTGAACAATTTATCATAAATAAAGAAAGCTGTCAAATGAATAAAAAGCAGCCAAAATAGCCAAAAACAGTGTTAACTAAAAACATGTAATAGGCATCTAATATTGTATAATTTATGAATTTAATGTTGCCAAAATGCAACCAAACTGTATTAGAAAGCTGTAATATGATATAAAGCAACTATACTAATATACCTAACCAACTTTAACGTTGTAATAGTCAAGTCAGCAAAATATTTACTTATACCATGTATGGCTGAAGCCAATTATCCAGTACAAAAGAATCATATCTGGCTAAAATACTTGCATAATACTAACAAAAATAAGATAGAAAGGTACAGTACATCAAAATACCTTAATAAGAAATAAACTCAGTTGAAAGTAAAATCAATTCTAAAAGAATTTAACTATTTAGAGTGAGATTTGTCACACCATAAAAAAATGACATCTCAAGACAATCAATGATGCTATGTCATCTTGTGATAAATATAATATATGTACCAAGTAACCAGGTATCACAAAAGATAGACAAAATAATAAACTCTGTGTGTATAGTGGTGAAATAACACATATATTAAGGAAAAAGACTAATCATTGTATTAGAAAATTGACAAGAACCTAGGCCATGAGCAGAGGCCATATAAAATTGTATTTATTTGTGTTTTATTGATGTTCAAATTTGTTTATTTTGTTGTAGGAGAGTAGTAGTAGTAGATGTCCAGCTTGTGAAGGGAACTTTATAACTCCACAACAATTTTTATTAATAATATTGAGTTTTTAATGACTACAACTCAAGGTGAGGGTTGTAAATTGTAATGTTTTTTAGACTTAAGTTAATTAGATACCAATCATATTTAGTATCGCTAGATTCAGTAAAAAAAACAAGGAATCTAAATACATTAATGGCATAAAAATTGTAAGTACTAATGTGAAACTGTTTGATAAATACCAGTGTAAATTTTGAAATATCCATTGTATGAAGAATAAGAAATTCGTTCTAAAAGCTTCTACGGAAGTGAAAATTGTTCTATGACATTCCATTTCGTTTATTCTCGAACAATCTAGAAAGAATTTTACACAAATATACCGGAAGTCGACGAAAACAGTCACCCCGATTTAGTATAAAAGCGAGACAAAATTTGACCAGAAATCACTTGAAGATTGAACTCCAGAATTGATGCATCTCACACAACACTGATCAACGCAGCTAAGGCGAAACCGAGAGGCGAAAAATCGACAAGACACGGCAGGAAGGCTTTTCCCGTACATAGACATACCCGACTGACTTAACCTCAACGAGAGTATACGCCAAAAAATATCGCTGAAATAGAGCAGCGATACGGCAAATTCTAATAGAAAGCACGCAGCCAGAACGTCGACGGCCCAGGAGGGTCCCAAACATTTAATAGAGAACGAATTCTGCTGTGTTCGCATTGACTGACTAACGTGACAAATAATTCCCCCGAACGTAAACAAACCATACATCTAAGCCTTCCTCAAAACTGCATGGGGATCAGCGCTGCGGTGGCAGATTTCTGAATCAACGCTAGACAGATGATTCGTAGTGGCGGCGTTTGAACGAGATTTTACTGCCAAACGTTTTGACAAAAAGTGCGGAAAAAGTAACGATCGAAAAAATTGACTTTAAATAGATTCAGTGTACACCCGAAGAGGCGAGATCGAGAAACTACCCGAAGGAAGTGTCCAGTGAGAGAATAAACGACCATTGGAACGTGAGTTACCAAAATTAAAATCATTGTTACCTGGTTACATTTATCACACAGTTGTACTTTACACGCCACACATACACCTTCAAATCACTTAGTTTTTTTCTTGTAAGGCATCTAATTGATATGTCTTGGTAGTTCAAAGGAGTCACGTCCTGAGATTAAAGTTTTTTCACATATTAAACTCATGCTTGTCAACTGAGTCAGAATCTGAAATACTAGCCGATACTTGATTGGACATATAAAAAGTTGTCAATAATAATAACTTGTAAAATTTTTTCTCTGCAATTTTATAATTTTTATGAATGTTAGTCCTTCAGACGATTTGTTTGTTGTTTTTAAAGAATCATTAAACATAACTGATTTTTCAAAGCTAAACTGACTTGTTTAAATTTTTTCGTAGATTTAAAAATTTTATCAATCACATTTAATTTTTTCTTGGAACAAACGTTTCCAATTGGCGCCCACAAAAAGCATAGTTTTAAGTTGTGTTACAGGACTACATCACTGCAGAGGATCCAGTCAACAGGGTAAGTAACAAAAGTGCGCGGAGGTAACGCCCGACACAGTTTACAACACTTTTACAATTACAACACCCTATATTTCTTTTTGTTATAACATATATATAAAATTTTAATAAACACATGACGAATTGACACAACATACATCAAAGCGACATCACGTTGTTTAGGGCATACGTGCATTTGTTCGTATGAACAATTTGAATTCGTCCGTTTAGTCGCCCAAACTGTGGCGGAACTCTTGTGCTTCAATTTTGTACGGCGTTGGTAAGACTGCGCCCACAGCGTGCTACGGCCTCGGACACAACGTGATAGAGTATCGAAGAACTTGAGTATTCGAGTCGTGTGCAGAATTGATCATTAACCCACGTGCCTTCTAGATCATTGTTAACTAGAACCACACTAAATAATTAACCACACTAAGTTGAAACAAAAAAGACGTCATGCGTTCGACGACAACAAGGAAGAAATACGCTTACAACTGGCGAAAAAGAAGTGCTGGAGAAAAGCGTCAATTCTTTTATACTAAACAAATATCGTCGGGGTTAGATAATAACTTTACATAACAACCGGGGCAAAGGAAAACAAGATCATATATTTTTGACGTGTGTAATATATTTACTGAAAGTGACAGAAGTTTAAATAAGCAATGAAAGTAACTCATACAACTAGTTGTGTGTGTGTGCTTTTCACAGAGGAGGCCTGCCTGTGTCTGCCGATGACAGAAAACGATAAATTGTGAGCGAAAGAGAAAAAGAACTGCAGCAGTCACCGTGCCGGCAATAAATCCTTCGCCAGGAACGTTTTGTTACACACACACACACACACACACACACACCGGCCTAAGTCACAAATCATATTAGCGGAATGTGACAAGTAAGAATTTTTACGCTTCAAAGTTTACCTTCCAAAAGAAAAAAAATTCTCTGAGATTCGATTCTTGGTGTTACTTATTGAGGTTTCCTTTTGTAATCTTATTTCTTTATCACTAAATTTACTTTCAAACAAACATGGTCGATTTTAATAATTTTAAACATGTGTCAAGTGCCTAACCTACCTGCTATTACTACTTTCCATAAATAATCAATTTCAGTAATATACAATATAGACAATTCATATAAATACGTACATTCAAATATCATGAAATTCTTCTATGTCTTTACTCAAGAACTGGACGCCTGATGAGGCCTTAAGGGCTCCACGACGATGCGAGTCAGGCCTGGCGACTGGCCAGAGCAAATCACTCAGAGATGCCTCCATGATTACACGCCCATCATGTATTCGTGGACCGCACCATAGCTGCTTGCGCCGGGCGAACTACCGAGCTGCACTGTAGGAACCTGGCGTTCATCGGGCTCCGGCCTAGACAACGCAAACAAACCAAGGGCGCAAGACGCCCCGTGCATCTTCCGGCTGTCTGTCTGTCTAGGTAATTATATTTTTAACTCGTTTAAAAGATTCTACTATACTTTAGGTTTTAACCGCTTTACCATCATATTTACTGGCTTTGTTTCCATTCGTGATTCTCTTTACTTTAGTCTTAACGAGGTTTATTCCTGTTCAAAACAATATACAGGGTGATTCAAAAAGGACTTAACAACTTTGAAAGCATACACAAATTTATTCAGATAACTTACAGAGTCGGTTGAGGTGTCATTTCAAAGCAAAACACATCAAGTTTGTCATCCAACATTCATTGTGGTTCGATGTAGCTACCATTCGTAATGCGGCATACATCCCACCTGAAGTCGATTTCATTCCAGACTTTAGCCAGTAAGTCAGGCGTCACTTCTGCAGCGGCGGCGTTAGTTCGAAGTTTCAGCTCAGCAAGATCAGCAGGTAAAGATGGTACCAAAACCCAACCTTTAATGAAACCCCACAAGAAAAAATCTACCGGTATCAAATCTGGGGAGCGAGGTGGGCATGTAATTGGACCTGCACGACCAATCCACCGACCTGGGAATCGGGTATCAAGAAAATCTCGGACTTCTACGCGGTAGTGAGGTGGTGCCCCATCTTGCTGATAGTAAAGGCGTCCATCTTGGTCATCCTCGTCTAACTGAGGAATTAGAAAATTTTCTAGCATATCCAGATACACGATACCATTTATAGTTGCCTCCTGGAACAAGAAAGGGAGAATTGTACACTTTTTGTTTGCTAAGGGCACAAAAAACTTTGACCTTAGGGCTATCACGAATATGCTGCAAGGTTTCAAGTGGGTTTTCACTACCCCATATTGGGCAGTTATGGGTGTTTACCTTGCCACAGATGTGAAACGTTGACTCATCACTAAAAATTACATTGTCTAGGAATGTCTCGTTGTCTGCAATTCTATCAAACATGTCCACACAAACGGGCGGGCGAGCAACATTATCTTCATCTGTAATGTGTTGAACCATGGTTAGCTTGTATGGCTTCAAGTGCAAGCGTTTACGTAATACCCGCCAAACAGTCGGTTGTGGAATGGCCAGTCTCCCGTGACGCACGTCTAGTTGATTTCTTAGGACTACGGGAAAAGCTTTCTCTGAGTTGTTCCACAGCAGCTTCAGGAACTTGTGGACGTCCTGGTGATTTTGCATGTCGAGACAGAACAACCAGTCTCCACGAAGGTTTGGTGCCAAGAGTAAATTGTAGCCCTACTAGGAGGCTCCCTACCATACTCCGTACGGAATTTACGTTGAACTGCAGTTGCTGATTGCGTATCGTGAAACCAAAACACACAGCGAGCACGTTCCGCACCAGTAAAAGTAGCCGTTTTCAACAACAATGATGACAGCGCTACTGGTGGGTGTATTCGGTATTAATGGACTACGTGAGTCAAAACTTGATGTGTTTTGTTTCGAAATGACACCTCAACCGACTCTGTAAGTTATCTGAATAAATTTCCGTATACTTTCAAATTTGTAAAGTCCTTTTTTAATCACCCTGTATAACAGAGGATAATAGTGGTCGCTGATGAAAATTTAATACAGTGTATAAAATGCGTTAAAATGTTGCCTGCCTCGGGCTGGTGTCCCAGTTGTTGCTACTATGTGTGTACTATGGTTTATTGAATCAATATAACAACGTATCTATGCGTGCGTGCGCGCGTGCTCGCTGTGCGTAAAAGAGTTTTACGTTGTCGTCATAATTATATACTCGTCGCTGTATTGGACGGCGTCCTACGTGGACAACAAAAAATCGCACGCAAATGCGATTGTGCGATTTCTTCTCAACGTCTCCCGCGGGGAAAAACTTGTGTCCCACGTACAGTCTGTAAAATGAACGGTGGCGGTTGGGACCGGCCAGACTGCCTGAGGTGCCCTCATTCACGCACGCACACTCACAGCCGGCCCGCGCGCCACAGGTATGATTCGCAAAGTGTGCCGCATAATTACAACTTTTTAAATTTGATTTTAATGCCTAACGAAATTACCATATTTGTAACATCCACGAAATTTTAAGAAAAATGAGTCTAAACACGACATAATTGCGACAAATCTCTGTTTTCAACACTATAAAAATCTGATCAACCGACTAATGTTGATGTGGAAAAATAAAAAAAATAAAATATTGTTGCACTCAAATTCAAATTTTATTCTTTCGTATTCATACAGTAGTATACACGGTAATCGTCAGTAACATATAAATAACTAAATATGTACACAAATTAGACATACATACTATTATAGGTCTACATAAGTAACAATAAATCCTACTTCCTACAGTCGAAATTATTCATGTTTAACCTTTCCTTGTATGACATTTATCGTCAATGCAAACAAACCTATAATAATTTTTAAAATGATTTTGAGAATATATTACAGAATGCGACTACCCTACAATTTTTATTGGTGATAATAATATTTGTATAATAAATAAAAATAAGCATACAATTATGTAAGAAAATGTAACCACAAACATGTAAACTTAAATATTAACATTTTAAATTAATGGTACATAATTATTACACCAGATTCATGAGTCTTCACTTACTGCTTTTACTGCAGAGGAGCGATGCCGAATTCGTATTCTTCGCTAGTATTTGTTGTTTGGTATCATTTTTCTTAGAATTTTACGCAGAATTGAAAAACAATAACGGTTTTGAAATTTTTTAGCACAGTAAAAAAATGCTCTTGCGCTTAGAAATGTCCAGTATGTGAGTCACGGCGGCCACCAAGGGCCAGGTATAATCCGCTGCGTGTGTGCGTTAAGTCGGTCCGGCCTGTCCCAACCGCCACCGTTCATTTTACAGACTTTAGGCACTCTCTCCTCAGAAACTGAGTCAGAAGTTGACCATAATTTCAGAAATCTTAACATTTATTTCGGATTTCATAACTACGCTTGGATTACGTGGTCTTCTTTTTTTATATTAGGCTACAATTAGAAACGCTCAAACTTATAACAATCTAACATACGAGTGCACGGTTTCTTTTACCTACGTAGAACATTAAACCGCGCAGCACCTGTCTCTCATAGATGCAAAATACAAGCACCCTTTAGTAGCGCTATCAACCGCTAGAAGCGCTAGCAGTGATCCGGTGAAAATAAGGACAGTTTTTTACATCCATGTTCCATAAGGAAATGGAAGTATGGTGATGGCGGAAAAAATCGTGTTCGAGATAAGGGCTGATTCTGATTGTACTACTACGCTCAAAATATGAACAAAGTCATTTTCCGAAAACTGTCTGTATGTGTGTCTGTGTGTAGAATTGTTTCTATGGCAAACGATAAACGATAACTGCCCCAGATTCAAACAGAATCAAATAATGTTTAGTATATGTGCCTGAGTTGTAGAGGACTATTGATTTTGGTGAAGATCGGTTAAGAGGAAGGGGTAGTTTACCTGCATTTTTTATGTTTTAACAAGAGTAAAGTAATTAATTTTGATAGATAAAGTATCCTGAAAAGAAGATCATAATAATCCACTGTAGAAAGGTAGATGAAATATATATAAATGAAAAGGGTAGTTGAAGAAGGAAGGGTAATTTTCTATAAATGACAATGATAGTTGAAGGGGGAGGGGATCATTTTTTATATGTGTACTACGATATCGGTAAACAAAATGTAATTGTTGTTAAAATTCTTTCCCGTGCTGTTTGGCCGTAGTTCAACGTTTTCTGCAAAACTAGACGTTTCGTCAGCGGTATCGGCTGCCATCATCAGTGAAAATCGAGTGCGCTAACGTGATGTGGTATACGTTAGTGACCACAGTACTTTGGTTAAGGCTGAAGAAAGAAGTAGTTTCTGTGGAAATATTTCGTTTCGCCCTGTTCATCACATAACAGTATTAGAGAAACATTATAAATTTACCAATATCGACAACAGATAAGGTATCTGTACTTTGCACCACTTTACCATATAATACAAGATGTGAGAAATTAATCACCATGGACGGATGGAGGGCAAATGACCCGAGAAGCGGACTTCATTCATCCTCCCAAGCGTTTTCAACCCCCCCACATTGGACCGAGTCCAACGTTTATTTTTCCGGCAACAGTCAAAAAACACTTGACCTCTGTTGATTGCTTTCTTTCCAGCCACTTTGTATGCATCCGCTGTTTCCGTCTGTTGTTGCGGTCGATCGCAGGTTCAAATAAAAAGCCCTTTATCTGACCTAGTAAATTCTCTCACATCCATCTTCTCTACATACGTGACCGTCTACGTCTACGTTGTTTTTGCACAGGGTGAATGATAATATCTACCTGTAATATAATTCTTGTTAAGGGGAGTCGAATCTGAACGCAAAAAGTAAAAAAAATTTCACAATTCTCGTTTTATTAAACTTTCAACTTTTGTGAATACAGCGCTGTATACAAACTGTGAAACACGTTTTATAAATAATTTAAAGTACGCGTACAACACAATACTTCCAACTTCACTTGAATAAATCGCCACTTAAACTGAACTGACTGTCGCTAAATGTTTATACCCCGCTGAGCTGCCAGAATAATATGTCACTTTTTCAATGACGTGTTAAACAGACGCTCTTGAACACGGCTGCCTAGACTAGGGAGCCGTGTCTTGAATGCACTAGAAAAACTGACACTGATTGGGCTTGTACAGAGTGCGCCGACCGGTGCGGTCTAGAACAACCTCGGTTGTTGACGTATGATAACTGTCACGTAATTGTCTTTTATCGCAGAGCAGCATATGTACGCTACACACACACATTACAGCTGGTCTCTGCTGGCATAGTAGAGAAAAGAGCAGAACAACGCACTTCATTGTTCGAGAACGTTCCGTTGCGTAACAATACACGTGGGTGTGGTTATGTGTGGGAAAGTGGAAAGGTCTGACAACCTTTCTTGAGCGGCCAGCTTCACTGACCCAGCGAGCGAAATAAAAGTATAGCATCATAAGTTATCTAAAGAGGGGCACGCGATATCAGTTTGTTGTTATCTTGCACGCTATCCTTCTCTCTCAAATACTATCGCTTCTCAATAACACTATAGCAAGCTTCCAATGTTCTTGCCCCCGACGTTCACACTATTAAAGACTGTACAAGGTTGTTGTGCGCATGTGTATAAAAAGAATGAAAATTCTGTTAGCTTCTCGAAACGAGGTGTTCGTCTAAACAACTCCTCATGCCTAAGCGGCTGTTCAGATCAATCATTAAATTTAGGTATCTTTCGAATGTAAAATAGACTACTTTTCTGAAATTTCGTTTTTCTTTACCAGCCAGCGGGAAATTAGTTTTTGGGTACCCCTCGTAACTCTGTACGAATTTAGGCCTAATTGGGCACCATTTTTCTTCAATCTTCAGGCATATTATCGTAGCTGGCATCCAAGTATAATTCATAAATAAGTGAAGGGTCGTACAATTTATAAATGCTAACAGATATTAGTCGAATGGAGAGTGTTATAAAATTGAAATATCTAAGGGAAATAATTCAAGAGAATGGTTTAGAAAAATCCGCTATAGAAGAAACGATTCATAAAATGGAAAGAGCATATGGTAAAACTAAAGATATTTACAATAAAAATTGCATATCTAAAAATGCTAAAATAAGGCATTACAGTAGACTAGTGAGGCTAGAATGCCTATACGCAAGTGAATGTCTAGCATTGAATTATACTTTAGACAAACTAGAAATACTGAAAGACGAATACTAGAAATAGAATTCTAGAAAGACGAGTTATTAGAAAAGTATTAGGCCCACGAAAAACTTCAAAAGGTTGGAAATTAAGAAGTAATGATGAAATATACCAAAGTTTAGAAAATATACAACAGAAACAATGAGATAAAGAAGACTAGTATTTTTGGGGAATTTATATAGAATGGACGACAATTGGTTAACAAAACAGATCTTCAAATATCTGTGGGGAAAGAAGTCAACATCAAGTTGGATTAAAGAAGTTCAAAAAGATTTAGAAAAAAAATAATGTAAACGCAGAAGAAGCAATTGAAAGGGAATTTCTTCGAGCAAAAGTATTAAAAATGAAAGGAATCCAGGGTACCAGAGAGAAAAACGTAGTTTCAAAGTGGACTGAAGACAGGGAGAAGAAGAATAGTTGAAAGATGAAAGGATATTGGAGATAAAGGAAAGAACAAGGAATAAAGAATTGAAATTGGCATTTGGTCCTCAGATGCCCGATACAATAAAAAAATATATATGTGAAGGGACCGTTGTAAGCAAAAACTGATTTGTAATTTAACACTCATTTAAATTTTCACGACTGCGTTTTTTAAATTTACATTTACTTACGTTCATTTAAATTTATGTATACGACAGCATATGCTTATGCTCATACAGTGCAGTTTAGTAGTAACCGTTAATGAATATCTTATGAAAAGTTTTTTAAGTTTCGAAAAATGAGTAGACACAATTTTTAAATTCACGGTTGTTTGTTTGCTGTCATATCACTTCATTTTCAATTGTCGTGAAGATGACAAAAAAACTGTTGACATGTCAAAACAAATGTTTTACTCGTTAACCGAAACTGACAAAAAACAGTAACTGTAGAAAAAGAAGAAGAAAACAGCTGAAGAAGAATAAAGAAGAGAAAAAAGAAAAGGAAAAGAAGGAGAAGAAGAAAAAACGAAGAATCAAAAGATTTGCTTTGTTTAGTATACGCTTGTTTGCTTTGTTCAGTCGTGTTCCGAAAACTATTTTTCTGTTTTACCATTGAAGAAAATTTAACATCTGAAAGGTTGAATCGAACGCACGACGCTTGCGTAGGCAAAACGATAAAACCTAGGCCAACAAATTTAATTATTAGAGAATATTAACTGTCACAAATGCGAAGACAGAAAGCAAAATGGAGGGGAGAGAGAGAGAGAGTGAGATTGAAGGCAAGCTACAACAGACTTATACAAAGTAAATACTCTTTATAAGCGCTTACATCTCACTAATTAACTTTACTACTGCCAAGTTCTCACGCACGGTGGTTGCTGAGTGTAACTTCTTGAGAGAGCAAACCAACTTACGCGCTCGCATGTGTGTGTGTGTGTAAGATGTGAGCCGGAGTGACTGTGTGTTTAATTCAAAGCATTAATTTAATTCCATACATTAAAACTCGACTGTACAAAACTTTAGTTTTAGAATATATACGTATGAGTGTGTGTAAACTTAGAGGGCTTAAACTAAAAACTCGTTATAATTAATAGAGTTATATCAAACGTCTTTTCATTTACATTTGCTTTTCCTTCGTCTTCTTCTTCTTCTTTCTCTTTTTATTTTTCTTCCCATTCTTCTTCGTGTTCTTTTTACGACTACTGTCTTCTCTGCTCTTGTCCTCCAACCAGACATTTTCTATTTAACATCGTAGAAATGACATTTCATCACTGTCTACCTCGAATTTCTCATTCTACCTACAAAGATTCAACCAGTATTACAATCTTTGGGATACCCCTAGTTCGGGGTGTTAAATATAAAGAGTTTTAACTTCACGTTTCGCGCTAATAAATACAAAGATTCTTAATTTTACGATTGTTATTGTGTCTGATAACTAAGTATATCTGCTCGTTATCATGTCAAATCAATAATTACTGTTGGGCGCCAGAGCAGAGTATCTCAGGGTTTATCAAATAATGACTCTTTCTCGTTCAGATTCTAATAATATTCTATATTGAATCATTCATATTACAGACATGTACATTCAATTTCTAATTCTCCACATTACACATTCTTTATATGATACGCGCACATAACAAATAATACTTTCTTGTCTCGTATTTCCGCGCACTAATCTATATATTCTTCATTCCACGATACTACTTACTCCTTTCCTACTCTTTATCATAACAATCTCTACATTATTTACAAGTTTGGAGTAACGTTGCCGTTATAATTACATTAACTAAGTTATTCTACTGAGTGACATAGACTCCTTTAGACTCTTATCCCATCAGACTTTTATAGACTTCTAATTTTTTACGTTCTTCTCTTTTTATAGTTTACTTGAAGGTACCATTTCTTCTGTCATAGCTGATTCCTTTCCCATTGGTTATATTTTGAAAATTTTCCCCGGTATGTTTGAATATACCCAGTCATACATCGTAATTCTTTCGCGCTCTTTACTGACGCTTTCGTTGATTGGTTGAATGAATGCGGGCACGTTTCTTTGCCGCGTGGCCGTTTAACTTGTTAAAAACGACGCTACTTTGTAACTTTCACACTTTACGTTGGGGTGTAGCCCATTGTCTTTTGGAGGACACTGCCTCGCCTTTCTAACGGGACTTACGCGTTTTTTGCTGTTTTGGTCATACAAAGCATTTTATGTTTTTATGGCATGCAAGGTACAGACGTCTATTATATTTCTATTTTCGCTGGCGACAGAGTGTCGGCGCATTGGGCCTCGACCTATTCATTCTTATTCTACACATTTTCTTTTTACATACATGTCAATTTCTTACTTACTATTACTATTCATAATTCATTTTTATTATTAATGATTGTATATAATATATGATTAATTGATAACTCGTAAAGTTATGTTACACCAGCAATGTTTTTTAATGAAAATACAGTTTTTTACATGAACAATACAATTTCTTTCTGTTGTTATACAACACCGACTCTGTACTCATCTATCTTCCTCACGTAATACCTAATTAAAGTTTGTTGGAAATAAACTGCGAGCTCTTGGGCCGTGGTCCACTAAAGTTATTGTTTTAAGACGTTTTGGCCTCACCTCTGGAGGCCATCTTCAGTGAACAAAACGATTCAACACAAATGGCACGATGTTTATCAGTAACCACGGTTCTGAAGCAAAGAATGTGGGGAGTGACGAAGAGAAGGAAGAGGATGAAGAGGAAAATTTGTCTGCCACAGTACTGTGGTAATCTACAGCTCAGTAGATTGTCACAAAATAATAGCATCATTTAAAAAGTCTACTTCATTCCAGTAACATATATCTCGACTAATTGTTCTATACGAGACCTACACACACACACACACACACACACACGCACATATATTAATTTTATTAGTGCGTTTAGACAGTCGTAACTTACAGAATTTCTATATACGAATGACTTTTTGCTCATGGAGACTGGTATTAACTTTTGACTAACGAATGTTATGTGGGACAACTGTTGTATTCCTCTGATTATGCACGACGATTCACGAGACAAAATATCTTCTGTCGTCTGACGTTCACGGAACTATTCGTTTCCATGTGCACGTTGTCTCAAAATCTACTATTTTCCACATTTCAAACAACCATATCTTGCACACTCTCTGTGCTACATACATTTATAAAGTACTAGAGTAAACCATTTTTGTTTTCACAGAGTTAATAATAAAATCAATCGATTTTTCCCAGACTCTATTCAATCAGCCTGTTACGCTTTTTGCGTACACTTTAAACGCGCACACACACACACACACACACACACACACACACACACACACACACACACAGAGCGGGAACAAAATATTATCCTATCATGGGCAACGAGACCACCATCAGGTGATTATATTCCAGCCACTATTGTTACAACAATCATTCCCCTCCCCTTTCCCTACCCCACTCATACTCTTTCCACAAAAATGTACACTGCCAACGAACGTAGATAACAAAATAAAAAAATCCTCTCTACTCCACCGTTAATGGTGTGCAATAATTGGCTCCGGTCCAAAGCGGTACTGTTGTTTTTTTTTCTTTTTTTTTTGCAACATTTGCCAATAATGAAGTCCCATCTATACGCCATAGATAATACATCGATACCCGTCGTCATTCGGGATTGATGCAACAACAATAACAGCCTAATCTGACAATTTACAATGGTGGCCATTGTGTGTGTGTACGCGCGCGTGTGTATTTTAATGGGATATTAATTATATCCGTTCTATTATGTGTTGGGCCGACTTTTGAATTTAATTTTTAACGGACCGTTAAATCTGTATATTGTTTTTTGAAAGCTCAATTTTTTCCTGTTGGGCGTGTCCGTGTGGAACGTACATGCGTAAAGGGATTAATGAAACTCATGATCATCATCATCTTCACAACACGGCATAGGCAAGGTGGTGCTGCCTGTTCCGCCTTCAAAGAACCTGCAGCCATCTCGTCCTAGGTCTACCCACACACCTGTGTCCTATAGGTTTGTGTTTCCAGACTTGTTCGGCCACCCTGGAATCTGACACTCTTTCTAACTATTCTTTCCACCGTTTTTTGTAATCTTTTAATTTTTCATTCAAGTTAAATATTTATAACTCTTCTCTTACTGCCTCATTCTTTATAGTTCAAGTTTAGAACCCCTTGTAACTCCTCTTAACAACGCCATTTCCGAGACCTTTGTTTTACTGTCTTGTTTCGTGGTTGTTGTCCATAATTCACACCCATAGGACAGTACAGGAACTGCAGTAACTTTATAGAACTTTAATTTTTTATCTCACCTTACGTTGTTTTTAAAAATACGGTTAAAGTCATGTCTTATTGATATTAAATAAAATATAGCTATAGAAACTATACTAAGAAAGTACCGTTATGAAATAGAGGTGCGGGATTTTTTCAAAGAAACGCAGCCTTGAGCTGGCGACCGTCAGACGGCTGGAAAGTATGAAAAAGTCACTTAGCAAACACCCTATCATAAAATTATATTGTGCTAAAAACTAGAAAAAAATAAATGAAAGCTTGTGAAAGTTGAGTGTCTTTCAACAATAGGACCGTTATGTGTGAGGGAGAGGGTCGAGAGAGAGAAATCATGTAACGCGTCTTTTCTCACTATTTTTGAAGGCGCAGTTGTTGGACCAATAAAAAAAAGGCGTCATCTTTTTTGCGGGAGAATTTTCGTGATCGGTTGGGTAGAATTGAATTTCGCGGCACATGTAGCCAATCGGGAAACGTTCTGTAAGGATTAGGTGAGGGTAGTTCTTAGTTGAGTATAAAAAAAAACGTAGTTGGAGAAAGGGGCAGTCTGCGGAGAAATGACATTCATTAGACTCGCAAATAGTGTTGTTAAGAAATAATTATTAGTGCACATATTATTCAGTATACAGTAAAGTTACAATACGGGTGAAACTAATAACTATATTGAATCGTCTAAATAATAATAACAATGAAAGTAAATCAGTAGAGAAGGCAGATTTAATTAATGGTATTCGAGTAAAATAATAAGTCTTTATCGAATATACAAAAAATCGTCTGAATCTAAACCAAATTTCGAAGTGTGAGCGTACGGTGGGCAAAGTAAATACCACAGCGGAACTTGTTACGTATCAATTAAGCTGACGATTGCTGCATATTGTGCTGTGTTGAAAGCACTTAGCGTCAATAACTTATATATTATGTGCTCAGTAAATAGTGTGTAATACAGCACATTCGCATTCTCTCTAGATCTTAAAAATGAATGGTATCTAGTGTATGTGAATATTGTGTATAAGTGAAATGGTAATCAACGAGTGAAATACACCAGGATCTACGGCTCAGCAGCGGACCTCAGGACTTCAAGTACGGACAACGTTCAAAGGAATTTGACACAGCGCTTCGCAGATTTGTGGAATTCAACGAACAAGTAAACATTTTAATGAACACTCATGTAATATTGTAACCTAGAGTCAATTCTTGAAATTTTACTATTAGTGACTCAATCAATTTCAAAGAACCCACAATCAAAAGAAATTTATCATACAATTTACATATTGATATTACCAATCAACCATGATTAATAAATGTAATATTTAAATGCAAAAGTTATTAAACATACAAGTTATAACAATTAATATTGTGTTTATTTATTACTGGCGCCCTGGGATAAACGATAAGAGTCGCTGCCCAAAGCAAGAGTTAAGTAAACAGTTATTTATTAGTAAAATTATGCCTAACATATCAATTACAAAATAGGTGTAATAATTAGAATTTCAATAATTACTAATATTAGTTTAGTAGTGATTCCATTCAATGCTTGATTAGAATTTTATAAATTAACCCTTGTTTTGAACGGCTCAAGGGGTAGTAAGGTTCACCAAAAAGAGCTGAAGGTGTATCATAATTCCTATCATAGTGATCACTTACCAAATAACTACCATGGCTCACCTGATCTAAAATGAATGAAGCAAGAACAAGTCTAGTCAGTCTTTCTAGCGCTAAAAGCTTTTATATGTCGTCATCACAGATTGGTTTGTCACCTTTCTTCATTCGCTATTATCTTCTATTCCTTCTTTTATTTGATTTTCTCTCTGAACACCACGTCAGTCTCTTAGTCTTCATGCCTTCAGTCAACAGATCCTCCTTTTTTGTCTTCGATGTCTCTCATACTGTCTCCACACCACTATTATTTCCTACGGCCTTTATCTTTTAGACAGAAAATAAACTTTTCCATTTACATAGCCATACAATCTTAATTATTGTGTTTAGAATTTTTACTACATACTTTCCTTCCTGTCTATCAATTATGGTCTAGTACTTTATTATTCAATCACATTTCTAAAGTTATTTTCTATTTTCTCCGACCCGTGTATGCCCCTTACCAATTGTTTCTCCAAAACACTCTTCGTTTCGGCCCCACCATCGGAGGCAATCCTCAGTATCCGCCAATTCACCTCAGAGATCAGAGAGAGGTAGAAACTGTAATAGACGCTATTTCATCATCATCATCATCATCATCATCAAGGATTAAACCAAGGATGGTTTCTTCCGGTCTCAAACAGGCAAAGATTATAGTTGGTCACTCCAGCCCTTCCTCGGACGTCCCACTTCTCCGTCCCCTCGGCTTATAGTTCCATAGTTGATTGAGGATGCGGTAGTCATCCATTCGGCAAAGATGTTCCCACCAATTCAGCCGATACTGGGCGATCCGATCAAGTATACTCACAATATTCAGTTCCTGCCGTATATCTGCGTTTCTTCTATGATCATGCAGAGTACACCCTGCCATGTGCCTGAAAAATCTCATTTTAGCCGCGTGGATGCGACTGGCCTGCCCTTTCGTTAAAGTCCAATTCTCAGACCCATAAAGAAGTGTGGGAAGGGCCATCACCTTGTAGAATTTTAGGCGTGTTCCTTTACTTTCTGACTTAAGGGCTCGCCTAATGGTTCTGCACATACGATTGAACTTATGCAACTTATTCACAACATCGTTGCTTGCATTATAAGACACACTGTATTCCAGCTATTCAAAATTGCCAAATTGTTCCAGGACAGTACCATCTATAACAATTTTTCCCGGTACGCTATTTCGTGCGACTAGTATTTAAGTCCATACCGTCATCAGATACGTTAATAATAACTTACAGTTTTTAACAATGCGAATAGAGATACATCACCCCCTCCCGCCTTGAAATCTAATCAGGTTTCAATTTTTGAAACAGTAAACGGTGTCAAGGAAATTCTTTCTATTTTATGTTTATTATATATTTACGTATGCATAGTAGTACAGTAGTCACACAATTTGTACCAATGTATACAATTTTTGTTTCAATATACCCCAGTAGCGTGACGTCCATGTAACCGCTGTTGCCGGGGACAACAGTAGGCCTACTGGAAATAAGAGAAAATAATATTAATTATATTACAGAATAAATACTATAGTTATTGAATAATTTGAACTCCGAACAATATTAGTAGGGAAACTTGAAGAAAAGCGTAGCATTGTTGTCCAACTGCTGGGCGCTTGCACCGTCTTGTTTTGTTGGCTCAGACATCGGCAATGTTTTACTGCGTACGGTCATTGACCTCGTAATAGTTGTCACTGTACAAATTGTGGATGGGGGGACATATTCGTCCACCCAATGTGTTGCCGCTGTACGAACCGGCAAAACGCTCAGTTAGCAGCTATGTTCGTTTTCGGAACTGACGTGCAGCAGATACTACGTACCTATCTGTGTTTTGTTCGTTTAGTCATGTGTTTCTCTGTTTGTCTTTATTATTTTTAATTCGACTATTTTTGTTCCGATTTATTCTGTGTAAGTATAATCAGAATCGGATCCCGTTGAACCGAGACCCTCTTCTTCTCTCAGCGAAAGATAGAAAATGCTCTAATAAGAACACTTGGTTCAAGAAAAAATTCGAATTAATTTTTAGGTAAAGTTTTAGATCTATCACAACCGGCAACAGGTGTTATGTACCCACGATACGCCACTTATTGTAGCCTATACAAAGTGTGTGTGTGGTTGAGTAGGCCTACTGTTCCAACACTCAATACTGCACTTTCTGTTGATTAGTTAGTTAAGTATCTACACTAAAAACTCATTTATCCGAATTTGATGGGACCGCGCCCGTTTCGGATAAACGAAATTTCGGATACACCAAAATTACTATTTAAATAATAATACAGATGTAAGAAGGGTAATTTTATTTAATAATAATAAAAGATACTTACAGTGAATATGACACAATATACTATAAAACGGCACAGAAATGTACTGTTATAATGCATAACAGTATACAGCACGTTCTGTTTACAATATATGAACATAATACTTTAATTATGGAGTACCCCATCGATAATTTGGAGTACCTCTTATCCCATTTAGTTCTGATTATTGACTTTCTACTTTATATCACGTGGAATCACTTGTCTACGCTATTAAATATAGATCATAGCGACAGGAAAATGCTTTAGTGTATTTTTAAAATTTACTAAAAAATGTTTCGGATAAACCGGATTCTCGGATAAACTAGTTTTTAGTGTATTCGATAATGATTTACCTTTACGCGCAGACACGTTGTAAGGGTAAATGGTGCATTCTGTACTAGACTACAACCGTTAATTGTACTGACTGTTCAGCTAACCAATACTCTTTGAATGTGTGTGTGTGTGTGTCCTTTGTGAGGCTTACAGTTAATGTGTTTACTTCTGTGTGTGTGTGTGTGCGGTTGTATCATCTCTTACAACCAATATTGATAGTGAAACAACCGGAAGGGGCTGCACGCGCGCGCGCATGTTTGCCAACCCGTAAGTGGTTACCAGTAGTACGCTTTGTGGTAACGTTAGCCTCAACGCTAAACTGTACGCCGTTCTCCCGATCCGTCGTGGTTACCGGAATAAATAATTGCTGCTGCAGCGGTAACTGTGAGTCTGTATCGAACTGCTCACTGTTGTCTGTGGACGAATCTATTGACTGACCCGAAACAGTGTTGTACGAGGCTTGATTAAAACGTTTATGAAGTTTAAAATTTAATTAAGAAAGTCGTTACAATGACAAACAGAATTATCACTGTTGCACACCACTATAGAAAAATGATTCTGATTAGCGCTTTCAAATTATAAATTAAAATGGCGCAGTTTATAAATTAAAATGTAAAGAATGGAACAAAGTGTACCTAGGTGAGACAGGACGGAAATTCGTACGCAGGTTGTCTGACCACAAAACGTGGAGAAGGTAATAGAACAACGAATTCGTTATATGCAAGACATTTCATAGAAGACAACCATACGTTTGTTAATCCTTTGGAAGACTATGAAATTTTAAAAATAGTAAATAACACAGTTGAAAGAAAGCTTAGGGAGGAGTTAGAAATATTAAAATAAAGAGAGAAAGGGTTAGACAATTTAATGAATACTAAAACTAATGAAGAAATATTTTATAATATAATTAAGAAGTAAAAGGTAGGGGACGGATAGATAACATTAAGAATTAAATTGCATATATAGATATTATTGAAATATGGGTGAGTGACCGCGCCCAAAATTTGAATGAGAAAGGCTTTACAACGTTAGGTTTTGAAAAGAATGTACACACACACAAACACACACACACACAACACACATACACGGAATGTGCTAGAAAAATATATAACTGTACAGACGAGGGTGACAGGGCTCGGAGGTTGGGAAGGGACGTTCGACTTATAGCTTGTTTGCGAGGGGTGTGAGTGGACAGTGGGGCGAGTAGGGGTGTGAAGAGTTTTTTTTTACTCTGTTGTTGTTATTTCCGATCTGACGATGAGCTGAGAAGCTTGAAAGCGCTAATCGGAATAACTTTTCTATAGTGGTGTGGAACAGTGATAATTCTGTTTGTAAAAAGTTTACGATCTCCAGGAAGAATGATTACACACGTTTATACCGAACAGGTGTCGGAAATGTCTGTGTATAGGCCTATGTCTGTTCCGTAATGTTATGCGTTAAAAGTGTTGCTATTCGTAATAGATGCATAACGAGAGTCATTCACACTAATGCCGGCACCGCAGACTCCATTTAGATTTGGATGCGAGTGCGCGCGCGTGCTTCTGTGTGTGTTACCAAATACACAGACGTTGGTGCAGCCCGGTGCAAGTGAGTCCCTAATGAGCCGAGTCATTAGGAGCAAATACATAATACACACTCACACATAGTAAATAATTAACTGTATGATGACGTGGCTCACGGTGGTAGTGTCTGTACGCTTGGAATTGTTTTGTTTAACCTGTCCGTTCAGTTCTCCCTAATGTCTGGTCAACGTTTCTGAATGCACGTAAAGGAGTTTCTTTAATACAAGGTTTGATCTGAAAGTTAATGCAGTTCTTGTTTATTTTAAAAATTATGTCTTCATTCATCCCCTTCATCCTCCAAAGTATGTGTCTTATATTGCCTCCCCTTCAAAGTAGTCTCTGTCGAGTGTAACACGATTAAGCCACCCAGCCGTTTTGCAGTCTTCAAAATAATTCGAGCATGCACTTTTTGGTACAGTTTTGAGCTTGCCTAGCGATTAGAGGTTACGTCTTCAACGGTCGCAAAACGTTGTGCTTTCGTGGAAATTATCACTATCGGGAGGGGGAAAGATCGCGTTGGGACACATCTGCCGAATACGGCAGTTGCCGTGTCATCATTATAACGTTTTCTGTTGCCAAACCTGACAAAAATTTTAAAACGCTATGACGTGCTTCCAGGCGCAGTATCGGGCTGCAAATTTTCATAAATTATTCTTCCGTAAATCTGTCCGTTTTCTACGAATTGCTTCATACAAATGGCCTAAAATGTCCGAATAGTAATCTTTATTTACCACTGCGCCTAGCGATGAAATTTCGTGGAACGCAAAAACATAATCTTCGTCTGACAGTCACGATCTTCAACTCATTTACGGCAGTCTTTGTAGTTTTTATACCGCTTGTTCATGCACAGCAGTCTCGTCAGAAATGCCTTCTGAACATGTTTACCAGTACAGAGCAGTTTGTCTCACAGCTTACACAAACTTTAATCCGTGTTCTTTAATCTTGCATTGTAGAATGAAAAAAAAGTCGCCTAATACACCTAAGCACGACTTACTCAATTAGCTGTGAAATCTAAACTATGCAAAGTATTAATCTACTCAAAGTGTTAAACTGGATTACTTATTGTAAAATGATTCCTGTATTTCCGAATATATATATTGCTTATCGTCTGCTTTTGACGATTCCAAGAGCTAACTGCGAAACTGTACAATCATTTTCTGTATTGAAGCGCATTAAACTTATGATGAGTTCAACTACGGGAGAGGAGACATTATCTTCGATAGCAAGGTTGAATATTGAAAGCGAGACACTTGAATCGCTCGCTATAGAAGAAATTACAAAAGACTTCGTTATGGCAAAATTAAGAATAAAATGCATTGATTGGTATTTTCCAAACTTAAGTACTACTGTGCTCGCTGTAATCACTATTTAGCTAAATATTTGCTGTAGTCTGAGAGTGCAATAATTGTTAACTATTGATATTGTGTATGCCAGTGGTTCCCAAACTTTTCAGTCCGCGGAGCCTTTCTAAAAAATTAAAAATTTCACGGATCCTGTCCGAGTTACGAAATAAAACAAACAGTAAATATGATACAAACCCTTATATTTTAATTAAAATGTATTAAAATAAAAATTCTTTTAACTTGCAAAATTATAATATGAATGATATCGAACATAGTTTAATGTGAAAAATTAAGCTACTTTTGAACAATTAGCTCTGCAATATTAGGTTTAATGTCTGATAATTTCAATATTAAGTCACTCTCGACATCAAGTTAATTTCTTAACTTTGCAACCTCGGCTCTATCTTTCCAGCCACATGTGTCGAAATCCAGCTACTTAGGTGTAAAACCAGCTACATGGAAAAACGTTATGCTTAGATACAATGCTTATACGTGGACTAAAACAGCGCGATCAGTTCTGCGTTGATGCGAGGCTCTAGTCAGTTCGGCTGGCAAACAGATATGCTACGCGACATGATTTAAAGACATTATTAAAGCCATTAGTTTCAAATTACTTTTACAGTTACAATTAGTTTGCACCAAAAAAAATACTGTAACATTCTACTAATTGTTCTAAGATTCTAAAATTTATATGTTAGACTACAAAAAATCGTAGACAATTTCGGTATATTCTATTTTTTCTTAAAAGTATCCGCGGACCCCCTGAAACATTGAGGGGTCCGCGGGCTCCACTTTTGGAACCACTGGTGTATGGCATTAATGAGTGTAAATAGGCCTAATGGATATTACAGTTTGAATTTTGAATCGCGGGGTTTGGGTAAGGCAACTAACTCAAAGCAGCATAGGACACCACGCGCTTCTAGTCCACCGCTGGCTGTAACCACAAGAGGCCAGTCTTCACAATGTGAAACAAATAACACAGTCACAGACAGCATTAGTTTACACACAGCTGACTCGATATTCAAATTCGTTAATGAACGCTTACGCATGCGTCAAAAGCTCCCGGCTGATTGGCTGTCGAGTCACAATGAAATTCCACAACCGATTACCGTAACATTGAAGATGTCCGGATACTCTTCTGTCAGACCTTTGCCTAATTCCTGAAATGAAGAAGAAGAAGACAGAAACCATGGCCTTTAAAATATCCAGTGAGGACTAAGATAGTTATAAACAACAGCACTTTTGAACAAATGAGCCGTTCCAAATATCTCAGTGAGTTATGAATCTAAATATGATATAAGAGAGAAAATGAATGCGTTTAGGAATATCTGTGGTACGATTCATAGAAATGTTAGAGAAATAAAACATGACAAAGCATAAGGATTAAATTTTATAAGAAAATTACCATACCCACGTTGATTTACGCAAGTGAGGCGTGGGTAATGAAAAAAAAGGAAAGCGGCAAGATTCAGAGTGCTGAAATGCGGTTTCTTCGAAATACTTTAAATTATACATTGCAAGATAGAATAGGAATGAAGATATCAGATCAGAACTCGAAGTAAAGGGCATAAATGAAATATTGTTTCAATTTACAGAAGACAATGGTGGGATCATCTGCAAAGGATGACAGAAGATCGATTGCCGAAAGCGGCACTGAACTATAAAGCCATTGGTAGAAGAGACGTGGGTCGTCCAAGGATGAGATGGGTGCCGCAACAGGTTTATATAACCTAATCCTAGAAGAGGAGGGGGGAGGAGGAGGAGGAGGAGGAGGAGGAGGAGGAGGAGGAGAAGGAGAAGGAGAAGGAGAAGGAGAAGGAGAAGGAGAAGGAGAAGGAGAAGGAGAAGAAGAAGAAGAAGAAGAAGAAGAAGAAGAAGAAGAAGAAGAAGAAGAAGAAGAAGAAGAAGAAGAAGAAGAAGAAGAAGAAGAAGAAGAAGAAGAAGAAGAAGAAGAATGGCTTTAGTCGATGTTGTACACGAAGAAGAAGAAACAATTTTCAATTGTCAACGAAAACTTTTTACCTACTACTATTTTGGTCCAGATATTTTATTTCTGCTCCCCTACATTATTCACTTTACTTCCAGGCAGTACGAAAACGAGATTACTTGGTTACTCCCTGCTCAACATTATCCCCTCGAGACAGGTACACAGTCATAAAACAGTACAGAAACGTTTGCGAGTCTCAAAGTTTATACAGTTATAAAATATAATGCATTCAAAAGTGTAATCAATATTCCATTACCTTAATCCAGAGAATCGTAATAAAATTGTTCGCGTCTTTTAAAACGTCTGCTTACTTTTGCATTCCTCGTATATTTATAGAAAGAAACTTTTTTTTAAATTGTTTACTAACGTTAATATTTGTATCACGAGTTTAAAATGAATCGATTCGACGTGTAACCAAGGTGTAATCCTCTGATTGCATAGTTCGCTACCTGAAGAGAATCGGTGACCGTTCAGGCACGGAAACAAGCCAAGAACATTACCTTCTGACGATTCATTCTAACGTACTGTGTGATAAAACAAGGTCGATAAAAATATACTGCAGAAGCACAATTTCTTTTGTCGCTTTTTGGTCCAACTTCTGCAGCTATACCAGCACGGAGACGTCTTACTTTCCTGCTCAGTCTATTCTTCAGTATACATCCACCTACTGAAGAATAGACCCTTTTTATAAAATTCTTGTGCCTATAATAAACATTATATTCAGCTGTACCATCTCCATACCTTCTAAGCGTCGAAATTTTAATTCTTCAATCAACGGTGTTACCACATTGTTGCCAAGCCCCTCGTTGTATTTCATTTCAGTAATGACCTCTTTATAAAGATGTAGAATAACACCCTATTAAATACTACATTGTTGCCAAGCCCCTCGTTGTATTTAATTTCAGTAATAACCTCTTTATAAAAACGTAGAATAACACCCTATTAAAGACCTAGACGGATTAAACGTGTGTTTTATAGTAATGATACAACTTTTTACAAGAATGTATTTTATATTTTGTAAATGACAAATATGTTTCGATAGTATTTCAACATATCACGTTCGTTTTATATGTGGTGTTCAAAATAAATTTTAAATTTAATTTTCATATAAATATATTAAATTTAGTTTACATATAAAACAGCTGTTTTGAACAATTGATTTAAACAATTTTTAAATTATTATTAATTTGTATCCGATGTTGATAGTTGAAATACTATCGAAATATGTATGTAATTTACAAAATAAAAAATATATATTCTTGTAAAAAGTTGTATTATTAATATAATATAAAATATTTCAATCATTTTCTGCTACAGTCCGTTTGTTGATGTATATAATACTTTAATATTTATAACTAAATTTACCTCAAGATATACTTTTTTCCTATTAGGAACATGTTTCGAGAGTTCCTGTACTCTCATCTTCAGCCTTCGCCATCTTGTTTCTGGTGAAGTATTTGTGTGTTGGCTTCTGGATGTTATTAAGGCAGTTTGTTGGTCTTTGGTCTTTTAAAGTTGCATTATTGTGTGTGGTTGTGGTATCTGTTTTTGTATTTTGTGTATTTTCGATGTCGAGTGCTTTGAATATTGTGTCATGTTTTGTATTGATTTGTATTTGTTCTGGTATTAGTTTGTTTTGTGTTTTATGTTTGTAAATCTGTAAATTTTCCCAAATGTTCATTATGGTGCCTTTGTGTGGTATATGTTTTATTAGTGTTACATTGGTTATGTCTGGGAATTCATGTCCTGTGTTTATTGCATGTGTGGCTAAAATGGATTTATATATATGAATCAACTTTAAAAGACCAAAGACCAACAAACTACCTTAATAACATCCAGAAGCCAACACACAAATACTTCACCAGAAACAAGATGGCGAAGGCTGAAGATGAGAGTACAGGAACTCTCGAAACATGTTCCTAATAGGAAAAAAGTATATCTTGAGGTAAATTTAGTTATAAATATTAATATAATATAAAATATATAACAAGAATAATTGAGCATTTATGAATACATATATATTATTACGTAGCCGTTATCCGTGTATTATTAAATTTAAGTATGTAATAAACTTTGGTTGTTAATAAAAAAAAACTTTTTGCTCTAAGTGTATCTGTTGTTGCGTGTTTATTCCTCGTGTTTGTGAAGTTTATTCAAATCTAATTGTAATAGCTGAATTACTCTTCTTTATTTATTAATTAGAATTGACTTATTATAATTCTTCAGTTAATCTGTTCTAAATTGAATGTATCGGTTGGATTATCCAAACAATTTCTCAAAGTCTACGTTCGACCTTCATATTAACCCTATTCGTTGAGGTTAATTTTGGTTTCGTAGTTTCTATGGTTCTAACGGCTCACCGACGTCTTCTTAATCTTCGTGAGTGTAGTAAGAATCCTGATTGTACCTTATATTCAAGAAATAAAACGCATGGATATGATTTTGGTAATATTATTATTTAATTTTTGCAAAATTAATTCAAGTTAATAGAAATTGTCATTTCGATATACACGCTAGCAATAATCGATTATCTATCTCAGGCTCAATAGTAAAAATGAATTAAATATATGAAGTGGGAATTCTTTTGGCTGCTACGGAAGGTTCCATTAATTATTCACAAACAATATAGAGTACATTACAATACAATCTTAATACTTATGATCTAATGTGATATTATAAATAATTGTTAGTGTTGACTAAAATGGCTTGCAATATTTACTTCGCTATGTGTGCAATGCATTCTGGTCGTGACATGACGTCATAAACATGGCCGCCTCGTAGTCGGTGAATGTGTGTGAAATCGTTCCCAATGTATTTTAAATAAAATGTTCACTTTGTATTCACTACTTCTTATATACTTTTTTTAATTTTCTTTATAAAACGTCCATCAGTGATTAATTGTGGTGTGAGTGATTGGTGTTACTAGTGATTGTTCATGTTGGATTACTAAAGTTGTTTGGTTAAAATATTTGTAGAATACGTTACAATTCTTAGTTAGTTTTAGTTAGGTTTCTTCTTGTTAATCACTTGATAATTTCTTATTTTCTTACTGGTAGTCGTTCATATTTGGTTAGATGACTTTTGTTAATAACTTCATTATTTCACTGATTTTTGTTTATAGTTTATTCTTCTAATTTTGGTTCCTGGTTTTAAAATTTTTTACATAATATTCTTCTGCGAGCACTCCTCAACTGTATTCAATCGTGGTTAACAATCAAGTGTCTAATTTTTTCTTTTTGTCATAGAAGCTGTCCAAAATTTCTTGGATTCTGATTGGCCCATCATACAAAATTCAAATGTTATATGATCAATACCCATCAATTACATTACATTTTATAATTTGCTTTTAACTTATTATTTTATCATTATACAATAATAGTTAATACAATGTTTATGTGGTTATTAAGAATAAAATTACAAATCATTTGGTACTAAACATGTCCTGGTTTAGTCCTGTAAAATTTAACATTTTGTGGATTTTCCATTTATCTTATGAAACAATTTATAATGGTGGATGACAGTTAACTATGACCCCTTGATATTACATTATTTTAAATTGATTTGCTGGTAACATGAAACTCTTATAATATAAAACAAAACTCTGAATGATACTTCTTATATTAACACTTATACTTTACTACCTTCACTAATTGCACACTGTTTAACAATTGTTTGTGTGATAAATACTACATCACTACTGTCAATCATGATTGACCACTTTTTAATCTAAATAATAGCACACTTTTAAACTGTAGTTTGTGTGACTATCATTTGGCCACTTTTTATGTGTTTATTATCACTTGTAGCATTATAAGAGGTTGTTCCTCTTTTCCACTTTATTTTATAATAATAATACAGATTTTTATTGGCCTATTTTACCAATAGTTCACACACATTTTACATTATGGAATGATTGTACTCTTTATTGGTTTTATAGGTTTATTTATTTAAGGTTTGGTTATAGTTTTTTATGTTAATTTTTATTGATTTACTGCCCTATCCTACTGGGTAATGTCTGGCTATATTTTGTAAGTCATAGTTAGGTCAATGGTTGATGTTGTTGAGTCATATTTGGTTCATTCATTATCTTCAAAATTTGATGGTTTCTGTTGATCAGTTGTTGAGCATTGTTTTTGGTAACATCCTTGGATGGGGTTTCATTGATTATAATTTATAATTATTCTTACAGCGTTGTGTTTCGTTACAACACACACACACACACACACACACGCGCACGCACGCACATATATGTTGCAACAAAACACAGGATATGAAGTTCATGTAATAGGGATACTAATGCTATAACTCATTTTCTGACGGCCATAGACATGTTTTAAATTGATTTTGTTCTTTTCTTTGTAAAGTAGTCATAAATTATGAACCAAGCTATGTTTAAAAAGTATGTTATGTCAAAATGTTTACAATTTTATACTCTTTATGTCATGTGAAATATTTGTGGTAAGTGCGCGAATGCGCGTGTGATTAACATTTAATTTAATAACTTCGTTGAAAATTAACATTTCGTTCTAAAACTTGGACAGGGTATTCTCATGGTTATAAGCTACATTTTCCATATACTCAATTCTCCGCAACTATAATTTTTATGTGGTTTTTTTTTTAATGAAACCAGTGTTCTTTTATTTTCGTTATTTCCATGAAGTAATAAAATTTGTAGATTAAATCTAGACAGGCCTTTGCAGAATCGGACAGAGTCACTGCCTGATTTCTGGATACCAATAAGAAAATCTGTGACGTTGCTAGAGTTCCCACCAATCAGAAGGTCTAAAAATTATCTGAGATGGTCCGTTGCAGAGAGCACTTCGCGCAGTTTCTTCCGAAGTCTTGTCATAGAAAAACGTACTCGCTGTCACGAGTTTTTCGTGACAAGTCGATTTCGTTAAGACTTAGGAGTTGGTTCACAGTTCGAGTTCTTCGTAACCATTACAATTTATGGAACTCAAAATTTAAATACATCATACTCTAGTGTTTTTTTTTTTGCGTAGAGTGGAAGATTTTCCGGGTTACGTCCAAAATATCTAACGAGATATTTTGAGTTAACGCGAGAACACTTCAAGAAGCCGGATTTGTGTAAGCTTAATATACGATCTATTTTTACCCAGTTTCGATCCCTGAGAATAAGATTATTTAAATTATAAACAATAACAGTTTCATACTCCATTGTGTGTATGTGTCGAGACGTAGTTATTCAACGGGTTGATCTTCGGTCGGCGTGCAGAGTCGCAGCGGTGCCGACGAGCAGCGTGCGGAGCGCCGGGAGTCTACGCAAACAGTTGGAATTCAACGTACAAGTAACATATTTGTAAAACAAGCCAATAGACTCATTTACTGAAAAAAAATTATTTAATAAACAATTTTATAATAAAGTAATCAGACAATAGTAAATTTTAATGTGTTAATGAATAAAATTTTCCTACCACCAGATGTGGACTCTGTTGTAATAATTTCAATGTAACCTATCTATGCAGTTTTAATTTGTATATATTTATATAGTTGTGATTGACGTTCACGCGATAACGTGCATACATAACGATCAAATGAATGTGCTCTAGTGTCGGCGACAAATCTCTATACGATGCTGCTGATGCTGAATGCATAATACTGCTGCATATGGCGCGGCGCTTCGGGGATTAAATCCAGACCGACCGTAGATACACTATCGACTGAAATGCAATTACTTAACGCCCTATTATTACGTCATTCATTATTAGTGCAGTCAGCAGCGCATTGTTGTTAATGTCTTATCATCGCCGGTTAACTTTACAGTGTTCGCACTTCGGCTGATGCTATAAATTGAAGAAAACAAACAATAACAGTGTCCAATTTCAACAGTTTGTAGTTATATCCTGATGAGGTGTGTCACCACTGGATGAAAACCGACGACAACAGCACAGCGTTCACGGGTTAATTTGCTACAAGCTAGAGTTGCTTGTACTACAAAGGGATAACGGATATTACTGTCCACATTGTTCGGGCACTCTCAACCAGTAACAACATACAGCTTGTTCGGGTCTCGTTAATATTGTAACGAGACTCTATCGAACAATCTAGAACCCCTCCACCCGTCCTTTCGCAGTTGAGCAGGTGTGTGTTTCACTCAAGACCGCGCTCAAGTACGTTCCAGAGTACTCTGGAGAACACTTAAAATACGCATTAGCTGTCACATCATATTGAAGATGGAAAATTTCTAGACGACGTGCGTCACCTATAAAAAGCCATAGCAGCCGGTTTGTCAGTTAGTTGTGTTGAGCGATTTTCCTAGTTGCGGATCGAGTGGCGATTTATTCCAGTGCGGAGAAGTGTTATTGTGTTATAGTCAGTGTGGAATTCTAATAGTTAACATTAGTATTGCGCGTGTACAAATTTATCTTGAATTATTGTACGAGCATAATCTTGTTGAATCACTTGTTGATGAAAAACTGTTATTTGTGATTAATTAAAGCTGGTTATTAGTAACATGAGAAATGAACAGAGATTTTACTTATTGCAGCCCGTACTACACGGAAAAGTACTTGGAAATAGAGGAGTTAGACGACCGAGAATCTCATGGTTCAGAAAATTAAGGACCTGATTTGGCATGAGTACAACTGACTTATTCCGTGGAGCAGACAGAAAGTTAAAATAGTCTGTATGATATCCAACATCCGAAACGGACAGGAACTATCAGAAGAAGATTAGTGACTTCATTGGTATCTCTATAATTTTGTTTTTCACTGTCAGACCGTCGTAATAATATTGAGCAAGAATTTCTACGGATGTTTTCTAATCCGTGAATTGTGATATTGATACTAAGTTGAGTAAGTTCCAGACGATCTGCGGAACAATCAACCGTATTTTTAGAAACAAGGTCGAGATACAAAATTAAAGTTCTACAAAGTTATAAGGTGCGGTCGTGGCGTAGTGGCTAGCGTGTGGCGCTGCTACGCTGTCGGCGCGGGTTCAATTCCCGCCGGGGGCCATCTGATTTAGATACGACCGTTCCCCCTCGCAAGGCAATAGCAAACCAGCGAGAGGTATCCCGCCTAGTATAATCCTTCCCCAACTATGCCGTTCGGATCCGGCGTTAAACTGTAGGTCCCATACACCTGTGAGAGACTCTGTAACACACGCACCACATATATATGCGAGGAGGGTCCAAACCAGTCGAAAGACTGCGAAACGAAAACGAACGAGAGTTATAGCAGTCCTGTACTACCCTATAGGCGTGAATTGTGGACAGTAACCAAGAAAGAAGACAGTAAAATACAGGCCTCGTAAATCGCGTTCTTAAGAGGAGTTAAAGGGTGTTCTAAACTAAATGTTCTAAAATTGTTCTAAGGCTTTCAAGGCCGGTGTCAGTTGTATTAGAAGTATATACAGGGCTGTTTGGGCATGGTCCAGCGTTTACAAACAAACCAAACGTTTCGACAGCACCACTGGCTGCCATCATCAGTGGAATTCGAGTCTACCTGAACGCGGGTTGTTGAACGTCAGGCCCACAGTACTGCGGTGAAGCCTGAAGATGTCTCGCGATGCTACCTATACGTGGGACTTGGTGAATTTATAAGTACAGGTAGCGTCGCGAGACATCTTCAGCCTTCACCACAGTACTGTGGGCCTGACGTTTAACAACCCGCGTTCAGGTAGACTCGAATTCCACTGATGATGGCAGCCAGTGGTGCTGTCGAAACGTTTGGTTTGTTTGTAAACGCTGGACCACGGCCAAACCGCCCGGTACGTTCTTCTAATATAAGTGTTCTAAAGTTTACAATTTCAATTAATCATAATTCTCTTGTAGTCATAAGAGAAAACCTACAAGTATTTCACTTGAATGTAAAATTAAAAGATTACAAACAACGGTGGAAAGGACACTTAGAAAATTTTTTTAGAATTTGGACTCTCTCAAATTTTTACTTTCCACCCCTAATTCTTGGGGATCGGTCTAAAAAAAATAGTGTTCCTATTGGGTAAAAGTATGTGGGCGTGCATGGCAAGTTCTACGAAAATGGGTAAATGCGTTCAATCGTCATCGTGAGACACGTCCCAAATAGACAGATAGACAGACGTCTGTGTGAAACGGCCGAGTTAAAACTGCGATTCGCTTCACCCGTTCATAAATGTAATAAGTTTGATTTTAATCCACCGTATTTTTTAAGAACAAGTTACGTCGGGATACAAAATTAAAGTTCTGCGAAGTTATGGCAGTCTCTGTACTGTCCTATGGGTGTGAATAATGGACAACAACCAAGAAACAAGACAATAATATACAGGCCTTGGAAATGGCGTTCGTAAGAGGAGTTAAAAGATGTTATAAACTTGACCTTCTAAAGAATGAAGTCATAAGAGAAGAGTTACAAGTTTTTAACTTGAATGAAAAAATTAAAAGGTAAGAATCAACGATGGAAAGAACACTTGGAAATAATGTCAGATTCCAGACTGGTCAAACAAGTTTGGAAATACAAACCTATAGGACACAGGTGTGTGGGTAGAGCCAGGAATAGACGGCTGGAGGATTTTTGAAGGCGGAACAGACAGCACCTTGCCTATGCCCTGTTGTGAAGATGATGGTGATGATTTTCTATCCAGTAATTTCCAACCTAAAAGCGTCTGAGGCGGGCCGCATAATAAGTGATCAATTTTTGAAAACTAACACAAAAATAAAAAGTAATTATTCAATTGTAAATAAATGAAAAGAAGTAATTTAAACATACCGTACTTACTACACATCTTTAACGGTATAATCTGTGTTACGTGAGGATAATAATGAAACTACACTAAAAACTCGTTTATCCGAATCGCGTTTATCCAAAAATCCGGATTATCCGAAACAATTTTTAGTAAATTTTAAAAATACACAAAAGCATTTTCCTGTCGCTATAATCTATATTTAATAGCGTAGACAACCGATTCCACGTGGTACAAATAAAAAGACAATGATCAGAACTGATTGGGATAAGGAGTACTCCGAATTATCGATTTGTTCGGATTTTCAAACATAAAGTATTATGTGCATATATTGTAAACATAAAGTAACATAAACATAAATGTAAACATTGAAACTTCCCCTGCAGAACTTCTAACAGTGAAACGACTTCGAGGTCGGGCAGCCAGCAAACGAGCTTCAAAGCTTAGGCAAAAAACTATGATTGATTATTGTACGAACAAGCAACAGGACTGTTCCAGTACTGTAGAAACTATAATTTACAGTGCAGTGCCGTTTTATAGTGTATTGTGTCATATTCACTGTAAGTAACGTTTAAATTATTATTGTTAAATAAAGTTACTGTACTAACGTATGTATTATTATTTAAATAAAAGTTTCTGTTTATTCGAAATTTCGTTTATCAAAAATGGGCGCGGTCCCATCAAATTCGGATAAACGAGTTTTTAGTGTGTAAGAAAATATTAAACATTGTATATTTACACAAATATATTTAGAGATATTTAAAAAGATATCTTCTATTTTATTTCCCCACCAAAAATCACAAAAAACATCAACTATTCTGGAACAAACGACTCGTTGGTCTGGGTCTGTTAGTGACTGCCATATTGACTTGCTGAACAGATACAAGTGTATAACCTACTTTAGATTAACCATCAAACCGTGATAATGATATACAAGAGGAGATTGAGCTCGGAACCCAGAAGTTTAGACCTGAAGAGAAGCAAACTCGAAGAAGGGAAACAAAGAAAGGTAGAAACGAAAAGTAAGACGACGTGAACTTTCCAAAGTCAAACAAGTTAAAAGAGTAAGCTGGCGGAAGAGAAAACTATACGAGTTGCGATTCTTTGGAGCGTGCATAACGTTGTTTAAATTATACTATAAATATTTTAAAGAGTTTATGAAAAAGAGAGAAAGAACAAAACTTGTGCAAACACACACCTGAAACATGATTTATGCATTTTATAACTCGGCGGTACGTACAATCATACAGATCCGTTCATGCATAAACAAATCTAATACAGTTTGCTGACAACACCTGACAACGCTTCGATACTATTTCACTTTATTCCGCGTTTTCTTGTTACTGCTGCTGCTGCTGCTGTCTACGTTATTACATGTCTGGAAATACTCGACTCTGATTGGTTACTGTTATATAACTTCATCCAACCAGACGCGACACAACTTTCCAATACAAAATAATTCAATTTTTCAAAACAAACAAAGAATTATGCATCGATCTGAACAAGTGTTTGAGTTTTACGTTTTTGCTTGGGCGTATTTGTAATTTTTTCCCTGCGTCCCGTATACGCAGTTTACACCCCGACACTCGTATGTTTTCTGATTTTTCCTTCAAGAATTGTTAACAAAACTGTTAACTTTGACTTCACCATGATCGTAATCTTCGTCATCACCGCCACCACCACCACCATCATCATCATCATCATCTGTTTCTTCTCCTTCTGTACCTCCTCCTTCTCATCCTTCACTTCCTTCTAATCTTCTCTTCATTCTCAGGTGGAAGAGGAAGGTTGGAAAACCTTCCCAATGACACTAGGGGTAGGAGAACCTAGAATATGGGAAACCCAGAGCGTGACCAGAAGCTCAAAGGTAAGACTCCCAACACTGGTCTTACTCTAAAGCAGTGGTTCCTAATCCTTCCAGATCCGCGTACCACTTTGGCCTTCCGCGTTTATTTCGAGTACCACCAGAGCTTAAATAAAGGTTATTCGGGTTTTCTCAATAACAAACTTGATACAGCATAAATAGTATACCTTGTTATTCATAATAAAGTATAATTATTTATTTAATTGTAGTATATAAACACTTGGTTACTCACCGTCTTGTGACTCCTTTAAACTTCCAATAACAACGCGTTTCAAGGATAAATCCTCATCATCAGGTTACAAAAACACCAATCCTTCCGGAGAAGTCGTCAAGAAATCAAAATTTTCTGTCAAGCATCACAAAACACTTCTCGCCACGTAGCGACCTAGTGCGTACCACTACACACGATCGACTCGATCGACTTTAGTAATTTTTGATTTTTTGTCGACTTCTGCGGAAGGATTGGTGTTTTTGTAACCTGATGATGAGGATTTATCCTTGAAACGCGTTGTTATTGGAAGCTTAAAGAAGTCACAAGACAGTGAGTAACCAAGTGTTTACATACTAGAATTAAATATTTATACACGTGACTTGGAGACTATAATTTAATGAATATAATTATTTAAACCTTATACATAGAATTTACAAAACTATATTATAAATTATTATTATAAACTGCTCTAAAGGTCGTTGGTAACGCTTGGAGAACTTTTATGCTATCGAAAGTCACAAACGAAGGAATAACACAGAGAGGTTAGGGACCTTACTTGCAGCTCAGGGCGCTTACTAGTTTATTATGACGTCACACGACGTGTTTAGAAAACTATTGACAATATTGCTGTTTGGGGGGCCTTTTAGTATATCCGACTTTAAACACAGACAGGAAAGGTGGAACAATGCTGAAGTAACTTTGCTGAAAGTTACTGAACTTGAAAATGTTAAAGTCGTACGTTATTTACCAAATGTTAAGGTCAGATCTTAAAAAGTTATTTACCAGATGTTAAGTAGCGACTAAAATTACTGCAGGCTAGAAGACAAAGAAATTACGGAACAATCGAAAATATCAAAAAGGCGGACAACTTAAAAAAAAAAAAAAAAAAAAAAAAAAAAAAAGGCACAGAAATAGCCGAAATCCGAAATCTGATAGTCCAAGCCAATAAAGCGTATTTCGCCACATCATCAGATCCAAAGATATCCACAGAAACATGAAGCTATAAGGATATACAAATCAATAATAAGATCCATCCTAACCTACGGCTGTGAAACGTGTATCCTGAACTCCAAAGGAGCCAACACTCTCGATACCTTTTGAAAGAAAAATATTACGAAGAATCGTGGGACCAGTTAATGACGTACATGGCTGGAGAATAAGATATAACTTTTAATTGTATCAAATGTATAAAGAACACGATACATAAAACTACAGCGTCTAAGGTGGACAGGTCATGTAAGTTGGGAAGACAGAATACCACGAAAACTATTGAATACCAGAATCCACGGAAAAAGACCAGTGAGAAGACCGAGGAGAAGATGGGAGGACGCGGTGGATTAGGATGCAAAACAAAAACTGAAAGTGCGTTCCTGGAGGAGGATGGCTACCGACAGAAGAGAATGGGGGGGGGGTTGAAGGAAGCCAGGGCCCAACAAGGGCTGTAGTGCCATAGGAAAAAAAGTAACGACTGTCTTACATTAAGAAGACTCTAACTTTATTTTATTAATTTAAGAATACTGCAATTTTTGTATTGCTACAATTATTTAGCCTAATTTCTTCACGCGCATGTGGCTTAGATGTCGGCTTACGTCACGTAATTACGGAAGTTTGATGACATTTTTAATATCTGGGGGGGTTATTAATCCACCTGATCACCACCCCCGTAGTTACACCGTTGAATCGGATGCCGGACAACATGATATCCAAGATCATTTACATTTCAAGCACACAGGTGAACATAGTTAAAAAATTTACAGGCATTGCACAAATGCAATGCGCAGAGAAGGGCATTGAAAATATTTCAATAAATCTAAAAATTATATATATTGTAATAAAACTCGAGATGGTCTCCCTTATAAAAGCCCCAAGTGTTGTTGTCGTCAATTTGTAACCTATCTATGTCTTAATGTTTCTTTAAACATACGTTGTTGGCGTCATTTTGTAATGAACCTTAGTCGTACATTTTCTTACTTCCCTCCCTAACGATGTAGATCGCGAAACGCACTAATAACCAGTACCGAATCTTTCTCGTTCTTCTCCTTACCTGTCCTTAATTGATGTACTTACTTCCCGATAGGCGCCAAATTGTTTTATAAAAACAATTAAAAGTTTCGATGTGTGTCGTCTTCTGTGCGATGATAATAAATTCAACTTGCTCACACGGACTGGCGGGAATTCAAATCCCGCGTGTCGTCCGACGTGTTGCCAACCTACAATTCTGGTAAAGAATATTCTTCACTGCTAAAGTACACAAATATTACAATATATATCAAATAAAACAAAGGACGGTTATTAGTGTTCAGTACAAGTTTATTAGTGTCCAGATTCGCTAATCATTTATCATTTAAATACAAAAGATGTTATTATAAAAAAGTTTGCTCCGGCTATAAATTAATTACAACTCAGCGGATGGCCATGTTGACTGAGCAGTTTGACGAAAACAGCGTGGACGCTGGTATTAATTTTTTACACAATTCATTCAGTCAATGAGTTCTTTTGATTACGAAAAAGTAAAACAAGATGTTATTAAAGTACACAACCTTACATCAATGTTAATTAAATACTATGCAGGGTTACATACAATTCGGTTCTTATTGTTTAAAAAGTGTGTCAACCTTTTAGGCCTCGCACATAGGTTAAGCTATAGTTTACATACAGTTTTAACAAATATTTTCGATTAATCCTCGAAAGAATTTAGTATACCAAGTTCGGAGTGAGAGTTATTATGTTGTGAAGAAGTTAACTAGTTAGTTCGCAATTACTGATAATTCATTTATACTTAACAAAACCTAGTCGTTTCTTGTGATGAGTCACAGGTATTTCTTCCAGATTGTTTTGATATATTAATTAATTCTTCATCATTTGGTTTTCCTCCTTTTTATGATTTCTATTTTAATTATTCAAAGTTTTTATTAATTTTAATTATTGAAGTTTGTTTTATAGTTTCATACTGGGTTTAATGGATCTAGGTTCAAATTCTTGAGTTCATACTATTTTAATCTTGATTGCATTTCTCTCTTTTTTAACTTTTAATTGAGTCGAATTCAGTTTAGCATCTGTCTCTCTTATCGTTAATAATGGACTCTCTCGTTTTATAACGGTTTTCTTCTAACAAAGTTTTGTTGTTATGGTTACCAGCTCATACCTTATTGGTTGTAAACATTTGTACTCATTGTTACAAATCTGGGTTTTTTCTCAATATGAATAAATATTTTATAATTGCTCTTATTCCTCGGTGTTATTACCAATGTGTGAGATATTAACATAAATGTCTCTATTTTCTTTCAAAGATTAATTTGATATCCCACAAAGCTGGGCTTGGTCATGTATTAATGTTTTGACAAATTTGCTAATGTTATGTTATTACATATTTCACTTATTTTTTCTCTTTATTCTATTTCTGACATACTATTATGGTTAGCTAATTGAAATTAATAAGTTACTTGGTCTTAATTTTCAAATACAATGGTGAATTGCTTACAAATTGTTTATTCTGAATTTTGACAGTTAGGCATTTTATAGGCCTAAGCTGTAACTGTCTAGAATTTCTTATTTTACACAATTTAAACATTATTCATTACTTTCATATGTTCTGCTTACTGTCACTTAGTCCTTGTTTACTTTTGGATTACTTTGGGCTGTTTGCAGTAAATGAATATTATTATAATTTTACAAAATCATTCCTTGTCTAATATTCTTTTTTCTATCTTTACAATGATGAATAATCTTGTGATTGTTAAATTTCTACAATTGTTTGCTTATACCTTCCGTTATCTCTTACACACTTTTTTATCACTTAATCCTACTATGATAACATATAACATTAAAATTGGTTTATGGTCTGTTAATGATTCAGCCATATTCCTTCTTATAAAACACAACTCTTTTAAATAAATTAATAACAACTTTGGTGAATGGTGTCTTGACACCATCTGTTATATTGTGATTATCATCCTTGTGATTATTTTGGTAATATAGGATGTTTTCTTCTTTTTGCACTCATAACTACTTTGTTTCTTAATTGCTAACAATGAAATTGGTTGTCTATCAACATTTTGATTATTGTTTCTGGTTTATTACCATTGTTCATCTCTTTTATTAAGATTGTTAATTGTGTATCTTAATTCCTTCCTATCCTCTCTATCTCTTTCACTGCTTATCATTAACACTTCCTACCTACCTCTCACTCTTGGTTTATATTATTTTTTACAACATAATTTTAAAGTCAGTTTTTTTTTAACATTTTATGTTTACCTTTTATATCTCAGTAAGGTTATTAAAAACACACATAATATACTCACAATTGGTTTACTTGTTTATTATTGGTAGTGTACTTCCTTTTACATAATTCATATAATACTTGTTACTAAATTTGGTATACTAATTGTGTTTTTTATTAGTTTACCCTAGTTTATTTTATAGTCTTTATCTGGCCAATCACTGGGGTTGGGTCATAGTCATTTGTTTGTCAGTCTAGTCTATTCACTCATTTATTATTGTTTGTCCACTAGTTTTCTTTTTATTCTCTCAATACCATTTTATATTTTAGATCATTAGTATTATTATTTTTTTTAATTAGTTTACTTTTCTTCAGCTATATAATATTTGTGAATCCCCTATAGGGTCTGAGTTCTGCAACGTTATAATATTTATGTTCATTCACCAATCAATGAATTCATTCTTCATTCACCAATCACTGAAGTCATTCTTCATTTACCAATGTACAGATTATAAGTTAAATGTAGTCGTATTCATAAGCGAAGTTTTATATGTGTACTACGTTATTGACAACAAAGAAGTAGTTTCTATGGAAACTCACCGGTTTCCATTTTCGATCACGCACCAGCGGTCGTTTTCAAATGTGCGACACGTCCTTATAAACATTTTCAGTGTTAAAAAATCAAACAAAATGTAGGCGAAATGAAGCTGGAACATGACGACAGGCTTATTATCTTTTACTGTAGCGACGAGAAATTACGCTTTTATAACTACTATAGACAAACGTTATCAGGTTTAATGTATCACTACATCAAATACTCGAAAAGTCGGCAGTGCAGTTACGTAACAGTTCTACACGGTTCTCGGCTAGCCGAGCAGGCGCAGTGTCTCTGTTAAGGCCGTGCAATAAAGTAGCTTACAGACTGTTCGAGCTATGCGAATTATGCCACCATGCTGCCAAAAGAATGGGAAATTATTCTTAAACTTCTGCGAAGTATATACGTACAAGGGCCTACGGCAGGCTTAGTTGGTCAGTTACATCTGGCGATGTTGTGGAGTGTGTATCAAGTGATTGTTGCAGATTTGTGGAAAGTGATTATAGTGTTATAATTAGTGCGGGGCTCTAATAATTGACATTATTATTATTATTATTATTATTGCGTGTGGGCAAATTTAACTTGGATTATTGTATGGGAGTAACTTGTTGAGTTCAAATGATATTAGTTGTGACTAATTAAAGCTGGTAATTAGTGACTTCACTGGTGTCTGTACTTTTGTTTCCACTGTACCATACAACGATCCGTGAGACCGTCGTAATAGTATTCTGTGTCGTCCAATGAAAAACTGTAAGAAGTCGGAAGAAAACGAAATACAAAAACAAGATGGTAAAACATTAGGAAAGATTAAAAAAAAGCTACAATGGATAAGCAAAGATGACGTGAACAGAGCAGGAAACGTGATAAACAGACAAGAGACGCACGAATCCAACTAACAGAGTTAACCTGTCGTAAGCAGGGGTTGACGGTGGTGGCGGTGGTGGTGGTGGTGTGGTAGCGACCGTGGTAATGGCGAAGGACGTAGGCGGCAATGTGAGGTGAAGGTTGAAAGTGTTACTTAGCAAGGGGAATCGAAAGCATGACCAGTTTTCAGAATTTTCCATTACGTGCGGTAAGAGATGCAGAAGCTGAGAATTTTTTACCTAAACTACTTCTCCTCGTCGACGACAAACAGCTTTTCTCAATTACGCGTACATTGGTAGCCTTTTGGGGCCGTGCATGTGCATACAGGTCAAAAAATATACAACACAGCCATGCTTTTTATGAATCTTTTCAAATCTAGTCACGTTAAATTGATACCCGTTGTATGAAAAAAATGTTTTTTTTTTTTAATTTTGAATGCATTTTAAATAAAATGTTACACTATCTCTTTTTAATTTACCTTGACAGGATTAGAGTTGGGTCTATCCACACGCCTGTGTCTCATAGGTTTGTAGCTACTTCCGGACTTGTTTGGCCAGTCTGGAATCTTACATTCTTTCTAAGTGTTCTTTCCATCGTTGTTTGTAATCTTTGAATTTTTCATTCAAGTTAAGAATTTGTAAGTGTCCTCTCTTATGACCACATTCTTTAGACGGTCAAGTTTATAACACCTTTTAACTCCTCTTAAGAACGCACAACGAACGCCGAATTACTTCGTTGACATTTGGCCCGATCGCCTTCGCTACCATTCGTTCATTTAGTGTGTACGCGCCTTATAAGCCTGGCACATTAATGAAGTCTTTCACTAAAACGCTTTCACGTAAGCTCATTAAAATAAAATGAAATCGTAAATAAAGTAATAACATGTAAATTTTATATCATAACGTACTCGCTAAAATCGTAAAAGGCTTTCAGGATTTAAATAGATTTTTTAGCTTAATAAAATGTTTTACAAAGAAGATATGAGTTTAAACCGCTCACTTCATTAATCCAGTTTACCTCTTTGTTGCTTTGATCTAACAATAATAATTGTTTTCATAGCAAACAATAGAGCTACTCAAGAAGGGGAAGAAAAAAAATGCAAGCAGAAAAGTCTGTTTTATGAAGTTTATTTTACTAAAGAAAATAAATTAGTACTTAAGAAGCAGGAAATTACAACAAAGAAACTCGAAATATGTTCTTCAGTATAATAAGCCTTTCGGCTTTGCTGAGAGTACTAAAGAAAATTCTGTTCAAGCTTAGCACTAAACGGTAAGCTCACATAGTTTTAGAACCTGTATTACTCTGAAGGTAGACTCACTCACAAGCGCTACTAATATCCCTTTCCCCCGCCCACCCTCACACCCTCTTTCACCCTCTCTCTCTCTCTCTCTCTCTCTCTCTCTCTCTCTCTCTCTCTCTCTCTCTCTCTCTCTCTCTCTCTCTATGTATCGATCTATTCACGGTTCTACAGTTGGATGAGACAATCATTATGCGTGTTTACAATTCTTTAAAAATACCTCAAAAAACCTGACAATAACATTATTAAAGAGTTTTTCCAGTGAAGGGTTTGTGAAGATCGGTCAAAAAGTTTAACACAAATTTTAAATTATTTGTGTCGACGTTTCGACAATATTTATTGTCATCATCAGGACCTGTGTTTGAATACATAAGAAAATGTCGAACACAACAGATCAATTATTTGAGTGAACGTGTTTTTGTATGTAAGTATGTGCGTATGTGTGTTATCCTTGTATATGTGAAGGAGTTGAAACAGTTTGTTCATCAAATGTTTTCCTTAAATACAACGAGAAAATTATAATATCCCAGAACATAATTTATACAATATTACAATTTAAATTACTCATAATGTAATGGTATTTGTAATTATTTATAAAAGCGGTAATCGAAAATTATATATTAGAATTGGTACAGAAAACGTTTATACATTATACCTGTCAACATACATCATAGTAAAACATATTATAGCTAAATACAGATTATAGGGATGCTCAATTATGTAAATTATTAAAAGTTACTTTTACTATGGTTCACTCACTACTGGTATTGAAAACACAGTCATTAATTTAGAGAATTCTAAATTACACAATAACTGTAGAACTTTACGAACTTACAAAAGAGAAATTAAATAATATTACAAACACAAGTTTATGGTAAACCTATCTAGCAAGTGAAAATGGATAACACTTATAATCATATTGTTTTAAATTATTATTTATCGAGAACAAATAATAATTTATCTCTGTATACAGGTTCACTCACATACACACAAACACGTTCACTCAAATATCTGATCTGTTTTGTTTGACATTTTCTTTTGTATTTATTCACAGGTCCTGACGATGACAATAAATATTGTCGAAACGTCGACACAAATAATTTTAAACTTGTGTTATACTTTTTGACCGATCCTCACTAACCCTTCACCGGAAAAATTCATTGATTGACGGTCACTACACATTTATGGACTTATTGAAGAGACTTATGAAATCACGGAAACTTATGAAAGCCGGGCAACGTTTTACAGACTCAAGATACAAACTAATGAAGGTCCAAAGAAAGTCTAGTTGTTACCTCCCAAAACAAAGGTAGGAAAGTACTTTTACTTAAAAGCAGCCGTAAAATCAAATATTGTGTCTTCGTTAGGAGCACAATTCGTCCAAAAGTTCACGATTTTTGTTTCGAAGAAATGAGCCGCCAACTGTGAATTCAATGCTGAACAGTGTCAGCAGTGATACCACCATGCCAAATTTTAAAAGAACGTTTTACCGTTTGTTAAAAATAAGTAGGATTTTTTTATTACATTTTTCTATTACAGTATTTTTTTGTATCGACCATCTGAGAACCACATGCCAATTTCAATCGTTTATTCCTTGTTCTTTTCTTGTTCTCCAATATCCTTTCATCTTTTCACTGTGTCTCTTCTGCCTGTCTTCAGTCTACTTTGAACCTGCGTTGAAATTGTATAGAGTGCAAAAGGAGGGATTAAATTCCGATATAAGATCGGACTGTTAGTCCGACATGATTGTTTTTCGTGATTTACTCCACTAGGTTCTTCCGCTCTCTCTGCCGTTGGGAACTGAGGTGCCTCATCCGCCTTTGAGACCGTTGACCGGGTTCCACCTGTAACCCTAGGCAGGGGCCCTTACTGGGTGCTATCATCCGGAGCCAGATGAACCCAGGTTTTTGAAGAGGTCTGCTCCTCTAAGACTCTTCCGCACTTCCTGCTGTTGGATCATTGAGATCTCTTCCACCATTCCGTCTGTTGGTCTTCACAGAGGTCCGTACAGCAACGATAACAATTTTATTTATTTATATTATTTTATTTGTTTCATTTTCAAATTACAGTATTACTTTAATTCTATTACTTACACGCTATATAGTTTCCTTCAAGTAATAATTAATTGTATTTATTAAATAATTTATTTAAATTTACGATTTCCTAAATGCTGCGGACGAGATATACTCTTTTAAGTTTTAAATATAACAGATGTATTTCTAACAATTTCACTAACAGTGTAATGCGTTAATTGAAAGACATCATGATTAACGTAGATTGAAAATTACGAGAATTGGACAAGCTGCAGTGTAATGCGCGACCGCTGAAGTCTATTTGAACGATTCGCTCAATAATTTGGAGACCAATAAAGATAAAACATTGGAAGTTAGATCAACATTAAATTTCAATTAAATAAATTGTACTTTCTGTACAATTGACTTCCTTAATGTATTAGTCTATCTTGAGTAGGGAAATAATTCTCATAGGCTACGTTTTACGCCTTACGACTGAAAAAAATTAAAAACTGATAAGAAATTTTATTTTGTTATTACAAGGTAATTATTAAATTGAAATAGCGTGCATATCATTTACATGGTCTGGGCTACATGTAGGAAAAAATTATTTTTAAAGGCGAAGAACCTTTTGCTTAAGGACAGTTTATATTTTAATACGTAGTAAATAGAGTGTGCGATGGTTTTATTACGTTTTTTATTTTTACCAACTCATTTTTTGGGCTAAATTTATTTAAAATATACCAAAATGTGAAGAATTAAATTACTGTTAATACAGTGTATATTTTGTAGACTTATCTAGTACTTTATTTTTATCGGTCGAGGATTTCAAGTAACGTAATATTAGCGAACGTAAAACCCATAAGAGCAAAGTATTTCCGTATCTCACCCATTGTTTCATCCGGCTGTGGAACCAAGAATATCTCTGTCTATCCACTTATCCGACTACTTATCGTCCGTATACAAATATTCAGAATAAAAATTAAGCATATATATTTAAGTTACTATTGGCAAAAAAGCGTCCTTGACAAAAAGTTCTTGAAATAAAGTATAAAGTGTATCTATAACTTTACCCAGTGTGATCTTGCATCTGTTCAAAAAATAAAAAAAAATTCCTTGCCTAATACTTTTTTTAAGTCATCATCGTCTTCACGACACGGCATAGGCAAGGTGCTGCCTGTTCCGCCTTCAAACGTCCTCTAGCCATCTCTTCCTGGGTCTACTCACACACCTGTGTCCTATAGGTATGTATTTTCAGACTTGTTTGTCCAGTCTGGAATCTGACATTCTTTCTAAGTGTTCTTTCGACCGTTGTTTATAATCTTTTAATTTTTCATTCAAGTTAATAAAATCGCAACTCTTCTCGTATGGCCTCATTCTTTAATTATAAACGGTCGAGTTTAGAACACCTTTTAATTCTTCTTAAGAACGCCATTTCCAAGGCCTGCATTTTATTGTCTTGTTTCTTGGTTGATGTTCACAATTCACACCCATAGGGCGGTACAGGGACTGCCATAACTTTGTAGAACTTTAATTTTGTTCTCGACGTATCTCGTTTCTGAAAATACGGTTGATTGTCCCATAGATCGTCTGTAATGCACCTAACTTAACATCAATATCATAATTCCTGCCATAGCCAATATCATTTCCCAAATAATTAAAGTCACTCACCTGTTCTACAATTCGATCACTAATCATTAATTATGTACTTATTGGCTCCTTGTCTCGAAATGCCATTACCTTTGTTTTTATAGTGGAGATTTTCATATTGTATTGTTTGCAACGCTGATGAAGTTTAAAAATAGATTACTTTTTTCAACTCATTCGTATAATTTTCTCTTCAGCTTTGTGAAAAACATCAAGATACATGAAACCTAGAAAATATTTTACCGTCTACAGTTGTATTCCTTAGAATTTTCTCTTTTTCGTTTTTTGATTTATGGCTTGCGAAAAGTTTCACCTTGATTTCTGCTCCAACGCTACAATTAATCCCTACTGAAATTCTTGGAACTTCAATAATTGGATTTCCTCTTCAATAAAATTTGACTTTCATAACGTTTATTTGTTTTTTCTTGACTTTACATACATAAAATTTGTTCCTAATTAAATTCTTTACAAATTATATTACAAATTTACATTTGTTTATTGGTAATTTAAATAAGTAAATTCACATCAAATCTAAAAAAGCGGGTTTTTGACACCAACATTTTCAGATTTAAGAAACGTTTCTAAAAAGTCTGCAAAACTACTCAAGATACAGTTCTGGGGCTCTCTTTTTACAATGTTATTGATAAAAAACCATATGAAACCATGAAATTTACTCTTTAATTGAAGGTTACCATTCCTAATCCCGATTAACTTCGCCTTCTTAATTCCCATTGTTTAACATTTCAGTCACAGTGTAGGCCTAAAGATATCCTGGGCTGTACAGGTAACTTTTCAATTGAATATCTGGCACATTATGTTTCCGAGGGGTAAGAAACATTACCGACATCTAGAGACTCTTGTTGAGAGTACTACGACTGAAAAACGATTTGAGCTGTGGCAGAATAATGTGCTAATCATTACGATGTTGTGTATTATATGAAAAACGCAGGCGCGCGCGCGCGCGCACACACACACACACACACACACACACACAGCAGAAAAGCAGAAGCACGACAAAAACGCACACGCACACAGAAACAAGTTTATGATGTTTACAGACACGAGGGCGCCCGTTTCAATATTATTGATTAAAACGATATCGTAATATACAGTTTTACTACCATAGTATTTCCTCTCGTATGGTTTTTATATTTTGTGGAAAGTAAATAAACCAAAGATTTGTGTATGTGTGTGCGTGCGCTATTTGTCGACGAGACCGTTGTAAACATTATGCTTTGTCCAGTCGTCAGTAGCCTTGTCGGCGGGGGGAATCAGTTTTATGACGTTCTCAACTTTTATGTTTCCACTGCCACATAGATTGCGGACGATTTAAAAATCACTTCTTCAGAATGGTGTGTGCGGACGTAATAAAAGAAAACGGAGGAAACTATGTTCCCTATATTGTTACGTCTTCGACGATGGCTGTTTATGTTCGGCCCTCATTTATGACTTATTAAACAAAAAGAGAGAGAGAGAGAGAGAAGTAACGTTTAAGTAAGAGCTACGATCTGCGCAGCTATTCAGTTAATTTTGACTCAAATCCATATATTAAAAAAAATTACATTTTGAAAAGGCAATTATCACAGTTTGACGTCGAATATAAAAGTTAGTAAAAAAAATCATCATCATCATCATCATCGTCTTCACAACACGCCATAGGCAAAGTGCTGCCTGTTCCACCTTCAAAAATTCTCCAGCCACCTCTTCCTGAGTCATCCCACACACCTTTTTGCTCCCAGACTTGTTTGGCCATTCTGCAATCTTGACATTCTTTCTATCTGTCCTTTCCACCGTTTATTGTATTCCTTTAATTTTTCATTCGAGTTAAAAACTTGCAACTCTTCTTCATGTCACCTCATTCTTTATATGGTCAAGTTTGGAACACTCTTTAACAACCCTTAAGAACACAATTTCTAAGGCCTGTATTTTACTGTCTTGTTTCTTGGTTGTTGTATATAGTTCACAGTACAGGGACTGCCATAACTTTGTAGAAATTTAATTTTGTATCTCGAAGTACCTTGTTTCTAAAAATACGGTTGATTATTCCACAGATTTTCCGAAACTTACCTAACTTAATATCAATATCGTAATTCCTATCAAGCCAATATCATTTCCCAAATAATTAAAGTGGCTCATCTGTTCTAGAATTCGAATATTAATCATTATTTTTGTTCTAATTGGTTCACTGCCTCGAAATGTCATTACACTCGTGATAATTTAATACCAGGGTTAAGTATACGTCATATTAAAAAAAAAAAGATATAATCAACCTATTATATAGTCGGTTACTATTAGTCGTTAGAATTATTAGTCGTTACTGTGGTAATCGCAGGCAACGGACATTAGTTAGTTGTTCGAAACTATGTTTATCCTTCACGTCGCGGGTTCGTAATTCCATTCAGTTACTGGTTCGAACGTTGTCAAGATACGAAGAAGAGGCGCTGAAACGAACTCGAACGGTTGTGTCTAGTAACGGGTTTGTTTTGAAAACTTATCAAATAAATTCTTCCGTATAAAACTCGACTGTGAAAATTTCATTACAACAATTTGCGCGGCAACAATTATCGCCTACAGTTGTTATTAACAGAACACGTAATACCGTTGGTAATTAACCGATTGAATCGCCAACAACGCTGTTAGTATTTTGGCGTGTCCCAACAAATGTGTATATTTAATGAAACAACTAATTAATTTTTGGCTGCGCGTGTGCCGCTTTATTTTAATCATTATAACCCATTTCATTAATTAAATTCTCAAACAACATTAAAGCAATTAGTTGATCAACAAAGTGCATATCCGATTTACCTATTGCGTAGCTATGTGTTTATCACGATATTCACTGATGACTCGTTGGACACTGGGTGAAACATATTGTTACGACGGTCTACTTGATCGTCGTAGGTACAGTGGAAAACAAATTACAAGACACCAATTAAGTCACTATTCACCAGCTTTGATTTTCACAGTTAAACAGTTCGTAATTAACAACACAGTCTCTTACAACAAATAAAATAAAAATTGTTCACACGCAATAAAATGTCAACTAATATCAAATCAAATCAAAATTGTATTACAATATACCGCCCGATTATAAAGCACAACACTAATAAACACTTGAATGCCCACAGTAATATCGCTCGATAATAACTAAAAAAGTAAGCAGCAGGTAGGGGCTATTTATAGTCTACAGTGTTCCGTAACATGCGTCCTTAACAAGCCATCGGAAGTTCTAGAGGACACTTAAGCGCAACCTTCGCAAAAACACGCACCGCTGGGCTAATTGAGATGGTTCCAGAACGCACGAGACGTGCCGCATTACGTAATACTGCCTCACATGTCAAGTGTCACGTATGCATTACAGCTGCGGGATCGTTCCCCAATGTACCAGAACGTTCCGTAATGACATAACACCTTTTCTGCATTACGTAAAAACATTAATACAAAGGTTTTTAAAAATATATAAACACTTGGTACGTTTGACAGTTTTATTTAACTCTGACACCTGTTTCGACTTCTTAAGCCATTGTCAAAGGGATGAGTGAACACTAAACCTGTATTAAAAGCTATTATTTAGTTTAGTTAATTTTATATTTTCCATTGTTAGATTTCGTTTTTTCAGACACTTGACCTTCCCTTAGCTCCTGCAACCCCTCCTCTACATCTTCACACCTCATACATGTTCCGATTCACGCCCCAAACAGATGACCACCACCATCCTTACATCCTCTGTTTAGTGTTCACTCATCTCTTTGGTAATGCCTTAAAAAGTCGAAACAGCTGGCAGAGTTAAATAAAATGTGAAACGTACCAAGTGTTTATATATTTTTAAAAACCTTTGTATGTGTTTATCGATGATTTGAATGTTCTGATGAATTCAGAGTTTTTCTGGCATATTGTGTTTGTTTCCCTTGTATGTAAGAGAAAGCCGTCGATTTAATTTTACTTTAAATAACTAACATTCAATGTGTGGTTTTGCTAAATCCAGATTTAAATCTGGCTTGTTTTCTCGGTTGAGCTTTGTGTATGCTACGACAGTTACGTAACGCTCTTGAAAAGTCGGCAGTTGCAGTTACGTAACTGTTCTACACGTTTATCGGGTAGCCGAGCACCGTGCGGATCAAGTGATTCTTGCTGATTGGTGAAAAGTGATTGTTGCGTTATAATTAGTGCGGAACTCTATTAGTTGACATTATTATTTCGTGTGGACAATTTAACTTGAATTATTGTATAAAGGCACCTTGTTGATTTGAAATTGTTATTTCTGACTAATTATAGTTAGTAATTAGTGCTTCATTGGTGTCTGAGGAAAGAAACCTTGCGACCTTCTTGAAGATTTAAAGAACAGGCATGAAAAGTAGAAATTAAAAATTAGAGACATTGTAATCCGATCTACGATGATAGTAGTAATGATGGTGATGATAATGTTTTATTACCTCTTGGTATCGTCACATCAATCAATACGCTCATTTATACTGTTTATCGAACTGAATCGTTAATTCCACTTTACACTGGCAAATTCAAATTACATTAAAAGGTTTCTGAAGTATTTCAAGGCAATTTTAAGGCAAAAACAAAAAGAGTATTGTGACAGCAAATTGCTACTTCACATGCCGTGTATACGCGTTATTTGAAAACTGATTAAATTCAGTTTCATTTGATTTGTTGACATTTGATTACAACAATATTCGCGGCAACAATATTTCGCTCACAATTGTTAATAATAACAATGTAGTAAATACGACGATAATTAACCGTCTGAATTGTTACCAAATATTTGGTCCAATAACTGCCGCATGATTATTATTCGTACACCGGTGTACCAACAACAAATGAAACGACTAATTAATTTGAAACTGTGTGTAGTACGTGTACGGCTTTATCTGAATCAATAAAATCATTTAACTATGTCTTTGTACGACGACGTCAAAATCAACAATTGACAACAAACACGTACATTTTGTCCATATTAAATACTTTCATGCAATCAAGTTTTATTGGGCGGCCATATCAATGATTCTCTGTTAAACATAAAACGTTTGTCGATTCGATTTTAGCTCACGACTAATATTAACGTTTCATCATGAGTTCACAGCGGTCACGTCCATTTAAAAGTCGAGCGCTCCAGACAGTCGTCAATACAGCGCAAGTCTAATTACCACTTAGAAACGTAATGTGCCAGACATTCAAGAGGAAATGTTATCTGTACAAGCGCTAGGTTATCTTTACACTGTGATTGAAATTGTAAACAATGAGAATTAGGAAGAGCAAGCCGAAAGGGGGGTAGGAATTTATCACCTTCATGAATGGTGAACATTGGTTAAGGGGGAGGGCTAGTTTAACTGCAACGTTTTACGTTTTAACAAGAGTAAAGTATTTAATTTTGATAAATCAAGTATCCTGAAAAGAAGCTCATAATAGTCCACTGTAGAAAGGTAGATGAAATGACTACAAATGAAAAGAGTAGTTGAATGTGGAGAGGGTAATTAATTTCCTATAAATGAAAATGATAGTTAAGACCGTGGAGGTAATTTTATATATATGTACTACGTTATCGGCAACAAAGAAGTACTTTCTATGGAAATTCATTTCAATTTGTCAAAATTCGATACTTTTGTTTAGAATTTATCGAACCGAACTCAAATAAATGATTTTAAATATAAATCTTAGAACATGAAAGTCATATATGGTTCTCCATACCCACTTTTTATTTTATTTTTATAATTATTGTATAACAACCACAGCGGCTACTTATCTTCAACGCTGATTTTCTGCGCGCGCGCGCGCGCGTGTGTGTGTGTTGAGGGTACGTACGTGCGTATTCACGCACGCGCGGATTATACACACAATAAGTGACTGACTTGAGGATTGAGGAAGTGAAGGTTTTAAGCTATGTTGAGATAGAGAGAGAGAGAGAGAGAGAGAGAGCTGCGAAGGGCCCCGACCGAGGCGTGCGCTGACTCACGAACCCTTTTCGCGTTTTTGGGTAGATTGAATTAGGTAAAGATGTTTCCTGGAAACGAACGTGAACACACACACACACACACACACACACACACACACACACACCATGACTTGGTTTTTTGTTATAAACAACAGGAACGCAATTTTCGAGAATTGCCAATGACAGGAGTAACAGTGTGTTCGGAAATCGGAAGTTCGGCCCGTGCGCGCGCGGTCACTAAGCGTGTGGTGTGTGCAGCACTTTGAGCTTTCACTTCTAGTTTCCGCCTCCTCGTGTTTCACTGCATCAACAATTCCATTTGATCGGTTCGTGCTTGTCAGATTGTCACTTTTACTGATCGGTTCATTGGCACGCTCGCGCGCGCACCGGGCCGTTTTTCCCTTACTAGAAATTCTTCTTCGTTTTAGTTCATTCCTTCGATCTTCTTCTTTCCCTTCATTGCTTTTTTTCTGTACTCGTCGCTAAATAAACGAGCCAACGTTATGCTTTTATATATATTTATCTATTTATCTATTTATATATATATATAAATATATATATATATATATTTATTTATATATATATATGATCGAACGTTTTGTGACGGGTTTTGCTTATTTATTTGCTTGTACCACGTATTTGCTCGTATTTCACACCACGATATCTCACCAAAGGCCTATATATATTTTGTAAAAGTAACAAAATACAGCTACTTACTCATTTACTTAGTACTGTACGAAACATGCAAACACGCGCGCACACACACACACACACACACACACACACACACACACAAACACACTACAGTTTGGAGTCTGAATAGAAACTGGTAATTGTTAATTCGGGGTCAAAACGTCCTACGACGTTGTCCGATGTAACTCCGTTGTTTTACTGTAGTTGCAGTTTTCGTCGTTTAATCCTCTATCGCTCTTCCATTTAGACCGTGTTTTTGTCTGAGGCTAGTATTAGGCTTTTCTGTATTAAAAATGTTTTAGTGTGAACGAGGAACAAGGTCATTTGATATATGCAATATACACACCAGAGCATATTTTACGGAATTTGCACTAGGCGACACTAAACCAACCAATGTGTGTGTGTGCGCGCGCGCGCGCGCGCGTGTGATTTTATATATAATATTGAAAATTATGTAATTTGAATTTAACTTGACTATGATCATGCTTTACAACTAAGTAAGTTAGTTGTGAAAGAAAAAGGAAAATTATGCTAGTAAGAAAATATTTTCTTAACTCATATCAAAAGTACAAACTTAAAAAATAGAGTCTTTTGAAAAAAAAACTTCTTGATGTAATCATGATGTTTGTATAGTTCTTCATCAGGAAGCCTTCGCCTTCGTTCGTTAGCTTGTAAGACCTTTGCCACAATTCGCAAACTATACAGACAATCCTGAAAGCTAATATACGCAAATGCAAACGCGCCTTCGTGATTTGCTGACCTCTCTCCTTTTTTCTAACTTTTCGGCACCGGCACTAATACCTGCCACTAGTCCCATCTAGTTTATTGCTTAAAATATTCTCTGATACACACACTTTATTACAATAAAGATAAGTCGAATTGTGAGTGATTATCCACAACAATCAGGATCCAGGACCCAGATTTTCTGTTGGGATTTCTTCCCTTGCCGATCGGGCGCCGAAGGCTCGCTTTCACCCTTTTCTACGTAACGCACACCCATTGTACCTGTGTATTGCCCTGTGGTCACGACGTGCGCGAGGACATGGAACTGTTAAGTTCTAGTAATTAATACATTTATTGGTACAGTCAAATTTTTTATGATAAAAAGTATTACAATTGTGCAGGCAATTACAACATATGTGCATCCGAGCATGCTGCCAGATAACAAAAAGGAATGAAAAGAGTGGCAAAAGTTGAAATGGTTTGTTTGAATAGATCTTATTGTATGTCCCGGCTTCACTAAGTAAGGAAGGAAATAATAAGAAAGTGAGCAAATGTTGAGGAAAATATTCATGAACATCATCATCATCATCATCATCATTGTCTTCAAGGATAGTTTGTTCCGGTGTCTCAAACAGGCAAAGATTAGAGCTGGTCACTGCAGCGCTTCCTAGGACGTTCCACACCTCTCCCCCCCCCCGGCTTATAGTTCCATAGTTGTTTGGGGATGCGGGAGTCATCTATTCGGCAAAGATGTTCCCACTAATTTATCCGATTCTGGACAATCCCATCTAGTATAAAAGAAAATATTATTGGGATAACTGAACAAGGTAGGCTGACGTAGTAGTACGGACACTTACACCGAATGACAGACGAGCGATGGTCTAGAAAGATTCTATACTATTACCCTATCAGTCGTAGGACCAAACGTAGGCCTCAAAAACTTGGAGACAGAAAGCTGAGCAGATTGATGAAAACAGAACATTTAAACTAAACATCAGGGGAGTCCACACCTGGTGGATACGAGTTTAGCAATTCTCAATTTGCTTCAACTTGTCTTGGGTGAATCCAAGACCTTTGGTCTTTTCTGTCTAGTCTCTTTTGACTGTCTCTTGTTCTTTTCTGACCCCGAAGCTATTAGAGTAATCGAGGGCTAGGGTATCTTCCCTTCTGCTTTACCCTCTTATATTTACTATTATGCTTTATTGTTGGTTTACTAAAAAAACTTCGATACAGAAACTGTTTAAACTATACCTACCAAATTATATGGGAAGAATTTTGAATTTCCCATTTTTTTCTGAGGAAAATTGGGGTTCTAGTCATTCTCATCTCCTCCCCCCATAAACAGTTCGTAGTTACGTCACTGATGATGATGATGATGATGACGGAGGCGGTGGGCAGAACGATAACGACGAGGAAAATGTATTGATGAGCAGAAGAATGTTATTTGTAAATAACAAAATATTGCGAAACAAGATTTAGACATACATAAATTATCTAATTTTAAAATGCACATTTGAATGAAAACAGGATTTACTCGCTAGAAAGAGGAAATATAAAGTCTGACATAAATAACATCAGAAACATACAATGACATTGTTGAAAAAGAATGGAGAGAGAAAACAAAACAAGTTTAAACTGTATGTAACTGATATAAATGGAAAAACATGTTACTCTTTTCGCAGACCGATGATGATGTATGGTGTTTTGCTAGCTTGTAATCGAAGCGGAGTGGTTTTGTGTTTCAAAGTCAGCTCGACTGTGAGATTTTACTTTAACAATAACCAATCACAATTGTTGAGTTTTTCCAGACGCATAAATAATAAGGTTACAACAGACAGAACAAGAAACAGTAACAAGGTGTGTGTGTGCGTGTGTGTGCGCGCGCGCGCGCGTGTGAGCAAACTGTATTACATTTTGTTTACGCTTGGGTACGTTTTTAAAGCTGTAAACCATATTGCGATCTTTGCTACGACATCTTGATATATTCTAGTGTTTGATTTTAAAACAAAAATTGTAAGTAGTAAGTAATATAGTCTACATGGGAAATGATATCGGTTGTGATAGGAATTACGATACTGATGTCAAATTAAGTTAAGACCAAATTTTACCCTATAAACTAAAAACGTATAATAAGGGAAGAAAGCAGAACGGAGCAAAGATAAGGAAAGAACAGTAGAACCTGAAATGTTACTCAGGTGTTGTCTCTTATGGCGCAAAGAAAACCAGGAAAGGACGTAGTTTGTGCCAGGATAAGTTGGCTTTAACGAATTTGGGACAGGCTTGCATAGAAGAAAAAAAAGAAGAATGAGGAGGAAACGGAGAAATAGTAAGAGGAGAAGAAGAAGATGAAGGAAAAGAAGGATTAGATGAAGATGAAGAGCAAAAGGAAGAAGGAGGAGGAGGAGGAGGAGGAGGAGGAGGAGGAGGAGGAGGAGGAGGAGGAGGAGGAGGAGGAGGAGGAGCAGGAGAAGAAGAAGAAGAAGAAGAAGAAGAAGAAGAAGAAGAAGAAGAAGAAGAAGAAGAAGAAGAAGAAGAAGAAGAAGAAGAAGAAGAAGAAGAAGAAGAAGAAGAAGAAGAAGCTATGATACTCATAACTCATCTTCTAAAGACTTAAGTGGTTGTCATTATGTAGTTCAAAAACAAGCTCGAAATTAGATTCCTATTCTTGACATAGTAACAACTGTTAGATGTTTCTTTGTATACACATAAGATTTTACGTGCGTACAAATTCTACGAGTCAACAACTTTAAAGAAAATATAGAAAGGAGCGATCGGAGAGAATGCTAGGGCGAACCTTGTATAAAGAGGTGAATGTCAAGACACTCGCGCGCGTTTGGGGATTAGCACTAGTAGGCTATTACAAGCACAAAGCGATCAAATCGATTGCATTGGATGTCGGTGCGGTAATAATCGACTCGAGTGCGATAACAAGAAGGGTGGTGAAGGTCAAGGACGGTCAAATTCACGGGTAGACCATATCACGTATACACTACAGATAAAAGAGGGGTTGGTTTCATCACAGACGTCTTTGACGATTCTCGTTAGACGTTGTGTGTGTACAATAATTTTCGGTCTATAGCATCGTTTTAATCTTGTGTCGTCAATTTTATGACTCAAAGCTGGACTACAAACAGAAGTACTTATAGTTTGGGCAAGCCGATTTGGAAATGAAATACGGACATTGCAAGAAGAATAGTTCTATACAAATTCTCGATCATGTACAAATAAATACTAACCAGGAAATTACATTCAAATTAATAGTAAACTAACAGATTACCTGACCTCAAAATCTCCTTTGCTAAAACGAAAATTTAAATTCCCGAAAGCAACGTAAGGACACAACGTATGGAGAAATAAAATATACTAACAATTTTAAAGATATTGGGGAAAACATATCCCGAAACGCCTCAGCCAACGAATCCTTTAAGATAAGGAAGCTCAAATTATCAAAGGCCTTTACTCTAACCTGGGAACTGTGCGGAAAGAAAAACCTTTCCAGAAGTGCGACAGTCCGCCGTTATAGCATTGTGATCAGGCCGGTGATCATGTATGGAGTAGAAACAATGTGCTTTCAAAATTTGGAACCTCTTCTTCAAATCGAACGAAGAATTCTTCGGAAAATGTATGGCCCCAAGAAAACTGAAGATAGGTACAGGCATGACCCAAAGAAGAGCTGTATAGGGATCTGGAAGATCTGAAAATAGCTTTCCGAAGCAAAAGACTGAGATTCCTTGGACATATGGTTCGGATTAAATAAACAAAATTTCAAATATATTTAGCAACTTTCTAGTCTGAACGGATACACAAAACAACTCAAGGAGGAAGTTATGAAACTGGGTATCTCTTTGAACGACTGTGTTGATATAAATACATACAGAAACAAAATTCAAAATTTTGAGGTTCTCTGACATGAGAGAAGGCGACAAAGTGGTGGACAGTGGAAAGGAAGGCGGTGTATAGTGTGCGAATGTGGGCCTTCTTGCAGGAGAAGAAAAGGAAATGATAATCGTGTGGTCCACGGCTGGCCTGTTCATGTAAAGAAAATATCGGTATGGAGAACCATACATGACTTCCATGTTCTAAGATTTATATTTAAAATCATATTCGAAATGAAATATTTCCATAGAAACTACGTCTTTCTACTTATTGCTTCAGCATTAACCACAGTACTGTGGTCACTAACGTATACCACCTCACGTTTTCGCACTCGATTTTCACCGATGATGGCAGTCGATGGCACTGCCGAAAAGTCTGGTTTTGCAGAAAACATTGAACTACGGCTAAAGAGTCCGGGAAGCAATTTTAACAAAAAACTACTTCTTTGTTGCCGATAACGTAGTACACATATAAAAAATTCTGCCCTCCACCTTCAACTATAATTTTTAATAATAGAAAATTACCCCCACCCCGTTCACCTAACCTCTTCATTTATAGATATTTCATCTACGTTTCCTACAGTGGATTACTATGAGCTTCTTATCAGGATACTTTATTTATAAAAATTAAGTACTTTACTCTTGTTAAATCATAAAATGTTTCTGGTAAACTACCCCTTTCTCTTAACCGATCTTCTCCAAAATCAACAGACCTTCCGTCCTCTACAATTCAGGGAAGCATGCAAAAAAATATTTGATTCTGTTTGAATGTGCGGCAGTTATCGTTCGTCATGGAAACATTTCTCTTGTTACAACATAAAATGTTGCAGGTAAACTACCCCTTTCCCTTAACTGATCTTCACCAAAATCAATAGACCTTGAGCTCTCTGCAACTCAGGAAAGAGTGCAAAAAATTATTTTATTCTCATTTAATTTTCGGCAGTTATCGTTCGTCATAAAAAAAAATTACCCTTTTTAAAACATAAAAGGTTGCTGATAAACTACCCCTTCCCTTAACCGATCTTCAACAAAATCAACAGACCTTGAGTTCTCTTTAGTTCAAAAAGGTATGCAAAAACCTAGTTGATTCTGTTTGAATTTACGGTAGTTATCGTTCGTCATATAAAAAATTACCCTTCTTAAAACATAAAATGTTGCTGGTAAACTACCCCTTTCCCTTAACCGATCTTCACCAACACCAATAGGTATTGAGAACTCTACAATACAAAGCTGTATGCAAAAACATCATTTGATTCTGTTTGAATTTGCGGCTGTTATCGTTTACTATGGAAAAAAATTACCCTTGAAAAAAAACCGTTGCTGGTAAACTACCCCTTTCCCTTAACCGATCTTCACCAAAAACGACAGGTCTTGGGTACTCTACAATTCAGGCTTGTATGCAAACAATTATTTGATTCTGTTTGAAATTGCGGCTGTTATCGTTTGCCATAGAAAACACCCTTGATAAAACATAAAACGTTGCTGGTAAACTACCCTATTCCATTAACCGATCTTCACCAATAACAACAGGTCTTGAGAACTCTACAATTCAGGGCTGTATGCAAAACATTAGTTGATTCTCTTTGAATTTACGGCAGTTATCGTTCGTCACAGAAAAAATACCCTTGTTAAAACATAAAACGTTGCTGGTAAACTACCCCTTTCCGTTAACCGATCTTCACCAAAAACAATAGGTCTTTAGATCTCTACAACTTAGGGCTGTATGCAAATAATCATTTGATTCTGTTAGAATTCGCGGCTGTTATCGCTTGCCATAAAAATACCCTTGTTAAAACATAAAACGTTGCAGGTAAACTACCCCTTTCCGTTAACCGATCTTCACCAAAATCAATAGGACTTGAGAACTCTACAATTTAGGGCTGTATGCAAATAATCATTTGATTCTGTTAGAATTTGCGGCTGTTATCGTTTGCCATAGAAAATACCCTTGTTACAACATAAAACGTTGCCGGTAAACTACCCCTTTCCCTTAACCGATCTTCACTAAAAACAAATAGGTCTTGAGTACTGTACAAATCAGTGCTGTATGCAAAAACGTATTTGATTCTGTTTGAATTTGCGGCTGTTATCGTTTACTATAGAAAAAGTAAAAAATCGGTATGGAGAACCATACATGACTTCCATATTCTAAGATTTATATTTAAAATCATTTTCGAAATGAAATATTACCATAGAAACTACTTCTTTCTACTTACTGCTTCAGCCTTAACCACAGTAAGGCTAACTTATACTCACTAACGTATACCACCTCACGTTATCGAACTCGATTTTCACTGATGATGGAAGTCGATGGCATTGCCGAAATGTCTGGTTTTGTAGAAAACATTGGACTACGGCCAAATATCCCGGGAAGGAATTTTAACAAAAACTACTTCTTTGTTGCCGATAACGTTGTACACATATATATCAGTGGCGAAGTTACATGGAGGCAATTGAGGCAATGCCTATCCTAACAAATTCTGTAGAATAAAAATTATAAATACGTATGAACTACATAACGTAAAGATTATACATTGTTACTGTGACTGTCAAATTTATTAAACCGAAACGTGCTTTATTGAGCGAAAGCTAGATGGTGACAGGTGAGATTCGGCATAGTTCGTTTAAAGCGAATGAGGCAACCTGAACTTGCCTCAGCGTTTTTTGTATACATCGTATGTAAGCAATGTAGTGGTGTGATAGGGAAGTGTAGGGAGGGGGGATTGTCCCGCGCTGTACACATAGAGCGTTGAGGCATGCCTCACTTCTGTGGTCCAAACAGTTAAGTTAAAGCGCCTGTGTTGTTTCTAAGTGTTTATTTTATGCGGTTATTAAAAGTGTCACTGTTATTCCGCTGAACTAACAGATGATCAAGATTGTTATTTGAATTATTTGTAACATTAAACATATATATAGAAACTAACCAAGTTTAAAAATTTGAAGTTTAATCAGTTGTATTATCGTGTATGACTAATACAAGGATTGTTCAATAGACACACGTATAGAGCTGTAAAGCAATTTTTATTCAACGATTTTAAAAGAAGTCTCCAATAACATTAAGACATGAGTTCCACTGTTGCGCTAACCTGTAGATTCCCTGCTAGTAAAATTCTTACGGCTGTTTGTGGAACCATTCGGTTACAGCAAACTCTACCTCAGCGTCCGATTTGACCCACCGTCCTTTTAGTGATTCCTTAAAAAAAATTTAAGATAAGATTTTTGCCTACCCATTCATTAACTACTAGCTTCGCCAGTAAGCAAATTGATGTCCCTTTTTTCGGCTTGCACGCGTTATGTTGGTGTGGGTTTCGGCACTTTCCATTTAAAAAGCGTGCAAACGTAAGAAAATAAACATGAGTGAGGCCAGAAATAACGTGAATTGTGTGTTTGTGTCTTACCTGCCTTTTTATTGCCGTATTAAATGAAAAATGTTATATTACATTAAAATTAAAAAATTTTAATTTTATTGCCTGGCAACAAAATTATTTTATTTTTAACAATTACCATTGTTTCAAAAAGTTTAAATAAATTTGCAAGTACTTTACTCTTGTTAAAACGTAAAAGGTTGCTGGTAAACTACCCCTTCCCCTTAACCGATCTTCACCAAAATCAAAAGTCCTTGAGACCTCTACAATTCAGGGATGTATGCAAAAAATTATTTGATTCTGTTCGAATTTGCGGCTTTTATCGTTTGCCATAGAAAATACGCTTGATAAAAAAACGGTGCAGGTAAACTACCCCTTCCCCTCAACCGATCTTCACCAAAAACAATAGGTATTGAGTACTCTACAAATCAGGGCCGTATGCAAAACATTATTTGATTCTGTTTGAATTTTGCGGCTGTTATCGTTTGCCATAGAAAATACCCTTGTTAAAAAAACGTTGCAAGTAAACTACCCCTTTCCCTCAACCGATCTTCACCAAAAACAATAGGTCTTGAGAACTCTACAATTTAGGGCTGTATACGAAACATTATTTAAGTCTGTTTGAATTTGCGGCTGTTATCGTTAGCAAAAAAAAAAAAAATTTCCCTTGATAAAAAAAACCGTGCAGGTAAACTACCCCTTCCCCTCAACCGATCTTCACCAAAAACAATAGATCGTGAGTACTCTACAAATCAGGGCTGTATGCAAAAAATTATTTGATTCTGTTTGAATTTGCGGCAGTTATCGTTTGCCATAGAAAATACGCTTGATAAAAAACGTTGCAGGTAAACTACCCCTTCCCCTCAACTGATCTTCACCACAAACAACACGTCTTGAGTACTCTACAAATCAGGGCTGTATGCAGAAAATTATTTGATTCTGTTTGAATTTTCGGCTGTTATCGTTTGCCATAGAAAATACCCTTGTTAAAAAAACGTTGCAGGTAAACTACCCCTTTCCCTTAACCGATCTTCACCAAAAACAATAGGTCTTGAGAACTCTACAATTTAGGGCTGTATGCAAATAATCTTTTGATTCTGTTTGAATTTGCGGCTGTTATCGTTTGCCATAGGAAATACCCTTGTTAAAACATAAAACGTTACAAGTAAACTACCCCTTTCCCTTAACCGATCTTCACCAAAAACAAAAGGTCTTGAGAACTCTACAATTCAGGGCTGTATACGAAACATTATTTAAGTCTGTTTGAATTTGCGGCTGTTATCGTTTGCCAAAAAAAAAATTTCACTTGATAAAAAAATCCGTGCCGGTAAACTACCCCTTTCCCTCAACCGATCTTCACCAAAAACAATAGGTCGTGAGTACTCTACAAATCAGGGCTGTATGCAAAAAAGTATTTGATTCTGTTTGAATTTGCGGCAGTTATCGTTTGCCATAGAAAATACCCTTGTTAAAAAAACGTTGTAGGTAAACTACCCCTTTCCCTTAACCGATCTTCACCACAAAAAATAGGTCTTGAGAACTCTACAATTTAGGGCTGTATGCAAATAATCTTTTGATTCTGTTTGAATTTGCGGCTGTTATCGTTTGCCATAGGAAATACCCTTGTTAAAACATAAAACGTTACAAGTAAACTACCCCTTTCCCTTAACCGATCTTAACCAAAAACAAAAGGTCTTGAGAACTCTACAATTCAGGGCTGTATACGAAACATTATTTGATTCTGTTTGAATTTGCGGCTGTTATCGTTTGCCAAAAAAAAAAGTTTCCCTTGATAAAAAAAAACCGTTGCAGGTAAACTACCCCTTTCCCTCACCGATCTTCACCAAAAACAATAGATCGCGAGTCCTCTACAAATCAGGGCTGTATGCAAAAAATTATTTGATTCTGTTTGAATTTGCGGCAGTTATCGTTTGCCATAGAAAAAAATCTATAGACACACAGACACACAGACACACAGACACACACACACACACACACACTTTTCGGAAAACGACTTTTTTTCATGTTTTGAGTGTAGTAGAATCAGAATCTGCAATAATCTCGAACACGATTTTTTTTGCCATCACCATACTTCCATTCCTTAAGGAAATATGGAAGTAAAAATTACCCTTGATAAAAAACCGTTGCAGGTAAACTACCCCTTTCCCTTAACCGATCTTCACCAAAAACGATAGGTATTGAGAACTCTGCAATTCAGGGCTGTATGCAAAATATTATATGATTTTGTTTGAATTTGTGGCTGTTATCGTTTGCCATACCAAATACCCTTGATAAAACAAAAAACGTGGCCGGTAAACTACCCCTTTCCCTTAAACGATCTTCACCAAAAACAAAAGGTCTTTAGTACTCACGAAATCAGGGCTGTATGCAAAAACGTATTTGATTATGTTTGAATTTGCGGCTGTTATCGTTTGCCATAGAAAATACCCTTGTTAAAACATAAAACGTTGCAGGTAAACTACCCCTTTCCCTTAACCGATCTTTACCAAAATCAACGGATCTTGAGAACCCTACAATTTAGGGCTGTATGCGAAACATTAATTGATTCTGTTTGAATTTGCGGCTGTTATCGTTTGCCAAACAAACAAAATTACCCTTGATAAAAAAAAAACCGTTGCCGGTAAACTACCCCTTTCCCTCAATCGATCTTCACACAAAAACAATACGTCGCGAGTACTCTACAAATCAGGGCTGTATGCAAAAAATTATTTGATTCTGTTTGAATTTGCGGCTGTTATCGTTTGCAAAAAAAAAAAATCTACAGACAGACACACAGACACACACACAGACACTTTTCAAAAAATGACTTTTTTTCATGTTTTGAGTGTAGTACAATCATATTCTGCAATAATCTCGAACACGATTTTTTTTGCCATCACCATATTTCCATTTCCTTAAGGAACATGGAAGTAAAAAAAAAAACTAAAACTAACAGATTAGCATCATAGCGTTAAAGCTTTCGCGTCCGGAGATATGTCAGCAAAATTATTTTCCGGGCTGTGGTCCTCGTTTTGTAGATCCAAACGCTTGGACTGCAGCTGCGGTAGTCATCCTCAGTGATCTTCTGTTCTGTCCCTCTGGTGACTAAATGACGATGCGACCCCAAACCGTCGCACTTATACAGCCGTCCTGGTGCGGGCTGCCATCTGTTTGGCCGGGATCACAGACGGGTATACAAGTACGACTGTTTAGGATACGTCGTCATTTGGTCACCAGAAGAGCAGAACAGAAGACCACTGAAGATGCTGCCGCAGTTGCAGTCGAAACGTTTGGATCTACATAAAGAGGACCACGGCCCAACAGACCGGAAAATAATTTTACTTAATATAACAGATTAACATATTGCTTGAAGGGCAAGCAGGATTCCGTAAAGGACGATCATGCACTGACGATGTTTTCAGTTTAAGGCAGATGATACAACAGCGTAGGGAATTCAATTTAGAGACGCACATAGCCTTCATAGATAACCCAAATGCGTTTGATCGTATCGGACGAGGAACGAGGAACGGATAACGGAGAAACGAGGATATCCCATGCATTTGATTAGAACGGTATAAACCCTTTATAAAAACACTAAAATTATAATTGACACTGGAACCGGCAAAGACCTAATAAGAGCTCTCTCTCTCTCTCTCTATATATATATATATATATATATAGAGAGAGAGAGAGAGAGAGAGAGACAGGACCTCGTGCGAGAATGGAAAAAAGTGCTCCTCTTTGGTAATCCAAGATAGTGAGGATAAATTACAACTGGCTATCCACAAACTAAATCAGTTATCAAAAGGTTATAATTCGAACATTTCAATAGAAAAAACTAAGACCATGGCATTCCTAGGAAAAGATTCGATTCGGACAGAAATTGTAATTGAAAATAAAATTTTAGACCAAGTATCACAATTCAATTAGCTACGATGTGATATTACATATGAAGAAGACAAAGATATTCTTAATAAAACAAACAACTTCCAAAGAATATGTGGGACATTACGGAGAACATTCAAAGGAAAGACCACGAAAGAAACACAAATAAAATACTATATGGTGATGGCAGTTCCCATGCTATTATACGGGTCCGAATCATGGGCACCAAGAAAGAAAGATTATAGACAGGTGGAAACGTCTGAAATGAAATATCTTAGATCTGTGAAAGGTTGTATAAGATTAGATCACATAAAGAACGAAGATATAAGACAGGAATTAAAAGTACAACCAGTAACGGAACTAGCGAAAAACTATAAAAAAGATGGAAAGAGCATCTTATGCGGATGTCTCCAGAAAGAATTCCAAGAAAAATACTAAATTATAAGCCAACTGGAAGAAGAAATGTTGGCAGGCCGAGACGGAGATGGTGAAGCCGGAACAGCCAACCTGCCTAATCCTGGACAGATAGATGATGATGACGACGATAACAGATTAACAATTATAACACACACACGCACGTGAGCAACAATAATGGAATGGAAATCTAGAAATAACAAAAGTCGGTTTAGCAGCGACAATTTGGTCGAACCCTTTCACAGCCTTTCCCAATACTATCAGCCGTTAAAACTGGGACCGTGGTATATTGCTCGAAACCGCATCTCACCTGCTACAACCTGACGTTTTGACGGCTCCATCGAGCCAACATTTAGTAACGTTTAACGTGAAACCATTAGTTCTGTCTGTGATGATGACAACTGTTCGAGAAGTCGAAACGTCAGGTACTCAGCCAGCGGAAATGCGGCTGTCAACATTGGACGACGGCCAATCTTAGTTTTGATATCAGATAGTACCAATTCCGTCATTACCGAATTAATTCAACGCAGTCATGAAGGCAACATGGCTCCGGCGTGTCCTTGAAAGGCGCTAAACAGAATTAAAACGCGTGGAGGTATATTGCCGCATCGTTTTAGTGTCTAGAAAAATATTCGCATTGCCACACCACGACCGCACAGGACTGCTTGTACGTGCTGTTTGCGTTATAGTACTGTTACATGCCGTTCAAAAGAGTTGTCACCTGATTTAGTTTTAGATATTACAATAACTCTATACTTCTAAAACATTCCCCTCTGTTTAATGTCTCTCATATATTTTAACAAAGTAAGCATCAAAATCTGATAGCGACATCGTATTCCATCCGAAAACGTCAAAAATTATCAATTTAATCTGCGAAATATTTTAAAATATTGTTATGACAGTCTACCGATCGTCGTATGGTACAGTGGAAAACAAAATACAAGACACTAATTACGTCACTAATCACCAGCTTTAATTATCACAATTGACAAGACAGTCTCTTACAACAAATCAAATAGAAATTGTTAACACTTTATAAAAATGCCCACTAATAGAATATCGCAGAATTATAAATACATAATACTTCCCCACAATACTTCGAACCGCACTGTGTAAATCATCACTTGTTTAAGAGTCGAATAGAGTAATCGCCCGACAATAACTCTGAACTATAATACTACGAACCGGATTCCAATAAATCACAACTCAAACCGATTGAGCGTCGCTGAGTACTTGTGTTTATACCCCGCCGAAAACCCAGAACATTCTACATACTACGGATTAGCTCTACACTACGACGTAATTGATTGCGGCCTTGACACAGTCCGCGCTTGGCGGCGTCTGGAAAAGTCTCGCGAATGCATGTTGAAATCACGTTCGCACACAACATTATAGCCGGATTCTTCTGGGACATTCGAGAAACGCGTAGATTGTTCTGTAATGTCATTGCTGCTTTTGTAGTAAGTTTTGCACCACGTTTAAGATTGTAAGCGTGTTTAATAAAATTATGAACTTTATTGAAAATATTTTTCAATAACTTAAATATTAAGCCATACTAAGCACAGTAATATTCGTGAAAAAATAGTAATGTGTATAAACACAGTGACGTAATTAGTGTCTGTAGATGGTGTGGGGTGGGGAGAGTTTAAGACTAGCTTCAAGGTTGGCTCACCTCACGGAAATTGAGAAATTTTGGATTCGTACCGTATAATTTTATAAATATTCGATTATAATTAATGTCTATAATTATCTTGTTGATACATCCTCTTCGTTCACTTTTTAACTCTTCCAACCACCCAACTCAACACAAACATGCAGCTTTCAACTACATGCTCCATAGGCTCACATCAGTACCCCTAAATACACATGACTACCAAGAAGAACTCAACACAATTAAATATATAGCAGTCAAAAATGGATACAATCCCGATTTAATAAACAAACTACACTAACGCATCCTAAACACAAAAAGTAAAACCCATAAAACCAACAGCACACAACCCAGTAAATACATCACACTCACATACGACAATTCCAACACACACAAAATTGCTAACACATTTAGGAAACACAATTATAAAGTAGCCTACAGAACTAACAACACCATCATGAAACACATAAATAATACTAACAAAGACACAGACACATACAACAAAACAGGGGTTCATAAATTAAACTGCAATGACTGTCACCAGTTCTACATCGGCCAGACGGGAAGATCTTTTTCCTCTAGATATTCTGAACATTTAAAAGCCCTCACCACAAACTACATACATTCCACATTTGCCACACATTTACAAAACGAAAAGCACAGTTACACAAACATAGAGCACAACATGGAAATACTACACTACTTACATAAAAGTAGAAAACTAAACACAGCAGAACAATTTGAAATATACAGATATCACACACTACAACCAAACAACATATTAAATGAACAATTACATTATAGATCACACACTTTTCAATACACTGATTCCAACACAAAATTCGAATCCCAGCGCCAATTCCTTCCCACCAGCAACTCCCACCACACACACCTACATCCCATAACCGTTACTGTACAGACATTCAGTATTTAAATCCCATTGAAGAAGACGAATACCACGTCGAAACGTCTGGGTAACAAAACCAAAAAGTAAGTGTTCATAGTGGAAGTTTAATATATATATATATATATATATATATATATATATATATATATATATATATATATATATATATATATAATTAATGTCTGTACACACACAAAGTATTATTTTTCGTGTCCAAAAGTCAGTAAAGTTGGTTAATTATTTTATAAATTACTCAAAATTTAAAAACTTTCAACCTAACTTAAAAAAAAGACAACTTATCAAATATTTGCACTCTTCAATTTTTTTGGTAAATTGAACATTCTTTTGCAGATATGATCGCGAATTAAATTTTTGGTGCACCAAATATTCTTTTTTACCAAATTATAGCAAATGTCCATCATTAGTTATCAAACATGCATCCTCTGAAATTCTACGCCGGGAAAGCAATTGCAACAATTCATACGAGAAGGGTTTACTCTATTAATAGTCAACACATACCAGTTCTCAAGGTCATTTATCTCCCCATTCTGTTGTGATGTGGCAGTTTACTTACGTTCATCCTTTGCGATCTGACACTTGGTCCTGTCTGTTTTACGGTGTGGCAAACGGATATTTTTTAGAATCTAAAACGGTGTGGCCATTTATTATTATTATTTTTTTTTGAGGTCAAAACGTTGTCCTAAGACGTTGTCCGATGCCCAACCGCCATTGTTGTCTGTCGTTGCAGTTTTCATCGTTAGGCCCTTGCTCATTAATCTACTTATACCCTCTATCCATGTTTTATTGGGTCTTCCTTTCATTCTGTGCTCTCTAGGTATCCATCTGATTGTTTTCTTTGGTAGTCGATCTTGTCCCATTCTTTACATTCTTTGTACATACCCGTACCAGATTAGTTGTTTTTCTTCAATGCAGTCGATGGATTGTCTTTTATACTCACATTTCTACTTTGATCGTTTCATTTCGAATTCGCTCTATCCTTGAAGTTCTACCAGCTCGTCTCAAAGCATCCATTTCGCGATTCATCTACACGTATTAAAAGAGAGTGACTTCTTCACAGGTGGTCTTGTTAAAATTAGTTCAATGATAAAACGGATATAATATTGACGGGGATACTAACCAGTCCAATGAATAGTACAGTATTAGGCGCTTCTTCCATCATCAGCGACAATACAATTAATTATTCCGTCAGTCAGTGGTTGAGAAATTAATACGGTATTCTGTTTGTGGTTAGAAAAACGGGATTACATTGAAACGTAATTTATATCCAGGTCAAAATGTAACACACTGTAACTAACTTTATATCCAGAGCTATACAATATGTATTAATTTTGTTGTATTAACAAGTTGGCGCGCGGTATGCAGACCCAATCATTTATTGACTCCTTTATCGACTGTATCAAACCCACGAACTTTGATTAGTGTATGATTGAATTCTATGTAATTGCGTTAAAGTTGTTTTTTACTATTCATGTACAGGCGTCCACTCGTGTCGATATTTGTGTATATGTGTTAGAGAGATAGATAGATAGATAGATAGAGAGAGAGAGAGAGAGAGAGAGAGAGAGAGAGAGAGAGAGAGAGAGAGAGAGAGAGAGAGAGAGAGAGAGAGAGAGAGAGAGAGAGAGAGAGAGAGAGAGAGAGAGAGAGAGAGAGGGAGGGAGAGAGAGACAGGCTGGTAGACAGTTACAGATTTGTTTTATTTGATTCTATGCATATTGTAACGCAACATAGTTGAGGTTCCCCAACGTTACATAAAAGATTGAATGAAATATGGTCAAGGACCATACCCTGACTTAAGGTTGTTCAATAGGTCATGTGCTCGAGAAGTAACTCAAACCAGAAGGAGGCAATGACTAGTATTAAATGTATAAAAGCCAGACTAAGGAATGATTGAATGTTATGAATTGTTTGTTTTGTACTGTGACATGTTCAGGTCACAGAGTATTTTATATTGTATGTTGAATATACTAAAAATGAAATAATGTTATTTGATAATAATACTTCACCAATAATTATGTTTATGTTTATATTAGAGTTGTATTTATATAACCCAGTATAGTTACCAATGTTAGGTACTGTACTAAGTTATCAGTATTGTATAATGTTGAAAAATACTGTTGTTCTAATTAATGTTTATAAACTGGATCAGGAGTGTGACCAGTGTTTTTCTAACAAGTAGTTCTGACAATTATGTCATAAATTAATAAAGGGTTCCAGAACCAGTTAATTAATATAAAAACAAATAACCACCAGTAAATTAAAATTCATGTAATTAACTATGTAACCAATAATTAATTGTACAGTAGGTCAGGTAAAAAGAAAATTAAGTTAAAAACCAAACAATGTTATAATGGTTGTAAATGAATCTATAGGCCTAAATTCCATATTAGTGAAAGGAAATTAATACCTTTTTAGTAAACCCAGTCCAACGAAACTCTAGTAAAACATTTACTGTTTAGTAAGGAAGGTTAGGGGAAAGTTTTATGTGATTCAAGATTAATCCAAGCATGGAGTATTCTATTGGAAAGAAGTAGTAATATTCTATAATGCCGGCTCAAGGATATATAGAGAACGTGGTTGTTAAGGCAACTGATATATAATAAGTTGTTGATTTTTCAATAGATGGTGCTGATTGTTACAAGCTATTAGATTGAAATGAACCGATATATTTAAATATATGAATAAATACAAAGGAAAGATATATCCAAACTGAAAAAGCCTTTTTGTAAAACAATTATATTTGAACGCTAATGAATCGTACAAATTAAATAACACTCTAAATTATCAATGAGTACGATAAAAAAGATTTGAAAGCTTCTCACCTCAATCATTAAATAATTCCGCTGAATTTGGTATCAAACCAATTCATGCTATAAATTGAAGACCAGTAAAGAGTTAAAGCCTGAATTAACGGAAATATTTGGAAATACAGAAGACTCGGTTGACGAAATAACCTTCATTGACAGCGTAAGCTGAGATCCTAATTCCAGTTCATTGGGACCAAGAATTGTGAAGTCGCAAAAGAAGAATCGAAGCACAAGAGTTCCTGTGGGATTACCATCATCAATTCATTGAAAACCAGAGCAGTTTTACTGGGTGAAGACGATATAAACTGGATTTTGACCGCTGTTGACAAACATTCACCGCCTAATGAAGCTTTCGTCGTTTGGGTAAAAAAACAAATTATTTTCATATCATTGTATTTTAAGTAAATAATTTTATTCTTTTTGTAAATTGAACAACCTTAATTATGCATTTTACCTGGCCTTACTAATGGTTCAAAGAACTACACGAACCCTGGTATAAGAATTAATTGTCATTATTTTCAAATATATATGTTTTTAGAGTTTGAATAATTAAGAATCGATATATGTTGGGATAGTCGATTGGATCGTCTTATTGTTTGTCTGAGACAACGTAACTTGTTAAATACCAGAGAAAAATAAATAAAGTACATTGGTTGTATTAGATAACGTTTTAATCATTGCAGAGAAAATACTATATGTAGTTGGTGTAATAATTTATTAACAGATTGATACAAAAACTCCGAATAACTAACCTATAAGTATACTTATTTCTAATAACAGCGCTCCAAGTTTGCAGCTGGTGAGATGGGAGATTGCTGAACTAACTGGTTTTTTAATACTAAATTTGAACAAAATTTTGATCGTTGAGGGACTAGGGTTGAAACAAATACCACTTACATTCAGTAAATACTCCATTTATATTGCTCATATTAAACAACCACTGAGAACTAAATTAAATCTATAGAATAATACCATTATAAATTCAGGAACATAATTCTAATTTTGTGGACTTAATAATCTATGTTCTGAGGGTTTCACCGGTCACAACTGAAAGGTATATTAGTTAATAATATATTAATTAAACCAGGTGACAGCAGTTTAATAGTTACGGATCGCCACCTACAACGTATTACTTGGCGTTTATTACACCGGAGTCTCTTATAACTAATTACACTAATAGACAAGATTTCTTTACAATTTGACGTCTCCAGCTGGTATCGTACAATATAACATACGTCCTCACATAATTAACAAGCAGTTCGTTACTAAATTGATTACAACAGTGGGGTTTGAATAAGACGGACATTTTCGCTAGTACCGGCACATATTGGTTTTATTACAAATTGACGCTCGCAACGTGGGGCATCATCGTCGCATCTTAACACACCTTAAATTGAGAAATTTATTACAAATTGGCGCCCAACGTGGGGCTTTAGTTAAGTAAAAACTCATATTATTTGTTACTTAACTTGAGCAGGCAACCATTAGAGGCACAGGAATGCATACGAGAGCTGTTACGAAAAGAATGGAGAAGGAACAAGAAACAGAAGAAGATAGGAGGGAAAAAGAAACAGAGGTAGGTACAGATACTGAAATGGATCAACAGACAGGTGATACAGAAGAAACCGAAATAGTTATGGATACGGAAACGGAAATAGTGGAAGAAGATGCTCAAGGGGATCAACCAGATAAATCTGCCCGAAAGGAAGACATGAGTATGCAGGAGATGTTGAGGATAATAATGGAAAGCAATAGACAGATGAAAGAGGAAATTAAGGAAAACTCAAAGCAAACTACAGAAAAGCTAGAAAATAAAATAGACAGTATAAATGAAAGGTCAGAAAAGCTAGAAAATAAAATAGACAGTATCAAAGAAGATAATAGACAAACTAATGAAAAAATAGACAGTATTAAGGAAAGTACTAGTGAACTTTTATGGCAAACCATAAATGAAAATAATGAACGATTGAAGGCCGATTTTAGACAAATCAATGAAAAGATAGACAGTATAAATGAAAATTCAGAAAAGCTGGAAAATAAAATAGATAGTATTAATGAGAACTCAAGAAAACAAAACGAAATTTTGAGCGAAAATTTAATCAAACAAATGAATGAAAAGTTTGACAGGAATTATGAGAGTTTGAGGCAGATTCTGGAGAATACCAAACGAATGGATGAGAAAATTGAAAACCATAATAAGGAGTTGCGGCAAATCATCAATGAACAAGGCCTAGCATTGAGGGAAGTCATTAATGGAAGTATTATAATTGTCAATGAAACATGGAGCAAAGGAGTTGATAGCTGTGAAGTGGAAGTAAGACAGCAAATAAATGAAATTAAGGTGGATCTGGAAAAGACAGATGAACCCATCATGCAACTCAGAGTAGAAGTAGAGACCAAAATTACTCAAATAGGAAACATACAAGCGAAGACCCAAGAAAAATTTGACAAGATACCAATTGATAGAACCGGAAGAATAGAACGGGTTCATGATGAAATGAAGATAGTGAGAATAAGACAAATGTGTAAAAGGAAATTAATAAATACACGGGAAGAATTGGAAATGATGAAAAGGGGATTGGTTCAGCTACATAATAGACCAATTACGGAAAACAGAGAAGTAAGGCAAGTGAGAAACTTTAAACGAACCACACTTGAATTCCCAGATGGACTAGAAGGACCAAAAAGGCCAAAACTAACTAAGGAGCATGGAGGACTTATGGAATTTATGTATGAACCATCAGAACCATTAAGAGACAGTACAGAAGAATCAGTTCAAAGGACAATGATGAGCTTGACTATAAATGACAACTTTATAGTGACAAGAGGCAAGAACTGTACAATAATGAGATATGTCACAAGGACAGAAATAACTCTATACACTAGAGAGACCCGAACAACCAGTATAGAGGAAATAATGGACCACGGTTAAACAGATTCCAAACAGAATATAATGAAAAGGGACGGATTTTATGGATACAGGACCAAGCAACCCATTGTAAATAAAAACCCAAAATTCTAAAGAAACTGTAAGAACAACTTACTCAATAATTATTCAGAAACAGTATGATTTAAAATAAAGAGGATAAATAACCCAAAATTCCAAAAAATGAAGTAAGCTCAACTTACAAACAAGTATCTAAGAAAACAATGTATGAGGTATACAAGAAAGAGAATTTTGAAAAAAAATAAAATAAAATAAATAACACTGATTCAACCCAATAAAAAATCATCAAAACCAAAACACAAGATGTTTTTATCTGATATAATATAATAGCGAGAAATATAATTTAGAATGTAAAAAGAAATAATAATGATTGTGCCAGAAGAATATAACTACATAATGTAATGTATAGTACTAACCAAAATCTCATAACCAGCTGTATTGATCATAAAGGAATATGAGCCAATGAAGATAAGAGAATGAAGAAGCCAAAATGGAACCCTCAAAAGGATCACAAGAAAAGAAAAAAAACAAATATTTAAGAATTATCCGAAAACAAAACCCAATTAATAAATGTCAATAAAATAGCCAAGTATTGGAGATGAGAAGTGTATAATAGAAGGAAGAATTGATATGAAGAAATAATATGATCTGAGTTAAAGTACAGTGAATAATCCCTAGAATATGATTATTATTTATTATTTTATTCAAGGTCACATGATGACTACCTTACGAGGTTTATTAATGAAGATTGACTGTAGAATATTCCAGCAATCATTTAACTGGGCAGAGATGATGTTCCTCTGATCCCAGAAAGTATGTAACGGACGACGGTAATTGGTTAGCCGATAGAGCACCACCGATTCGATTCCAGTTATAATGTTAGGGAGGTTTAGGAAAATTAAATATTAGAGGGAAAACTCACAAATGAATATAGAGAATTAAATAAAACCAGATCCAAAATGTATAATTAATAAAGAATGTCACAAGAATGATTATAGAAATAAGATTTAAACTTGGGAAATAATTGATTTTAAGAAGGAAGGAAGAAATGATGATAATATAACGGATAATTATGAAATATAAAAGTACTATAAATAGGAAACCAATTGGCCAGATACAAATTAGAAGTTTATTTCTTGCTAAACTTTGTTTATACCAAAATAAACTTATTTCGAAGGGGGGGTGTTATGTAACGCAACATAGTTGAGGTTCCCCAACGTTACATAAGAGATTGAATGAAATATGGTCAAGGACCATACCCTGACTTAAGGTTGTTCAATAGGTCATGTGCTCGAGAAGTAACTCAAACCAGAAGGAGGCAATGACTAGTATTAAATGTATAAAAGCCAGACTAAGGAATGATTGAATGTTATGAATTGTTTGTTTTGTACTGTGACATGTTCAGGTCACAGAGTATTTTATATTGTATGTTGAATATACTAAAAATGAAATAATGTTATTTGATAATAATACTTCACCAATAATTATGTTTATGTTTATATTAGAGTTGTATTTATATAACCCAGTATAGTTACCAATGTTAGGTACTGTACTAAGTTATCAGTATTGTATAATGTTGAAAAATACTGTTGTTCTAATTAATGTTTATAAACTGGATCAGGAGTGTGACCAGTGTTTTTCTAACAAGTAGTTCTGACAATTATGTCATAAATTAATAAAGGGTTCCAGAACCAGTTAATTAATATAAAAACAAATAACCACCAGTAAATTAAAATTCATGTAATTAACTATGTAACCAATAATTAATTGTACAGTAGGTCAGGTAAAAAGAAAATTAAGTTAAAAACCAAATAATGTTATAATGGTTGTAAATGAATCTATAGGCCTAAATTCCATATTAGTGAAAGGAAATTAATACCTTTTTAGTAAACCCAGTCCAACGAAACTCTAGTAAAACATTTACTGTTTAGTAAGGAAGGTTAGGGGAAAGTTTTATGTGATTCAAGATTAATCCAAGCATGGAGTATTTTATTGGAAAGAAGTAGTAATATTCTATAATGCCGGCTCAAGGATATATAGAGAACGTGGTTGTTAAGGCAACTGATATATAATAAGGTGTTGATTTTTCAATAGATGGTGCTGATTGTTACAAGCTATTAGATTGAAATGAACCGATATATTTAAATATATGAATAAATACAAAGGAAAGATATATCCAAACTGAAAAAGCCTTTTTGTAAAACAATTATATTTGAACGCTAATGAATCGTACAAATTAAATAACACTCTAAATTATCAATGAGTACAATAAAAAAGAATTGAAAGCTTCTCACCTCAATCATTAAATAATTCCGCTGAATTTGGTATCAAACCAATTCATGCTATAAATTGAAGACCAGTAAAGAGTTAAAGCCTGAATTAACGGAAATATTTGGAAATACAGAAGACTCGGTTGACGAAATAACCTTCATTGACAGCGTAAGCTGAGATCCTAATTCCAGTTCATTGGGACCAAGAATTGTGAGGTCGCAAAAGAAGAATCGAAGCACAAGAGTTCCTGTGGGATTACCATCATCAATTCATTGAAAACCAGAGCAGTTTTACTGGGTGAAGACGATATAAACTGGATTTTGACCGCTGTTGACAAACATTCACCGCCTAATGAAGCTTTCGTCGTTTGGGTAAAAAAACAAATTATTTTCATATCATTGTAATTTAAGTAAATAATTTTATTCTTTTTGTAAATTGAACAACCTTAATTATGCATTTTACCTGGCCTTACTAATGGTTCAAAGAACTACACGAACCCTGGTATAAGAATTAATTGTCATTATTTTCAAATATATATGTTTTTAGAGTTTGAATAATTAAGAATCGATATATGTTGGGACAGTCGATTGGATCGTCTTATTGTTTGTCTGAGACAACGTAACTTGTTAAATACCAGAGAAAAATAAATAAAGTACATTGGTTGTATTAGATAACGTTTTAATCATTGCAGAGAAAATACTATATGTAGTTGGTGTAATAATTTATTAACAGATTGATACAAAAACTCCGAATAACTAACCTATAAGTATACTTATTTCTAATAACAGCGCTCCAAGTTTGCAGCTGGTGAGACGGGAGATTGCTGAACTAACTGGTTTTTTAATACTAAATTTGAACAAAATTTTGATCGTTGAGGGACTAGGGTTGAAACAAATACCACTTACATTCAGTAAATACTCCATTTATATTGCTCATATTAAACAACCACTGAGAACTAAATTAAGTCTATAGAATAATACCATTATAAATTCAGGAACATAATTCTAATTTTGTGGACTTAATAATCTATGTTCTGAGGGTTTCACCGGTCACAACCGAAAGGTATATTAGTTAATAATATATTAATTAAACCACGTGACAGCAGTTTAATAGTTACGGATCGCCACCTACAACGTATTACTTGGCGTTTATTACACCGGAGTCTCTTATAACTAATTACACTAATAGACAAGATTTCTTTACAATTTGACGTCTCCAGCTGGTATCGTACAATATAACATACGTCCTCACATAATTAACAAGCAGTTCGTTACTAAATTGATTACAACAGTGGGGTTTGAATAAGACGGACATTTTCGCTAGTACCGCGGCACATATTGGTTTTATTACAAATTGACGCTCGCAACGTGGGGCATCATCGTCGCATCTTAACACACCTTAAATTGAGAAATTTATTACAATATTTACATTCTGCTAGTACACAATATTCACTAGAATAATAAAATTAAAGAATTATTGTTACGGTGGTCTCACGGATCGACGTACGGTACAGTGGAAACAAAACTCAGACACTCAGACACCAAATAAATCACTAATTACTACCTTTAATGAGGCACAAATAACAATTTTATATCACCAAGATACTCTCACAGAGTAATTCAAGTTAACTTTATCCACATTAACTTAATAATAATAATCTGGATAAATTTAAGATTATTTGATTTAAAAATTAACATTATTATAATAATGTTCGATGATGTTTATAGATAATTTATAAGAAGATAACAGTATTTTACTCTTTATTGCATTTGGTAAGTTACTTACCAAAGTTTTATTTAAATTGTTTTCATTTTAATTTAAGTCCCATTTTAATTTATTTTCAGACGCTCACAGCACATTTTGATTAATTTATCCACATTAACTTTATCCACATAACTTAAAGACTACGGCCTTACAGCGCGGATAATAATTTAAATACAGTAATTATGACGGCGGCCGTGGAAGCCTAAGAAACAGATCAGTTGTGAATGTTCAAAAAAGCGAAGTAAGCGGGACCTCCCGCGTATGTTCGTAATTGTCAGCCGTTTCTGGACCCCTCCACCGTTTTTTCTCGTAACTTCCAGCCACACGGAGATGGAACACAAGCAATACACGGCTCAATACCCTAAGGCTGATCAAGGTATCTCAGAAAGCATAACTACTTTAGCAAGCGAATACATACATACATACTTACATACACACACATATCCAGGACAGAACTTGCTACAGTCCAGGATGGACCTTGACCTCCCTAATTCCGAGGCTTATCTATGGGTTTCACAACACTGGGCTTTTTACAAGGAAGGGTTTATAAGCCGTTACTCAACGCTGTACCAGGTGGACCAGGAACCTTGATTTTGAGGTGTTCTACCCTTAGACGAGTTGTCTTCACCATAACTTAGGAGCCACGTCTTCCCCCGCAGTAGTCCTGCTAACTTGGACTGTGGTCACCACCGTTGGCTACCAGACAGCTCACCCACTGCTGCCCTTGATATGAGGAGACCTGCTGTCGCCCCATACCATCCAGATAGACCTCTACTCCGGTTACCACAGAGCAGCTCTATCAGGACCTCCTTCTCTCGTTTGCTGGGTGACCCATTCCTCCCCAGGAATTGGTGACCCGACCTTGGCAATGGGGTGCTGGGTTAACAGGGTCCAACCGCTCAGCAAGCGAATAAGTAGGCTATGAAAAAATCACGGGAATGACATAACTATTGTTTGCTGAACAACATAATTTATTGTGGGACCAACAAATATCAAAACAAAATTGTTAAGGTATGGGTAAAAATAATGAATAATTTAAGTACAGGAGCAAACACACGCTTTATTGAAGGAACAGTTTAGTAGCAAGTATACATAAAACGGACACACGAAATACACATTACAAGAGCACATTTAAAACTGAACCTGAACTTGTCGAGTGCA
>CM068367.1:1385600189-1385646976 GCA_034769895.1 Magicicada septendecula | reverse complement strand
TTTGTACGAAAAACTGTCAATGTTCCGTTTTTAAAGCAGAACTTTATAAAATATAATAATTAAAATTTCTATAAATATATATAATGTTGACTTTCTTCGCGGTATAGGCTACGAATGTAATCTACGAATCTTTCACAACCGCGACTTTTGGTTCCCCGCAGATACGGAACAAAGTTTTAAATTATCTCGTGCCTGCAATCGTAATGGTTATTCGACGATAACGAACTTTTTATTTAGACGTATTTCGGAAATATTAATAAATGCACACTTACCATGACAAGTGCTTCAGCCATGATGTCTTCTCCTATGCGCGAGAGAACCAACACAGCGACAAAGATAAAATATTTGAAACTCTTTGAACGCCAGCTCATACAAAGACTACAACGCCTACAGCGAACTGAAACACCCTACTGTATGTAATACTCGTATCACCACTCCGCTGCAAGGTTAGAGACAGAGACGACGCTATCTAATCTCGCGCTGTACTTCCAACAACCGCGAATTCGCAGTTGCCAACTGTTCCGTATAGATAATGTTGCCAACACAACGTGTCATGATTCTTGTACGTATTTATAATACTCCAATCACACAATCAGTATAGATAGAAACTTGACACGCGGAGACAAAAAATAAATTCCACCCTCCACCACTTAGAAGTATGTGGTATAGCATACGGTGACGAAGGTGAGAAAGCAGTAACAGTTTGCTGTATCAGTTACACACTATCTCTCTCACTCTCTCTCTGTCACACAAACTGTCGCTTCATTATGAGACTTCATGTTTGTAATGTTCTTGCCAGCCTTGTTGCAAGCAATGTTCACACAATGGAACATTATACAAGACTGATCTGCGCACGCGCGAAATGTATAAAATTTTGTGGCTGCTTTAAACGGGGATTTTGTCCTCTATCATCTCGAAGAAACTTTTAGGCATCTATCGTCAGGTTTATATATTTTGGCGTGTGTGTGCGTGTGTTGAGGGGTGGGGATGAGAGCTTTTCCGTTATTGAATGAGCGAAACAAGTTCTCAGTTTTAACTCGACCGTTTGGCGTTAGTGTGTGTCTATCTATTTGTCTACTTCGCGTATGTCTCATGATATGTTTTGAACACATCTACCGATTTTCGCAAAACTTGGCACGCGTGTCCATATTTTTACCCTACAGAACTCTATTGGTTTGGAGATTAATCCCCACTATCACTAATAAAGGGGCAGGACGCAAATATGTGATGGTGTCCAAATTTTTACGAAACGCAACAATTCATGTGGGATATCAAAATAAAGGCAGGGCATTTTAACAAAAATATGAATGTAGGCTTAATTTTTAAAAATAGTTAAATAAGGGATTCCGATGGCCAAATAGTGAATAAAGGTTTCCATAAAATTGTAAAAACTCATGTGGCGTAGCCTAAATTTTACATAAATGTAAATGTTGTATTGTTTTTTTAAATTACAAAATTTTGGGACGCCGCCAGAACTCAAAACGTGTGTCACAAGTTTGATAAAATAGCAAATTCCATGTGGAACAACAAATTAACAATGAATTTTAAACAAAATCTGAATAAAGTGTACAATTGTGGACGTTTCAGCATTTTTTGATTCCAGGAATCAAAAAAGGAGATAAAAAAAATTGTAATTTTGTAAAAAATTGTAAAATCCATCCGGGTGTCAGACCATAAGGAATTGTATCACAAATCCGATTGGTTGGAATGTTTTGCGTTTATTTTATGACTGCCTGCTGAACAATTGTTACTTTATTAAACAAAAAACTGTAGGGTAACAGGAGTTTATGTAATTTTTCTGATAATTGAACAATTATTCAGTATCAAAATTTATGGAATATTAAATGTAATATATTTTAATATAAAATGAGTTCTTCTGTATGTTACCACGTTTGTGTCTTACTCGTGCGGAAATCTTGTTTCCTTAAAGCTGTTTCCTTTCTAACCAACTTACCAACCAGTCTCAAATCAAAACTGAAATTAAGGGAAAACGTGAGGAGAAGAGTTGACAAACACTTAGGACAGACAGATTACTGGCGCGTTCCAAAGCAGCGCCGGCTGGTGTACGGATTATTGGCTTCGTGGTTGCACAACCACCAACTACAGGTACTACAGTAAAACCTGCCTAAAACGGAACGCGATCGTTCCGGTATTTTTTCCGTTTTCACAGGTTTCCGTCTTACAAAGGGTTGTGTTTTAATAAAACGAAGTACAAAAATATGATCGCATAGGATTACAATGAAGGAATAATTTAAAATAAAAGACTGTAAATAAAAAATAGGTTCATATGCATTGTATCACTGTATTTTCAACTTACGTACAATAACTGCAGTTTCTCTCCTAGTATCTCTGTCTCACATGTCTTTCAAAGTGCATTGTCGCGACTTCTTCACAAGAGAACGTTGTATGATCTCCTTTGCATCCTGCATCAACTCCAGGCAGGAGTTCTGGAACATTCCTGGAAGCTGCAAATCCTGAAGATCACTCACAACAGATAGTGCTTCTCCAAAAGTGCGTATTTTTAGCTCCCTTTCGTTGCCTTCGTCGTCGTCGTCCATTTCTTCCATGCACACCTGCTGTTTTCGGCAGCAATATCAGCTGCACTTTGAATGTCTTCAGTCGTGGCAAGTTCATTATCAAAATTTACTACACCTTCAGCTTCATCTGGCAGATTTCATTGCTTACAGAGAACGGAAATTTCCTGTAAGTTTTCCACTGTAACATCTTGTGTATCCGCCGATGCTTGTGCAGGAAAACCAGCTTTAAGGAAACACTTCTTCACAGTTTCCGGGATAATTTTCTTCTTGGCCTGATGGATCCATAAAAGGATTTAAGTGTATAAATTACAACCTGATCCATAGGTTGTGTAATGAAGTTGTGTTGGGGGGGAGGGGGAGGAAATAGGCTAGCTTCACATTAGACAAATCAATCCTTGGATGACAGGTTGCATTGTCCAAGAACAAAATGACCTTACGACCTTGACTTTTCATTCTTCCATTAAAAGAAAGAAGCCACTCTTTCATTATAGCACTGGTCATCCAGGCTTTTTTATTAGATCGCCAATTGACTGGGAGGGAATTACGATCCAGGTGTCGGAAGGGCCTGGGACATGCTGATTATCCAATCACTATAGGTTTTACAATTTCACCAGTCATGTTAGCACAAATAAATATCGTATGCTCTGTATGACGATGGTTGGCGTGTGGACCCTTAGCCTACCTGCTGCCTCTCCACTATTGTAATACTTCCGCCCGGGCTCGACAGCAGCTAATTGCCGCGTGAGTCACCTCACTGTGCGCCCAGTATGAAACAATTTTTTTTTGCCTCGCCCAATACTGGTAAAATTTTGTTATATTTGAAATCAGCGAAATAATACGATGAAAATGACACCAAACACGACTAAAAAAGATTAAATTTTAAGGTGTTTCAAGGTAAAAGCTCAACAACTACTTTAATACACATCTTCAGTGCATAGTGCTTTATAACGCCCAATTTTTAATATTCCTTAGGGGTGTTTGGTGTCATTTTATCGGTGATTTCAAATACAGTATAATAAAATTTTACCAGTATTGGGCGAGGCAAAAAACATTGTTTCATACTAGACGCACAGTGAGGTGACTCACGCGGCAATTAGCTGCTGTCAAGCCTGGGCGGAAGTATTGCAATGGGAGAGAGGCAGCAGGTAGGCTAAGGGTCCACACGCCAACCATCGTCATACAGAGCATAAGTCTTTCTTTAGACAGCTTGCCACCTGTGCATTTATCACCACGTACAGTCAGTGTCTTTGAAGGCAACACTCTAAAAAACAAACCGGTTTCATCACCATTATACACATTTCTAGGTTCATATCCTGTAACTAGATCTCCAATTTTCCCTTTCCAGTCCGCTACTGTCTGCATATCTACATCATTTGCTTCACCACACACAGCATTAAAAACAATGTTATGGCGATGTTTGAAACTCTCGAGCCACCCATTGGACGCTTTGAAATTGTGCTTGCCTAATTTTTTTGCTGTCTTTAAAGCTTCAGTCTGTATCAGTGGTCCAGAAATAGGAATTCCTTTAGCGTGCGCACTAACGAACTACTCGAACATAGCACGATTTATTTCATCATAGTCCGGAGATTTTGTGATGCGTTTCACATGTCCTGCTGTTCCCTTTACCCACTCGTCTTTAATTTTTATTTTGTTTTTCAAAATGTCACAAATTTGAGTTTTTCCCACTTTAAACAACACGGTTAATTCTTTAGCTGGACGTTTGTTTTTTTCGTGTTCTTCAATAACTTTAATTTTCTCCTCCAGTGTAAGTGTCTTATGTTTAGAAGTCATTGTTACTGAATTACGTACACAAATACAGTACAAAGTAAATTTAAAAATCACTCAAGTTCGCAGTTTTCTTCCACTCGTACTTAATCACTTGTCAGAACGAAACTGAGAATGAATACACTATACAGTACCAAACACTTGTACCCTACCGTGTGTATTACAAGAGGGTTGGAACAAGTAACGGTACATTGCTTTCACTTACAGATGTTACCCCATGTAGCGTACCTGCTGCGTCCTTGAAGAAAGATTAGAGTTAGTGATTCCTAGAACTTCGGTGCAAGTATAGTCGCGCTCAAAATTAATGCCTATTACTTTTTCAAAATTTAAAATGATCAAAAAAATTGAGTACGTAGCTATGTATTACGCATAAAATAATGCGTCTTAGTCAGGTTATTTACGCAAACGGTTCCCGAAAATTATGCCGTTTCCGCGTTAGGCAGTTTTCCGCTTTAGAGTATTATTTTACATAGGAAATAACTCCGTTCCGAAATTTCTTTTCCGTTTGTCCAGGTTTCCGGTATAAGTATAGGGCGTCCGGCTTAGGCAGGTTTCACTAATAGTGTTACGTAATGCGGAACGTTCTACGAGCTTCTCGGCTAGCCCTGCCGGTGTGTGTTTCTGCCAAGGCCGAGTTGACGTATCCTCTAGTATTTTCGAGTGCTTGTTAAGAACGCATATTATGGAAACTTTGCAGACTATAAATCGCCCACACCTGCCGCTCAGTTTTCAGTTTACTACGGGCGATTACTCAGTGCGTTTCAAGTGGCTATTAGTGAAAAGTGATTATTGTACGAGACTCTATTAGGTGACATGTGGACAGATTAAATTTGTTCGTGTAGACAAATTTAATTTGAATGAGTGCAAGAGTTGTTGAATAACTTGTTGATTACAAACTGTTAATTGTGATAATTCAAGCTTGTTTTTATTGACTTCATTGGTGTCTTGTATTTTGTTTTCCACTGTACCATACGACGATCAGTTAGACCGTCGTAACGATATGTTAGTGACGCAAGAACATTTTTAAATGATCAGAATATGATTTTGCGCTAGTTGTCTGCTTATACATTAATTATTTTGCACTACACATGAAAGATAATGTCGCAGAACTAATTGATGACTGCTTGGTAACTTGAGTGAATTACGAGGTGAGCTTAATAACCAAGCTACTACAATATCTGACGTAGAAGAATCAACGTCAAATAAAATAGCTAAAGTACAAAAATCTGTCTCGAGTGTGGAAGAAACTATGTCAACAAAAATATCTGCAGCATAAGACTCGATTGTAAACATTAGAGATCAAGTTAAGAGTGAAGTCGAGCAGTTCATGAATATACAACCATCCGTTTCAAAACAATTTTGAAGCCGTTGCTTGCGAAAATAACTGGACCTAGAAAGACAAGGCAGTCACACTCACTCTCTCTTTAAAAGGACCTACGCCAGAGCTACTACTAAAAGTCATACCTGACAGAACACCTACTCCGTATTGATAAAAGCTTTAGAATTACGGTAGGTTGATAAATATTTGCGAGATGTGTACTGCTCTCAGTTGAGAGCAAGGCGACAGCATTCCGGGGAGAGTCTTCAAGAGATTGAAGACTAATTAGACTGTCCTGTCCTGAACCACTAAAAGATTTTCGAATGAGGTGTGGCGATGCAGACATTTACTGATGGTGGCAGAAATAATGAACTACAGCAAGTGATACAAATGGCAAGAGACCAGAACAGTGCGGAAGTATTGGTACGTGCTTTGCAATTTGAGGCTGTCAAGTCAGCGTTTGGTTGGGCTAGTCATATACTGCTTGCTAAAAGAAGATCGCTACGGCACAGACAATGAAGAGGAAGAATAAAGAACAGAGACCCAACGATCGGCGCCACAGATTAATGTACAAAAGGATGGAAGACCGAAGATGTATGGATGTGGGAAACATGGACATCAACAACATCTATGACGTTGGTAAAAATAATTAAAGTAAAGTTATTCAATATTTATTCTGGACAAGGAACAAGAAAAAAATATTCAAGCGCTTAAAATAATATATATTTTTACATGGGATTTATCGCCTTAAGCTTTACAATAAATGATTTAATTATTATTAACGTGTAGAGAGACCAGACAGGGACGCAGCCATTCTCCGATATTATCTAACGTGTACATAGATTATGTTCTACACAAGTGGAAGAATTGCTTGCCATTTCATGCCTGGGACTTTGTAGATTACACGAATGTATGCACCTTGCTTTTTTCTGACGACCAGGTTGTCATATCCGATAACGAAGATACTTTGCACAGAGCACTGTACGAGCGTCGTAAAATAATCAGGATATAGCCTATCACATCCTGTAAGATCACATTATGTATGATCTATGGTAAGTTGATGTGTGGAATAAGATAGAACGGTTTAATTGGTTTAACGGCACTACGAAGCGTATCTTAAGGAAGAACGTTAGACAAGAGACGTTATTAAAATTTTAGACAACGATATCCCTCGCAGTCTGTCTGTATGGTAGTGAAACATGGACGTCGACTGCGGAGTGGAGAGAGACAAGGTTGCTTAGATCAGTAACCGAGTCTAGGCCTACCAGGTTAGATAAGGAAAGGAAAGACGACACCCGTGCCGTGATGAGTTAGCTGTCCGACCAGGGAATTACATGGGGGAGGGAATATAGACAAAAACGTGGCTTGATCACGTGGAACGAATGGACCCACCAAGAATACCAAACCTAAGTTTAAAACACGTGCCTAAAAGTGGAGGAACTCTAGGACGGCCGATGAAAATACGAAGACATCAGTTGTAACGACGGACGACGTAATAGGCTCTGGGCCTTATATTTGGAGGATGATGATGATGAGGTGGAGGAGGAGGTGGAAGAGGACGAGGAGGTGGTTAGGTGGTAGGGAAGAGGGGTTGGGGAAGTGGCGACGGTGGTGGTGGCGGTCGTCGTGGTGGGGATGGAGGTGAAGGAGGCTGTGGAGGATGAGGAGACGGCGGTGGTGGTGGTGGCGTAGGAGTAAGAGGAGAAGAAAAAAGAAGACAAGTTATTAATGAGAAACGCGAGCTTGTCGTTTCTTACACAAAAGTTCAATTCGTGATGAAACTAAAGACAAACGCACACGCAGTTGCTAAAGGAAGTGTCACGCGTTTCTTACTTTTTATGTTTGTTAGTGTCAGCTCGCACAAGCAGGTGTAACGGCTTCCACTGCTGTTACTGGGTACTCTTCCTTAGCTAACATCCAAAACTTAAGAAGTGCTACTTCTTGGCCATATCTCATTTGAAGTAATGGGTCCGATTGAAGTTCAGCGAGTAGTCTTTATTTTTCCAGAATGAGTTCGATGGTGAATTCCGGGGACACAGCATAACTACTGCACACTCAGTTATACCTGTCGATGTTTGTGGGGGGGGGGGGGTTACACCTTGTACGTTAGTGGGCCGCAGGTTGTCACTACAATACATAATGGGACTTGAACTAAGGAAACATTGAGAACCACTGCTATAAACATTATAAAATCATAGTTAACGACTGTGTCTACGATTTTCTTTTCTTTTTGAAACAAACCTATACTTTTAAATTATTTTTTTTTTTACATATTCAGTGTGCAATGACATTCGTTCCGTGCCCCCCCCCCCACACACACACAAACAAGCAACACAACCCAACTGTTACAAATAACATAAATAAAACCGTTATAACCACACACGTATAGAAATGAGTGCGCATTGCTCGACTGTCACATTTCAACTGGACTGATTACAAAGTTCGCCGTTTATCTTCAATATGGTGTCATACAGCGTATTTGATTTAAACAAAAGCTGGTCGTTAAGCAAACATTCTTTATGAATTTTGGATGCTCTGTAAATTTAAAATTCCTCTAACGCATCCATAAAACGACCTTTGTTGCTAACGTGTTTGGGTATGGGTATCATATTTTCCGCGAATCCAGTGTAATTATGGTTTTCGTTTATCAAATGCAATGCAAAATTAGATTTGGCCGATATGGTATCCTTTTTTGGTATATGTTCTTTAAATCTGTCAATAAATCTCCTCCCCGTTTGACCGATGTAAAACTTGTCTCAATCATCACACTGTATACGCCTGAGCAATTTTCTGTTATTTTTGGATTCCTTAACCTAAATATATTTTTTAAATTGTTGATAGTTCTGAATGAAACATTGATGTTTAATTTCTTAAACTCATTTTTTATTATGTTAGGGAGCACATTAGTATATTCAGCTGAGACAAATTGTACTTTATCCTTGTCAGTATAATTCAAAAATTTTTACGACAAAGACTAAAATAATGGCGTTTAACGGAAAATTCCCCGTACGATCCAAAACAGTAGTAGAGAATAAAATTATTGGACAAATATTCCACTACAACTACCTAGGGTGCTACGTAAGCTATTAATATGAAAAAGCTATCGATAACAACAGATACCGGCGGATATGTGGCACAATTTTGTATAAGACTCTGGGAAAGAAAGTACAAAAAGATACAGAATTGAAATTTTATAAAGTAATGGCGGCACCAGTATTGATGTACGGGAGTGAATCGTGGACACTCACCCAAAATCATAGAAAACGAATTGAAGCTACTGAAATAAAATTCTTAAGTAGAGTCAAAGGATGTTTGTCTAAGAAATCACATAAAAAATGCAGACATAAGGCACGAGCTGAATATGTACACGATAAACGGTAAATTTAAAAAAAATAAAGAAAACTCGATACAACACACAAATAGAAAGTGTGACTCGAGAACACCAAAGAAAAGATAATCCAATATAAACCTCTTGGAGAACGAGATAGAGGCAGACCAAGAAAACGGTGGCTGTAAAGACGGAACAGGCTGCAAGCCTAATCTTCGTAGTGAAGAAGAAGAAGAAGAAGAAGAAGAAGAGGAAGAAAGTACAAGACAACACTTACTGACAGCGATAAACAGTAATATTCTTAGCGAGGTCAAAGGTAACATCATACTCAGCGTACACTGTCTGTTATAGAACTGGCAATAGAGTTTGAGAGTTTGAATAGTGGCTTCGAGATGCGCAGTGGACAAACGCCTCATTACCAGGATTTCATTCATTTCATTCAATCTTATATACACAAACTTCTACATAATTGTTTATGATGTACCGACTTTAGAATTCTTCTACAATCACAAAACACGTTTTACACTGAACACGTGAGACGTTTGAAACAGCAGCAAAACTAAAGTGGAAATTCAATGCCACAGTACCAGACCTAGGCCTAAGGGTGAAAGCTAACACTTCTCACCGAAAAGAAATTCCGAGTCGAAATGCCGGACGTTCAAGGATCAAGAAAGTGAAACATGGAAGAGTAAATATGCCTTGTGACCCATTAGATGTTTTAAAGTTAAAAAATTAATAAGAAGAAGAAGAAGTAGAGGAAGAACAACAACAAGAATATAAGAAGAAAAAGAAGGGGAAGGAGAAGTAGGAGAAGAAGGAGGAGAAGTAGAAGGAGAAGAAGAAAAAGAAGAAGAACAACAACAACAAGAAAATAAGAAGAAGAAAAACAAGGAGGAGGAGGAGGAGGAGGAGGAGGAGGAGGAGGAGGAGGAGGAGGAGGAGGAGGAGGAGGAGGAGGAGAAAGAAGAAGAAGAAGAAGAAGAAGAAGAAGAAGAAGAAGAAGAAGAAGAAGAAGAAGAAGAAGAAGAAGAAGAAGAAGAAGAAGAAGAAGAAGAAGAAGAAGAAGAAGAAGAAGAAGAAGAAGAAGATACAACAGTCTTTTGATAGAATGCACTAAATATACAATGCACCATTAAATATAATGTACTGAAGAACAAATCTTATTTTCAATAGCTTTAGGCTTCCGAAAATTAAGCCACTGCCTCGAAGAGAGTCCTCCCAAAGTAACCGTTAGTTTATCCAAAATCTTCGGGCATGTGATTCCGTAATAAGAGGCTACACTTTAGGTTGATATTACTTTTGTCATCTAAGTAGTATGAAGTGCGCGTGCTTATCTGAATGAGAATCCACCGTAGTGAGATTACATCAGTCTACAGCGCCTGCCCAAGATGGAATCAGTTAGAAGAGGACAATTTTCGACGAGACGCTATGATTTTTCTGGGGGGGGGGGATGAAGAATTTGCAACCGTCCGCTTAAGACGGCAACATTAGAAAAGAATTTTGGAGGAAGTGAATGTTTAGCACAGGCGTGCACCACGGGAAGGGAAGGCTATTTATCACATAAGAAGAAGTATAAAATTACTGAAAAAAGCATTTTTTTATTCGACATTGATTATGGGGCTCATACTTTTGCCTTCTGAAATAACGATTGGCTCGTTTTCAGACTGTATATAAACTTTCCTACACATGAGAACTCTCTTAGCCGTAATACTGTATACCAGTGGTTCCCAGAGTGGGATCCGCGGACAAAAAAAAAAAAAAAAAAAAAAAAAAAAAAAAAACACAGAATGTACCTCCAATTTTTTGTGTTCTAAAATCTAAACGTTAGAATCTTAAAACAATCAGTACAAGATTGCGGTGTTATGTTTTGACTGAGGGATAAGTAAAGCTCTTTTTATTTGATTCCAACTTCAACGTTAAAGACAGGATTCATTACTTTAACTGGATTTTGAAGCTATCATACCTTGCTGATTACTTCGGTCATATGATTGGACTCACTTTAACCCTGCAGGGACCACTATTTTCTATGTTCGAGATAAAACCGAGGGTATGATAGAAAAATGAATGCTGTGGATTCAGAGATTAGACTCTGAGATCTTCGAACCATTCCATTTTATGGCAGATTTCGTCCAGATGTCTGGATAAAATGTTCCAATAGAAATCCTCAACGTTATTAAGTCTCATTTGGAACAACTGCACTTGGAGCTAAGGGAATATTTTCCAGCGAGGGATGATAGTGACATGTGGATAAGGAATCCATTTGCTGATGGGATAACTAACCTCTCTGTTACACTACAAGAAAGAGATTCACTGGCAGAACTTTCAACTGACAGTTCAGAAAAATTACAGTTTTCGCAATCGCAATTACATGTCTGGTTATATGTAATGACTGACTATCCTGAACTCGCAAAAAAAGCTTTGAAGTGTTTAACTGTGTTTCCCTTTACTTATTTGCGTGAAACCACATTTTCTCAGCTCACGTACTTGAAGTGAAGGTTAAGAAATAAACTTGGTGTCGAGAGTGACTTAATATTGGCTTTGTCAGACATTAAACTCAATATTGCAGAGATAATTGTGCAAAAGCAGCTTCATTAATCACATATAACTATGACTAATATCATTACATACTTTTAAGTCAAGAGAATTTTGATTTTAATGCATTTTAATTAAAATATAAGAGTACACACACACACACACACACACACACACACACACACATACATATCGTATTTACTGTTTGTTTTATTTCAGAAATCAGACAGAGTCCGTGAAATTTTTTATTTTGGGGGGGTCCGCGGACTGAAAAGTTTTGGAGCCACTGCTGTATACTCTACATGGACCGAACAGGCGAAAACTATGTTTCAAACACACGCAGTGAGGCCGTGTTGTGTTGTACTAGTCTGACAGCTTTGGCAGAATTTTTGCCCAGTTTTTGTTGCCTGTTCCATGACAAAAACATGAAACCCAAACACACGCACACGCACACACACATACACACACACAATAAACAAGTTGGAGTGTTTTTATAAATGAACATACGTGTGGGCGCGAATTTAAACGGAATTTACGCTGATCGGCTTACATAAAGCCATCGGAGTGATCCTCTTATTGTTGTATTCGTGTTAGGAGAAAGAGAGAGAGTGAGAGTGAGAGAGAGAGAGAGAGAGAGAGAGAGAGAGAGAGAGAGAGAGAGAGAGAGAGAGAGAGAGAGAGAGAGAGAGAGAGAGTACCGGAGGAAAGGACGCTTCTCGAGAAGAGATGATTCCAAAACTAGATTTTCATATAAGACGAAATTTCATATAAATATAGCCAGGAAAATCCTTGTTCAACAGTTACGTCTAGGTAAAAAAATTGCTGGTTCTGTAAGTGAAATAATGGAATAGGAAAATTCCTGAAACATAGCCTATGAAGAAAATATCATAGTGGCTCCATATTTTGATCTGTTTTTGACATAGAGTACAAAAAGAAGGTTCCTAAAGCTGTATTTTTGCAAAATTTTTAAAAATTGCTGAAAAGTATAAAATATTGGAGACTAAAAACACATTTTTACTTGCATGTTCCATAAGGAAATGGAAGTATGGTCATGGCGAAAAAAATCGTGTTCGAGATAACTGCTGATTCTGAATGTACTACCCTAAAACATGAAGAAAAATCATTTTTCTAAAATTGTCTCTGTGTGTGTCTGTCTGTCTGTCTGTCTACCTGTGTGTCTGTGTGAAGAATTTTTTTTATGGCAAACGATAACAACCGCAAATTCAAACAGAATCAAATAATTTTTTGCATGGATCCCTGAATTGTAGAGGACTCAATGTCTATTGTTTTTGGTGAGGATCGGTTAAGAGAAAGGGGTAGTTTACCTGCAACGTTTTATGTTTTAACAAGTGTAAAGTACTTAATTTTGATACATTAAGTATCCTGATAAGAAGATCATAATAATCCACTGTATAAACGTAGATGAAATATCTATAAATGAAGAGGCTAATTGAACGGGGTGGGGAAATTTTCTATAAATGAAAATTATAGTTGAAGGGGGAGGGGATATTTTTTAATATGTGTACTACGTTATCGGCAACAAAGAAGTAGTTTGTTCTTAAGATTCCTTCCCGGGCTGTTTCTCCATAACGATATTTTTAGGTTAACGTACAACAACAATTAAACTTCCTCATAAAGAAGAAAGCTTTTTTTGTAGATAATTTAATTCTGAGGAAACTGATACAACTGGTGTTAGGTATAAACAAATTTCAATTTGGAAAATTCAGTTTTAATTAAAGTCGTGGCTGAAAATGTTACTATTGTAAATCAAATTATTTATTTACACAAAACGTTTTATTTTATTACATTGAAACAATATGGTGGCATCACTGACACTAAATGAATTAAAATCTGATCTGAATGTTCTCTGTTGTAAACTATAAATCCTGACCCACCATAATGATAAAGTTGCTTGCTTGATCTCATTGTGCTTATTTGGTTTTAAACCTTAAATTTAATCTGCTTCTGTAATAACCTAGTTTTGATTTAATTGTTATTACAGTTTATATTAGCTTTGTTTTAAAAGCTGTATTGTTCTGCATCAATCATATTAGAAATCATTTTGTTCTGAATCAAACATGATGATACACTTTCTGCGTATGGGTTTTAAAATATAAGTCTATTTGAAACACAAATGAAACAGGTTTGACCGAAAAGTTTATTCAGTTCTTGTTTAATTTAAAATTTATGCCTTCATTCATCGACACTTATAGTACCCGCTTCAAAGTAGTCTCAGTCGAGTGTAAGACGATTGAGCTAGCCGTTTGCTTCTTCAAATGATTCAGCTATGTACTTTTTGGTACAGCAGTGAACTCCCTTAGCGATTGTCACTATATGTCTTCAACGGTCACAAAACGTTGTCCTTCCGTGGAAATTATCGCTATTGGGAGGAGGAGAGATCGCGTTGGGGCACAGCTGGTGAATACGGCAGCTGCCGTGTCATCATTATTATGATGTTTTCTTTTGCCTACCCTGCCAAAATCCTTAACAAGCAATGACTGCGTCAGGCGCATTATCAAGCTGAAATGTTAATAAATATAAATATTTTTATGAAAATAAATATATGAATATATAAATATTTCATAAATTTTCATAATTATTCTTCCATAAATCTGCCCGTTTTCTACAAATAGGTTCATACAAATGGCGTAAAATGTCTAAATAGTACTCTTTATTTACCACTGCGCCTAGAGACGAAATTTCGTGGAACACAAAAACATATTGGCATACTTCATCTGACGATCATGATCTTTAACTCATTTACGACAGTCTTGGAAGCTTGTAAACAGCTTGTTCACGCACAGCAGTCTCGCCAGAAACCTTCTGAACACGTTTACAGGGACAGAGCAGTTTATCTCAAAGTTTAGACAAAATGTAATCCATGTTCTTCAATTTGCGTTGTAGAATGACAAAAAAATCGCCCAATTCACTCAAGGACGACGTACTCAATTAGCTGTGAAATCTAATCCATGTATCAAATAGGGCTAAAATTTTAGACGATTGTCACTAACATGTGTACTAACATCACATAAAAACAGTGTTTTAATCGGACACTTGTAGCGATAGAAATTGCAAAATTGCACGAATTTTTTGTTCAAACCTCGAACATGTAAGATATACTTGCAGACAAATCATGACGTCCTCGGCTCACTCCATCGCCTGAAGGCAGCTTAACGCTCGCTCGATCGATCGCTTCCAGGAACTGTGGACGTTATGTTTTGTCTGTAACTATAATAAAATATGTAATGCAGGACGTTTCAGCTATTCAGCGCGTAGTACAAATATTAGACTATCACTCACGTCATTCAATAAACGTGACAGCCGTTCTTGAGCTGTGATTGCGGGGAGCCAACGAAAGAACAACTCCCACGTACACGTGTAGCATACGACGACTAGGAATGAGACAACGCGATAACAGTTTTATGTCTCATTCACGCACTATCTCCCTCCGTTAAACACTGTCGCTTCACAACGACACTTGCATGCTGGCAGTATTCTCGCCAGCCTTGTTGCAGCCGACTTCCACATTGTGAAACACTATACAAGACTAAATAAAATGAATGAAATTGTCGTAAAGAGGTGTTTGTCTATTGCGCACTTCCAAGCCACTGTTCAAAATCTATCGCCAGCTCTATAACAGAGAATGTGCACTGAGTATTGTGCCGTAACTATGACAGTGTTACGGCAACAAACGAATCGTTTGTTGCTCACGCTACGAATTTGGACGCTCACGCTATCTATGTGAGACTTTGGACAACTTGACTTTTCTGTCCCGCGGCGTGGCGCGGTGTTGTCGTTGAGTAGACGGGAAGCGTGTGGGAGTCTCGAGTGGGATGTCAGTTGTGCATGCCGCGAGCTGTCTGACAGTTCAGCGTCTGGAAAAGTATTGTTGTTCCATTTTTAATGCCGGGGTTTTTTTTTAATTGATTATGGAAGGCTAAGTAAAAAGTGTGCCAAGGGGTCTGGGGCCTGGCAGCCGTGAACCTAATGGTGAGGCCAAGATGTAAAGTGTAAGTAGATTGAGGAACTCCGACCGAGCATGTGCTCGTGCAAAATCGGACAGGTACGCAAAAATGAAAATTATTAAATTTTTCCTAGGAGGTGCTTTTGCACTACTTGTGTTTCGGGTCAAGCGTGGGCCTGGCTAGTTCTTAACAAAAAAAAAAAAAAAAAAACAGTTGCTTTAATTCTGGATGTGTTTTTTTTTTCTTCACTGTATACCTGGAATACCCAGGGTACTGTAGTCATTGCAAATTCTTTTCTGAACGCAAGTTTTTTTTTTTAAGAAAAAGTCTGTTGAACTTGACTGGCTTCAGTAATACCTTATGTGCAAAACCTTTTTTTTACATACAAAAAAAAAACAAGAAAAAAACTTAAGAAAATGTGTTAGGATTCGGCCGTGTGCCTATGTGCCTAGTGAAGCGAAATCTAGCCCGAGTTCCTTAGTCTCTCTCAGTATTATTCAGTGTTGTTCATATAAATGTCTTGTGTTTGAATTGTGAAAGCATGTAATGTCCAGTATACATTTTGTCTATAATCTGTGTTGAACTTATATTGTGTCTGCCTTTTATTGGAACGTATAAATTTGTTTATGAAAAGAGCTGCAGATCACATACAATTGCCATAATATGTACTAGAACTGTAATTCAGAAGTATTCATCATGTTAATAGAAATGACTGAACTTTTGTACAAGATGAAATTTCCACTTTGGGATTTAGTATTTATTTTAATTCTCTATCAATGTACAGTCACTGTTAAAATTCTTTTGTATATGTATATACTCATAATTCTATGCACAAAACATGTTTACATTTTTGAGAGATATATACCTGATTATTTGATAGTTTTTTTTAATAATGGTGTGCACTCTGAAATCGGCAAGCCATTGTGCTACACAAGTTTATACAAGTTTAAGGAAAATTGAGCACACACACTTGTGAATTCCACACAAAGTATATAATTACCTACCTTATGTTTACATTATACTTTACTAATTATATGATTCTCCTTCCTAGCTTGAGTGAGATTTCAGAGGGCGCATGTTGTTGTGTAATGTAATTGTTTAAATTGTTGTGGCTGTAATAATTGTTGTAGGGTAAGATTGTTCGTTAAATGATTTATAAAAATTGTCTATATTATTAAAATTGTTTATAGTACAACCAGAGGGGGACTGTAAAAGAAAAAAGAAAGACTTGTTGTTATTAAATGTATCATATTTCGAAAACCTCTGGATTTACTCTTTGTATTTATTAATGTTAATATAATTATTTCCAAATAGGGAAATTCTATTTGGTGAAGGTTAAAAACGTACTGTCGAGGCTTGTTGCATGTCATGGTTATTTTGAATACCATGTAATATATTTTAAATATTTTACCTATTTTATATATTTCTAATAGAATACTTTCACAGCCTGGATACTATGAAATCTCTCATTGTAAGAAAAACAAAATTTTATAGAATCAATAAATTTGTTATTTGCGGAATTTTAAAATTGAGGTCACCTCATTTACCAATTTACCAATTACCTAATGGTTTCCCAGCATGTGGCCATTCTTCCACTAGGAGGCCTCTCCTGGTTCAAGTGAACAAGTGAGCCGGTCATCCAGGTGAGTTGTAGATTTATTTATATTATTTTTTTGTAGGAAGTCAAACTTGTAAAATGTGTAAATTTCGGAAAGTTGAAAATTGTGTTGTGATGTCATTGGTGATGAGCGGCTCACAGTATAATTTTACTCTTGAGCCCGCTAAGAATACTACTGTTTTCACGGAATATGACTGGCAGTAAGTGTTGTCTGTGACCAGTGGCGTAGCTAGAATTTGGCTATTCAGGGGTGGTGTACGAGGTCGGATCGGCTTTATACGGAAGAAAAAACAAATTAAGACTAATCAACATTACTACTGTCACTACGGTCTCCTTGGTACAGTGGAAAACAAAATACAAGACACCAATTAAGTCAATAATAACCAGCTTTAATTATCACAAGTACAGGTTATATTCAATTTGTACCGTTATCCGAGCTAAATGTGTCCACACCTAATAATAATGTCAACTAATAGAGTCACGCACAATTATAAAACCCATAACACTTTGCCCAAGTACTTCGAACCTCACTGGAATAAATTACCACTAAAACTGACTTGACCGTCGCTGAATGCCTATATTTATACCACGCTGATATTCCAGAATAGTCTGTCACTTTGGATGATTTGTTAAACAAACAGGCGGTCTCGAGAATCCACTGGACACGGTGTCCTTGAACACACTCCGCTGACAAGTACGGTCCGGCACAGTTGACGCGTAATTGTGTTTCGTCGCAAAATAGCAGCATTATGTACGCACACACACACACACACACACACACACACACACACACACACACACACACACACACACACACACACACACACACACACACACACACACACACACACACACACACACACACACACACACACACACACGTTACAGCTGGGATAGTCGAGATACTTCTAGAACGTTCCGTGTTACGTAACACTCTGCGGATGTGTCTGAAATTAGTCCCATTAAAGTAAACGCTAATAACTCAATAAAAATACGCGTTATTTAAATATTGTTAAAAGATTGACTGAATTTTTACTTAGTGATCGAAATTGCACTATCGTTTTGACCAAACCTCGTATTACGAAAACGTGTGTGCGTTTACACGCTTACGTGTATGCGCGCGCTTGTTTGTATAACGGTGAAATACTGGTACGTTCAGTGTAGAAGCAGTTACAATTTAATTTCAAAGTATTTGCTACCAAGTAATGAACATACAGTATAATAATCTCTACAGCATTTCTACTGACACGGTATACTGTACAGTTAGTATTCACACACAAATTGGCAAGAGTTTGCAATAATCAACCACATATACAGTAAAGCGGGGTTGGTTCCGTTACCGTAGCAACGACGTTTTGTAGGTACATGTTGTTATATCTAGTTAGATAAGTAAGTTACTTGGTAATTACAACATAGTTCTGTACAAGACGTGGTATGTGTGTGTGTGTGTGTGTGTGTGCACGTTTGGAATTTAATTAACGTGTCACCTTTAATTAAGACATGAAGTCACTTTACGGTTCACAGGAAACCAAATACAGCGTAAGTACAACAGGCGTATGAATGTACACCCCCCCCTATACGCACACACCCTATACATGTTGTTTGTTTACTAACTTGTAGTCAGGTTGTCTTTCAGTGTAACAGTTCCTCTTGAGTCTGATTTGTCCCTATAGAATTGATTCCTGACTTAATTCTACCCATTTATGTTGAGTTCCTGTCAGCCCTTATGCCTGTCTTCTCTCTCTCACCTTTCAGTCCGATATGTCCTTTCTGTTATCGACTCACCTCTCACGCTCTTACTTCCTACACCTTTGACGATCACTGCCATTTTCTTACATCATTATTGGATCATTATCACATCATTACTTATCATTATTACATCATTACATCATGTCATAACCATCATCATCATCGGCATCACCACCACCGCTACCCAGTAAGCCACATAAAATTTCTCAAGAAGAACTTAATGATTTATTTCGTGATCTGGACTTATCAAAAAGCAAGGCCGAACTTCTTGGCTCCAGGCTTCAGCAATGGAATCTCCTGGAGAAAAATGTGAAAGTGTCTGTATATAGATACCGAGAAAGAGATGTAACTCCATTCTTTGAAATGGAAAACAACCTTGTTGCCTGCTGTGATGTAAATGGTCTCGTGGCATCTTTGAGAATGGAGCATAATCCACAAGACTGGAGACTTTTCATAGACTCCTCTAAGTTAAGCTTGAAAGCTGTTTTGCTTCACAATGGAAATGCACTGCCGTCTGTTCCTGTAGGTCACGCTGTACATATGAAGGAGAGCTATGAAAATGTTAAATTGCTCCTTGAAAAAATTAATTATGAAGTCCATCAATGGCAGATATGTGGCGATCTGAAGGTTATTTTCATCATACTTGGAATGCAGTTAGGATATACCAACTACTGTTGCTTTCTCTGTGAGTGGGACAGTCGTGACAGGACATCACACTACATAAGAAATATCTGGCCTGAAAGGAAAATGATGGAGCCTGGAAAAAAGAATATCAAGTACACTCCTTTAGTTGCTCATGATAAAATCTTATTGCCACCTTTGCACATAAAGCTAGGACTCATGAAGAATTTAGTGAAAAAGATGAATCAAGAAGGACAAGGTTTCAAGTATTTAAAGACAAAATTCCCACATCTCAGTGATGCTAAGATCAAAGAGGGAATCTTCGTTGGCCCGAAAATTCGAAAACTGTTTAAGGATGAAACCTTTAATAGGGTCATTGAAGGGGAAGAGAAAGCAGCTTGGGAAGCGTTCAAAACTGTTGTTCACAATTTTTCGGGAAATCGAAGATCTGAAAATTACAATCTAGCTGTTAATGTACTTCTGAGGACATACCAAGAGTTAGGTTGCAATATGTTGCTGAAGTCCACTTTCTGCACTCTCATCTCGACTTCTTTCCAAGCAATTGTGGCGCTTTGAGTGACGAACACGGATAGCGCTTCCATCAAGACATTTCAGCGATGGAAAGAAGGTATCAGGGCAAGTGGAGCTCATCTATGCTTGCAGACTATTGTTGGAATGTCATGAGAGATGCCCCAGAAGGAGACTACAAACGAAAACCAAAAAAACAGATACGCTCCAGTGAATAGTTAAATAGGTAAGAGTCTGAAGGGAAGAGTTCCGTACATACATACATACATATATATATATATATATATATATATATATATATATATATATATATATATACATATAAATATCTCTGAACGAAGAGCTAAGAAAGTTTTCTGGTGTCATATTCTTGTTCCTCGACCCCAATTTGGTTAGGATTGACTATTTTTGTAAAGGAAAGAGACAACTTTAATTTTTGTGTAGACCAGTGATTTATGGTGATATGATCTTTAAACTTAACTACAATTACTGGATCTTGATAGACTGGACAATTACCATCGACATAACTTATCACACAACTTTCTGCTCAACAGACTTGGAGAATTTATAATCGCTTTCCAAGGTCTGAGAGTTTATAGTTTGTTTTTCTATATTGCTTTTAACTTTGTAGACGGTGGTGATTTATTATTGTTTTTGACAGTTCACGATTCTTCTTCTACTTCTTCTTCGTCTGATAGTTCCTATCCGTTTTAGATGTTGGATATCATACACAGTATTTTAACTTTCTCTACTGCTGCACGGAATAAGTCAGTTGTATTCATGCCAAACCAGGTCCTTAAGTTTCTCAGCCATAAGATTCTCGGTCGCCCAACTCCTCTCTTTCCAAGTACTTTTCCCTGTAGTATGGACTGCAATAAGTAAAATTCTGTTCATTTCTCATGAGATGTGCCAGATATTGAAGCTTTCTTATCTTCACTGTGTTAATAACTTCCCCTTCTTTGCTCATCTTTCTAAGAACTTCAACATTAGTCATATATGGTGACCATGAAATGCTCAGTATTCTACGGTAAAGCCACATTTCGAAAGATTCCAATTTTTTAGTTGTGGCTTCAGTCAAAGTCCAAGAGTCTACACCGTAGAAGAGGACCGAGAATACGTAGCAGCGTAAAAGTCTCATCTTTATGTTTATTGTTAAATCTTGACTTTTGAAAAAACTGCTCGTTCTAGTGTACACTGTTCTTGCCTTTTAAATTCTGCTCTTTATTTCTTGAGAGTTGTCCCATTGTTCATTGACTATAGTACCAAGATATGTAACTTTGCAACTTTGCTTACACGTTCAACTGGCCTTTGGTTTATATCAAGGATGCAGTTTGTGAACTTGTTCTTAGATACAGCCATTAGCTTCGTTTTATTAACATCGATGTCCAGACCATATCTACGGTTGCTTTCTGTCACTCTATTCATTAGTTGTTGCAGCCCCTCTAAGCTATCTGCGAATATGACGATATCATCCGCATAACGTATGTTATTTATTCTTTCACCATTCGGAGATATTCCCACATCACATTCATCTAAAGCTTCTCTAAAAATACCTTCCGAGTAGATATTGAATAAAGATTTAAAAAGGTTTCTCGCTTTTTAGTGAAGAAATTTCGGGTTGGCTTAAGCCTGTATTTAATTTACTAGGTTAACTTACACCTGAAGACGACGACCACAGATTGTTTATACGGTCGAAACGTTGTGTAATAAATTGTAGTAACGATGGTAATCGTCCGACCTAACGCTTTTGTCTGTTAGCGACGATATGTAAAAATAATCTGTCTTCTTCCTTTCCACATTGCAGAACGTGCACGTAATATAGCGACACACACACACACACACACACACACACACACACACACACGCACACCAGCAAAGTCAAACGCGTGCAGTGTACCAGTATACTTTCATAGAGCCTACATTATACTAGTACAGAGCCTACGCGTTTCTTACCGTGCAGTTAATTATACCCAAAGAGTTCATATCGCCAATTACGCATAATCTCTCTCTCTCTCTCTCTCTCTCTCTCTCTCTCACACACACACACACACACACACACACACACACACACACACACACACACACACACACACACACACACACACACACACACACACACACACACACACACACACACACGGTATCTCTCTCTCTTTCATCTCTCTTAATTACAGCATAGTTTTGCCTTGCTTCGCGTTCAGCTCGTGTTCTGCTTTATTATTAATAATTAACATTCTAATGTTATTTAATAAACTATTATCCAGGCAGAATGTGGATGAAACTTGTACGTATGCGGAAAATGCAGAGCACGTCGGCGAGGAGGGTTTACAAACTTACACGCGGACGTTCTACATTGTTGCAACACAACTATCATGTCTTCTCCTCGTCGGTTTATAATATTATACTTCAAATTTCTGCTAGGTTTACGCGTACGTTCCTGCACTTGAAAATTAATTTTGAAGTCGAACTGTTCAATGATATTCGATGACACTTCTCTGTCTCACTTTCTCTCTCTCTCCCTGTCCGTATATCTGCCCACACATTTCATCACTATCTGCCCTCTCCTTACTTGCACTACGTTCCTCGATATCTTTATTTGTATCTTCCGCTCTTCTTCGCTTACATTCTCTTAAATCTGTTTATATTTTTCTACATCTTCTTCTTCTTCAACACTACAACTCAGGTGAACCCTGACTTCCAACACCAATATTCTCCAAAGTCTTCTGTCCATTGGCATCTCAGTGTAACCCCTCACATCCATTCTTCTGAGATCTTCTAGCACACCACCTAATCACCTTATCCTAAATCAGCCCATCTTTCTGCATTTATATACTTCTTGCGCCCTGAAGATTTTCATAGGCATACGCTGGTTATCCATCCATTCTAGATGACCTAACCATTATATTCGTTGAGCCTCTGTGAATCTTACAATGTTTTAGTGAGTCAATAGCTCATCTACCCCCTGGTTATTTCTGATTCTCAATTCGTGATCTTCTTATCTTCTTTAACCGGAAGATATCTTCGTTATCTGCCTGCGTTATTACCTTTAAACACGTTTTATGATCTTTCTTTCAAACCTTCTTAGTGTTTCTTGTTCCTTTTTTATCAGCGTCCATGTTTCGCCTCCATATTTTTCCACATACTGCACTTTCACTATGCATGATATTTGTAAATATATAAAATTTGTCTTTGTTTTCAGCGTAAGTGAAACTCTCTACACAAAACACTTCACTAGTCATTTATCTTAAATACAAGTTAATTAGTATACAAAAATACGTTTCTCTTGTTGAATCATTCCTTCACAATTACGAACCTCGCCCTAATATTTAGAAAAATCTGTACTGAACATAGGCCAACAGAAAATATTTTTCAATCGATTGGCCGCGAGGTGCAGCGTCTGGCATCTACCTTTTGTGCTGGATGGTAAATCTATATGAATTGCTACGACAGTTAAGTAACGCTTTCGAAAATCTAGAGCGTCCTTTCTACAAGTTTCTCAACTAGCCAGGCGTGCGGCGTCCGTGTCAAGGCCGCCCACTTACTTACCACTCCAGACTGTTCGAGAGCACTTGTAACTAAGCAAATTATGTTGACGCGCTGCCAAGTAAATGGAAAATTATTCTGGAACAACTGCGGGACCTATACAAACAACAGCGGCCTGCTTAGAAGTCAGTACACTTGATCATGTTGAGAAATAAATGGAAATTAAATATAATTACTTCACTACCGACTCGGAACACAAAGTTGCAAAGGTGGATTCTGTAGTGGAATCCACCTTTGCAACCCACCTCATTGAAGCAAACCACACATACAAAAACATTGACAATAACATGGACATTCTACACGTACACACAAAAGGCCGAAAACTAGACACTCTAGAACAACTGGAAATATACAAACACACGAAAATACATAAAAACGACATCCTAAACGAACAGACACAATTCAAATCACACGCATTATTCGAACATATCACACCCCACACACACACAACATCGGTCTTTCAAAAGTCGATACAGTCGCCAACAACAAGACGTACAGTGCGCCCAACGGCAGCCTCTGAAGAAGCTTTTTAAAAGCGAAAACTGGTTCAGGCTATAAGGTAAAACTTTTACGTTTTTAACCATAAAAAGTTTTGTGTTCCGAGTCGGTAGTGAATTAATTATATTTAATGAAGAAAGTTGTGTTAGTGGTTGAAATCACAATCAAAATGATCACTGTTGCACACCACTATATAAAAATTATCCCGATTAGCGCTTTCAAGCTTCACAGCTCATCGTCAGATCGGAATTCGTCCGATCTGACGATGAGCTGTGAAGCTTGAAAGCGCTAATCGGGATAATTTTTATATAGTGGTGTGCAACAGTGATCATTCTGATTGTAATTATATTTAGTTAAGTAACGGACACGTCATGGACAACGAAATCCAAGAAATGGAAATTAATCCAGTAAACTGTCGTTTTCTAATTCAGCCACGAAACTTTTCACGCTACCCTCGTACATTTCATTGGAATATTTCGTATCAGGGTAAATCCACCACAAGTAAAAATATCGACTGGTCGTAAGTCATTTCACATCATCCCAGTAAATGTCGCAGTAGTTACAGACAGGTATTAAACGTCATCCTTTCTTAGTGATTGCAATACTCCAACAGTTTCCTTTTAATTTACTTATCTAATCTTATCTGTACGTATATCACAACAAGATAAGGGAGTTTACACGCGTACTCGTAACAGAGAGACGGAAAGACTGACGAGTAATGGGATCGTGGGGAAGGGAGAGGGATAGAAATACTTTAATTAAAGTAAAGAAAGTAGTCAAGAACACAGAGAGACCACCATCCCATTTTATCAAAGTTATTTTTCTAATACTCTGTTTGAGCGTGTGTATGTATATATGTATACATGTCCGTATATGTTGTACACACACACACACACACACACACACACACACACACACACACACACACACACACACACACACACACACACACACCAGCGCGTGCGCACGCTGCAAAGAGATAGAGAAAGTTTAACATTCCAAGATTTATCGCTTTGGTCAGCAGTGTTCGGAGCCTTGAAAAATATTCTACAGAAATTTATTGCCCATGAAGAACAATTCCTCTGCCGCCGAGTCAAGTCTACAAACGCACACACATGCACACACACACACACACACACACACACACACTCGCTCATTCACTCACTCACTCACTCACACACTAACTCACCCTTACACTTTCACTCATAAAGTGTTTTCCAAAATGGAATATCCTCCCTGGTTACATTTCACATCCTCCGATATTGTCACACTGTTTATTGTTCTTTCGGTTTCCCTTTCACACCTTTAATTTAATTACTTGCTTCCGTAATAATAATAATAATAATAATAATAAACAACATTGACAGAATCATCATCATCGTCGTCGTCATCATCATCGTTATTGTAAACACAATTTCATTGAAAACAGGTTTTATTCTTGTTACATGAGCTGCAAATATTTATCAGACTTTCTTCTTTTCCTTCTTGTTCCCGTTCTTCTTGTTGTTCTTTATCCTGTTCTTCATCTTGCTCTTGCTCTCGTTCTTGTTCTTGTTCTTGTTCTTTACATTTTCTTTTCCTTTTTCTTCTTCTATTTCTTCTTCTCCTTCTCCTTCCCTTCTTTTTCTTCATCTCTTTCTTCCATCGAACATCAGGCCCGTGGCATATCGCTCCCTCTAGCCTATGTTTAGCTTAGACTAGATCAGTAACCACTTTGCATTAAATAACGTGTATTGTTGTTTTTTAACAACGAGTCAGTTTGCATTGTTATGTGTGTTCAATGTGTATTGTTGTGTATTTAGATGTCGCGTTGTTACTGACTAAGGCCCGCCGTCTTTAGCCAAAGTCATTCTAGAGCTTCTAAGTCAAGTCTTTTATGTCTTCTAAGTCAATTTATTTGAAATCGTCTTCTTGTTCGTTCAGGGAACAAGCGAATCGCCTGTTGAAGTCCTAAAAGAATATTTCGTTTGTGACTTTCGATTACGATAAAAGTCTTCCAATGACGTATCGTGTAGAGTAAGACCATTGGTAGGAGAGCCACCTTTTATTGACTGTAGAGTGTTATATAAGCTTAATTGACTATTTAAACGAGGCGTAACTTTAGTCTTAAAGCTACCTGGATGCGCTATTAATCCCCGATTGTTAAAATAAGATTTTGTTAATTTCAGTACAGAAATACTGGTTTAATATGAACGTGAGACAGTGAACGTTATAGCGTCGTATCCCCTCTCTTCTCTCTAGATCACTTAGCTATACTTGAAAGTGGGGGTATTTCATGCATTGGATCGGTGCAAGTTACTGTTCAGGAAAGGCTGGCGGACCTATACTTTAAACAGTAAAAAGTTGCACATTCGATTAAAATTAGGTTACGTAAGACACGCACCCACACGCGCGCGCGCGCGCGCACACACACACACACACACAATTTGTGCGCCTGTGTGATGGAACTGCAATAGGAAGTAAACTAGTTATCGTGATATATCTGTGAACCGAAAGGATTAACGCAGATGTACGTGGATTGTCTGGTTTGCAATGCGCATGCATATTGTTCCAATTACTGCAGAAGGATTTACATTGTTTACATAAGCTTAATTAAAACGGAATTATTACGTGCGGGACAAACGATTTCACAGTTATATTGAGTAGATTGCATCTGTGTGTGGATAATATACATGAAGATTTCCTGGTGTCAGTGTGTTCTGATATCTGTTTCACACTTAATATAATAGAAACCAACGCTGACAAAATAGACCCAGTTAACACGTAAAATATGAATGTTTTATCTCGACCTACATATAGTCATATATAAGTAACTTTTATGTGTAGCTTATTTTCCATTCACTTTACACGATATGGGCTAATTCTACATTTTAGTCAGTTTAACGTACATTCACCCCCCTTAAGTTCATGTTTGTATGTTTTCAGAGTTCTCTTGAAGTGTTAATTAAGATAAATGTAATGATAAAATTATGAGTTTCTTGGAAAATCAACTGTTTCTATTTCGCGGTTTAAGTTGACTATACATCAACAGTTTTAAAGAAGTTGTGCTCTGTGAGACTTATAGTACAGCGTGGTCCACGGGAACACGGCCACCGCTAGGGTGCTTGCCGCCCGTGTCCAGTTTTACCTTTGCCGCCCTCCTGAATATACTTTTTATATCCCTACTTTGAGCACACTATTTAATATTATTTTAAGTAAAAATTGAAACAGATGTAAATAGGCAAAAAATTTGCTTCTTTCTATGAGACATTTTGTTCAATAAATTCTCCAAGATACTTAAATTTGTCAGTTCCATAGATTTGCTCCTATCGAGTTTTCATTTTTTTGGATATTGTCTTGATGTTGTCATGAACTTAGTTTTTTTTTCAAAATAAATTTTTAAACCCACTCCTTCGGCTTGCCCTATCAGCAATTCCACATGTGTAATGGTTGTTTCTACTGAAACTGACAGGATTGCTAAATCGTATGGAAACGCTAGACAATCTATTGACAGGTTATTTCAGCTATACCCTAGTCTAATTCCCTGGCTGATGTGATTTTCCGCCAATGATTTTCTCCATTCCCTTATTACTTTTTCCAGAACGCAGTGAAAAAGCAACGGTGAAAGTCTATCTCCTTGTCTGACTTCTGTCTTAATTTCAAACTGTCTAAACATTTCACCTCTGAATTTCACTTTGGAATCAATATTTGTCAACGTTTGTTTGATTAAATTTGTTGTTTTATTATCCAACCCAAATTCATTAAGGATTTTGAACAATATCTCTCTATCAATTGAGTTATATGCCTTCTTAAAGTCAATAAAGGTAATTACAAAATCATTAGATCTTCTTTTCAAATATGTTATTATTGATTTTATATTAAGAATCTCCTCTGTGCATGACCTACTTTTTCGGAAGCCACATTGGTATCCACCTATTTGTGAGTCAATTCGTTTCTTTGCTCTGAACAATAATACTTTGGATAAGATTTTATAGGTAACTGGCAAAAGCGAGATGCCCCTGTAGTTATTCGCATCTGTTTTATCACCTTTCTTCTGAATTGGATGAATCAATGCTGTTGTCCAGTCGTAAAGAATTTTCTCAGTTGACCAAATGTTTTGAATAAATTTTAGTCAATGTTTCTAGATATTTATAATTTGCTATTATTATTTAGTATTATTTATTAGTAGTAGATAGTATTATTTATATTATTATTAGTATCATATGGTACAAATTTATTATTAATATTATTATTAATTTCTTTGCTTTTTCGTTTCAGCTATTTATAGGCTGCGATAAAAGATTTCCTTCAATTTATGGATTTCTTTTCTTCCTTTCCAGTATTTCTTCATTCTCTAGTTCGTGCTTATGAGCGCACTCACACACAAAAAATTAGATAGATATTAAGCATAATCTTATATACTGTAGTGCGCGCGCGCTTATATATGTTCAATTTTTTGTCGTAAACTGTAAAGTAATTAAATTATATTTTATTATGTTTGGGAATCTTAAGTAAAATTTTGTAACCAATAACAATGTATGGTGTAATGTTAATTGTTGTTTCATTGTTACAGACGTTCCGGTGGGTGAGCCAGAAATCGCGGCCGAGAAACAACGCTACGCTAGTGGCGAACAGATCCGGGCCAACTGCACGGCGCCGCCATCGTATCCCGCCGTCAACCTGACTTGGTATATCAACGATCACCCGGTAAGTACGACAGGTTTGGTATTTTAATTATGATAATAGGGGCGCTACAGGTTGTTGGGCTGCTGAACAAGACCTCGTTGATGGCAATATTGTGGTCACCTTCTATTGCACCACGATCACGGTCAAAATCCACATCATTTTGTAATGCAAGTTTTGGTCTTCCAAATTTTTGTCTGCTATCAGGATTTTGCAGAAATAGAATATTTACAGTCGTACTGGCCAACGTTGGCTTCATGAGCCAATTTACTTCCATGTTCCATAAGGAAATGGAAGTATGGTGGAGAAAACTTCGTGTTCGAGATAAGGGCTGATTCTGATTATACTACCTTCGAAACATGAAGAAAAGTCATTTTCCGAAAAGTGTCTCTGTGTGTGTGTCTCCGCGTAGAATTGTTTTCTATGGCGAACGATAAGTGCCGCAAATTCAAACAGAATCAAATAATTTTTGCCTTATGTGCCTGAGTTGTAGAGGACTCAAACCTATTGATTTTGGTGAAGATCGGTTAAGGGCAAGGGGTAGTTTACCTGCAACGTTTTATGTTTTAACAAGAGTAAAGTTAGTTTTATTCTTCATTTTGATAAATAAAGTATCCTGAAAAGAAAGTCATAATAATCCACTGTAGAATGGTAGAAAGGGGAAATATCTATAAATGAAAATGATAGTTGAATGGGGAGGGGAAAATTTTTTATATGTGTACTACAAAGAAGTAGTTTGTTGTAAAAATTCCTTCCCGGGCTGTTTGTATAGTACATCCTATTTTATATATATTATATATATTAGAATGCACTTTAAAATAATATTTCAAGTATGATTTGTAAATTTAGATCCATATGTGGAACGCTTCATAGAACATTAAAAAGTAAAGTTAGACCCGAACCCAAAATTAAATTTTATGTGGTCATGGATGTGCGAAGGTAGGATTTAAATAAAATCCTATTTTAAGAATGGTTAAAGGATGGTCACGATTAGATATAGGCCTACCTCGCAATGAACATATACGGAGTGAGTTTAAGGAGCTTCGCATTGTTTGAAAAGTTTTAAATAACACAATTAATAACTGTACCAAGTTGTTTGACGACCATACGCGACGCTATTTAAAACCTATCAATGCCCATGCACCGAAACTTACTGGCCTACCTAAAATCCACAAGGACAATGTCCCAATTAGGCCTCTGGTTAATTTTACCACGGCACCGGGTTTAAGGCGGCTAAGAAATTGGTTGCTTTAATAAATGATAATATTCAACTACAAAATAATCGTAGCATAATTAATAGCATGGATTTTATAAACAAAGTTAGAAATATACAATTGCTACCCACATACAAATTAGCATCTTGCGACATTGTCAACCTTTATACTAATATTCCCGTAAATCAGACCTTGGACATCTTATATAATAACTTAATCAAGTCCAATAAATTAGATGCACAATCCATAAACGAATTAATCTGCGTACTGAGAGTTATCTTGCAACAAAATTATTTTACTTTTAATGGACGTTATTATATTGAAAGAGACGGACTTGCTATGGGCTCACCATTGTCCGGCTTGTTGGCCGACATTTATTTGAACTCTTATGAGAACAATTACTTTCTTAATAACCAACCACAAGTTCACCAATAACATTATTTTTTATTGTCGTTATGTTGATGACAATTTTTGATTTTCAATGGTACTGCACGCCAGCTAAGCACTTTGAAAAACAGCTTGAATGCTGTAAATGACAATATCCAGTTCACCATGGAAACCGAAGCAAATAATGAAATAAATTTTTTGGATTTAACCATAACTAAACAGCACAACTACCTGAAATTTGGAATATATAGAAAGCCTACCACCACCGATGTTACTATACATGCGGATTCCCACCACCCATATTCCCAAAAATTAGCAGCGTATAATAGTTTCGTACACAGGCTTTTGAGTGTCCCCCTTGACGCTAACGATTTTAATGATGAATTAAATACAATTAAACATATTGCTGCTGCTAATGGTTATGATTGCTGGATGGTGGATAACATTCTTAGGAAACACAAGGGTAAGAAATCCAAACAATTAAATAATATAAAAACAAAAAATTTTTTGTGGAACGGATATAACAGTGATTGAAATACCTGTTCCGGTTCAACGATAACTGAAAACTGAAAAGTCGAAATACCCGTTCCGATTATTAGCGGCCTCGCGGTTCCGAGTCGCGGGACCCCCCTACACACGCGTACTACGAGTATTACGAGTACACGAGTACAAAGCCACTTTTGGTGCTGAAACTTCATTCTGCGCATGTGCCGATTGCCATACAATACGAAACGAAGCGAAACAGCGAGGTACAAAACATATTTCAAGTATGTTCTGTAAATTTAGATCCACATGTGGAACGATTCATAGAACATTAATATTGTTACGACACAAATAAGCCAACCCAGTACCATGGATAAAAACTATATTTATAAATGTAAAAATACTTCATATCAAATAAAATAACTCATTTAAATAAAATATAAAAAATATGACAAGACGAACGACGACTTTGACCTAACCCAAGTGATTGACCCAACAACAGGAAACAAATGAAGAAGGGAACCACACAAATAACCAACGAGAATAAGAGAAGAAAGTGATTGACCCAACAAATACAACCAAAGAAGAAAAGAAGGTGATTAACCAAACCAAAGGAAGAAAGGAAAAAATTCAAAACCTAAACAAAAAGGAAACAAGTTCATGGGATTAAACGACCCCAAAATACCCAAAGAAAAGGATGGAAAACCCAAAGTATTAATCAAATAATGAAAATGAAGAAGGAGGGAGATAGGTAGAAGTGAAAACCAATAATGATTCACAAACGAGTAATAAAGCATAGGAGAAGGAGAAATAAAGCACTCAAGAAGAATAATGGAACCAAACCAATGGTTATCCTGAGAAAGGAAAAAGTAACGGTTATTACCCATTAATGGACAAAATGATCTAGAGAAGAAACACTATTAAAAAAGGTTAAGGATTAAGGTGATAAAAAAGCAACTTAAACCACAAATAAAATTTAGATGTAAAAATAGTATTATAAGAATATAAAATTGTTATTAGTATTAAGGATATATTTTGATGAAAGAGAAATAAGTATAGGGATCACCCACTAAAAAACACATAGTATGAACAGTGATACAGTGCAATAGTGTATGTGTAAAAACCCCAAAGTGAAGTGATAAGATACGCTAGTTAAATTATAATTAACCATAGATAATTTAAAAGTGAAGGTGAGATATAAGTGGGAATAGGGTAAGAGTTAGAATATAACTATTATAAGAAATAGTGAATAAGGAAGAAGATAGACACTTCATAAATCTGTGAAAAACACTAAAGGTTTAAAAGTGGAAAAATAACAGTGAATAATAGCTGGTGAAAAATAGTATTAAGTATGAATTATAGAATAAGATATGCTGAACACTAGAAAGTGATGATGACATTATTATTTAAGAAAAGATGTTTAATAAATTTAAGTTTAATTATAGCCGATAGTAATTAAAAAGGGAGGATTCCAGGAAAGAATAAATTGAAGGTGTTGACATGGAGAGAATGTAAAAATTGTTTAAAGATTAAGAATTCAGAGACAGAACAAAGACACCCATGTTATAAGGGACTGTTATAAATTTAATAAAAGTGATGTCGTTTATCACAACAGAAATAATATGAATTGTAAACAAAAAATTAACAAATAATAATAAGTTGGAAGGAAGTGATGATATTTCTCACTCAAAACAATAACTCTAATAAATTATAAAGAATTGTTCATGTTAATGTTATGAATAGGATATGGCTGAAAGAAACTTGCAGTCCATAAGCCTAAATTGTTATGTTTTAAATATTAAGATAGAGAAAGCAATATTGACACGTAATCGAAACACCAACAGACTCAAAATACAACACAACCAATAATAATAACAAAGTAAAGCCCATTAGGCTGAAACAAAATGTGATTTAAATCAAATAAGTAAAATACTATAATGGCTACTCAGGCCTAGGAAAGGACATAACTGTCAGAACCAAACAACCAAAAATTATAACAAATTGACTAAGAATTTAGAAAATCTGAGGTGAAGGAATCACCAAGAATAAATTATAAATCATTTGTAAAACAAAAAAGTATAATAAGCATTCTTATACAAAAAGAAATGTAATTAACAAGCATTAACATAATTGTAAAAACATAAAATCTAAAATTACCCAAACTTGTGGGGTATCAAAATAATCTATGAAAGGAAATAAATACTATAGTGACAATATTTAATAACCAGGAAGGAAGATGGAGGAATAACAGCAATCAGAAGATATACGAAGAATTCGAATTTTGATAAGAATACATCATCTCAAAATCAACCAATCGGAATCATACAGTTACCATGGAAACGGCAGTTGAAGACAAAATTACCGTTGGAATATAAAGAGAAGCGAAGCGTCATTAAGCGAATGTAGATGCCAATATTTGGAAGAACGTTTTTTCAGTGAAAATAATGCAAAAAAAAGTATTAAAAGTTACAAACCATGACAGCATATGAAGCAGACGACCGTTTGTAGCAGCCAATTCAAGACCCAAGGCAAATTAAACGGGAAATTATTAGAAAAGAACATCTAGACACATTACGAAAAAGACGCTCAATCCATTGAAGCCCCAAAATCCATGAAAACCGAACTTATGCAGCCAAATCCTACCCGAGTAAACTAACGAAGACACCGAGGCACGCTGAGGTGTTAAGTACAATCAAATTATTTATTTTCCAAAACCCTAATCACTTTAAATATTATTAAAAGGTAAATTTACCTCACTATCGAACCAATATTTCTCTTTCATAGAATATTTAAGCAAAATAACACTTAATAGAAACTTGTTAACGTTGAATATAACCTATTAGTTAAACACGAACTTACAAGACACTTTTACGACACAACAGAACAGATTGTAACAGCACAAATTATTATTTATGTACACGTAGAATAAGGTAATACATTTTTATTGTAACTATTGGAGTGCTTTAGCTCATAGTCACAAGAATCCACGATTTGGGAAACATAAAAATATTTGTAACACTTTAACGTACGCTGTAACGTTGTAAGGTTGAACGTTTCCTAGATCGCTTCGCCAAACCTGGAGGCAAGAGTCGAATGTAAACAGTCGGTGCAAATTTATTATTGTATTATTGTCAATGTGAATTTTTTCAATTATCACCTATTAAAAAATAACTATTACAGGGAGTAACCGTCGTTATCATTTCATAGGGAGTGCTATATATAAATTACTTGTGTTTAGTTAAGAATAAATTGTACGAGCAGCGAACAAGTTGTCATTCACGCAGCAGTAGCGACAATTGTGACGGCCGTGCGAGCGGGAATTATTTGAATGCCCAATACCGCAACGCTGATAACTCGTCTGACAATAATTTTAGTTGTTTTATAAAACGACTTGGCGCCACCCGGGATTAATACACCCCTATAAATAACAGGTAAGGTTACTGCCATATTATACAGATTACATCAACGCTACGAACATCGCTAGCCACAACATTACTGTAACGACCCCGGTGCGAGGCGAACGCACTAATTATAATTACACATACAAAACTGGTGTACATTTTACAGGTACGATCAGATCTATTCGTTACAATATGTACAGTTAGACCAGAACCCAAAATTAAATTTTACATGGTCATGGATCTGCGAAAGTAGGATTTAAATAAAATCACTGCGGTAGATGTGAGGTTTTTAAGAATGGTTAAAGGAGATAGAGGTGTCTCTATGCCAAAGGACGAAGTTGTTTTTAATAAATGAATGGGTCCCTGCAAAAAGGGCTTCAGTCACAAAAACTACATTTTGAGAAAACTGAAAAAAACTTTCCCCTCTCTCTACCAACTGCAGAATACTTATGTAAAAATTACGTTGGGTTCTTCATGCATTCAGTAACTTTGTCATATTCATATAAAAAGAAATTATAAATTGTACAACTCGTAAACAATTTTTTTCTCCCACGGACTGAAGCCCTTTTTGCACGGAATTGATTTCTACCGTATTTTTCATCTTGTTAAATGTCCTAAAAGGTTTAAGTTCTTTGAAAATTAGTTTCTAATGTCACAGGATAATAAAGTAATAAGCATTTTACAGAGCTGAAATGTATTTTACCCAAATATACATGTTGAAAAATACAAAAGTTATGTTTTAACAGGTTTTTGTTGATCAAAGAGTAGAGTAACAAGTCAATCATCCTGGATGCTAGCATCAATCTCTTGTGCTGTAGTTGGCCAGTTGACTATTTCTTCATAAGAATCCTTATATTCATCAGGAATGTAATGTAGGAGTTTGATTATGTCTGTAATCTTTGCTAGTTTGATTGTAACTTTACCCTCAGGGTAGGCAAGTTGTTGTGGGAGTTCAGGTATGTCAAAAGAGTTGTGGGCCATCCTAAAGGTGTGCTTGACCATGCTGTCAATAGTGTTGCTACTGATAATAGTTCCAGGCAGATTTTTGTTATAGATAAAATGCATCATAGAGCTAATGCCAAAGCGAACTTTTTCTTCTTTAGGAATATGCCGAGGGCGAGTCTCTTCGGAAACACAGGATTTCTTAAAATATTTTTTCCACCACTGTTTGAAGTCAACTATTTCTAAAGTGTCAACTTCCTTGACAGTTACTTTTCCTGCCTTACTGCTTTTTAAGATTAAGTTTCTTAATGTTGGTACATCATACAGCCTATCATGTTTCTTCAGCTCCCTTTTTATGGTTGCAAAATCCCTATCGCAAGGGAGAAATGAGTGCCCTCGCACTGGGAAATATTGCTGAATTCGTTCAAAACGACTTGTCTGGGTCAAGGCAAGTAAAAATCTTGCTAGGGTATGATTTTTATTTTGTCCACCGCAATTATCTGCAAACAAGCGAAGTTCTGTGAACAGTGGTGGGACATCTTTTAAGTAATCAAACAGGAAAGAGCACACTTCGTTCGGGCCTTTGCTAGCAATTCCCTCATGATAAAGGTATATCATACGTATGTTTTGTTTGATATTGTGAATACAAAATACATTAATGGTTAGTTGCCTCATGTAAAAAGTGTCTTGGATGGGGATTTGTGGCAAAGGTACGTTCTGCATAAAATCCATGCATAGAGATAATACCTGAGGTTCATCTTTTACCTCTGCTTCATGTTTCAAGGCATTATAGAACTTTTTTGATTTTCTTTTGTGAACCAATAATTCTGCTTCTGCTGCCCTTTTCGCATTATCATTAAGATGTGGACTTTTTAATTTCAGTAGAAGCTCCTCACAGGTTGAGCATGTATCAATTTGGGGTCTACCAAAAGATAAATTGTAATTACTATTGAAAAATTCTACGAAAAACTGATAGCTACATTTCAAATCTGGATTCTTCTCTTTCAAAAGGCTGTACATAGTAACAACAGACAGCCTAGCGTCTAAGAACAGTTTTGTTTTTCCAGAGTAACGAGAAACTTTAGTAGGGAAACTATCGATGTGGTTTCTAATAATCTCTCTAGTTTCAGGGGTCAGAGTGTTAGCGCTTTGTTTCTTTCCCCGATTATCTACAGGAGTTTTTTCTTCTGAAGCAAGTTTTCTTAGCCTTTTCAGTCGTTTGTCTGTAATTGAATGAAGAGACAAAAAGGCTTTGTAGCAGACTTCGGTCTTCTTCTTTCCAACAAAAGCAAAATAAGTGAACATTTTGTCTACCTGTCTAGGTTGATCCTTCCGAGGGCGGTGGCGTTTAACATCATGATCTTCGATGAGGGATTGGATGTATAAATCTTGCTCGTTCTTAGAAGGTAAATCATGGACTCGTTTGAATATATCTATGGCTTCTTCTGATATCCGTTCAAAACACTTGAGCTTCTTGCATCTGGAAACAATTAGTCCTATTAACACTCTACAATTTAATATTCTCAGTAAAAGCTTTTCCTTAGGCTCAATCTTACTGTGTTTACGTTAATCATAGGCCTATATTATAGGACAATCTATTTATATTATAACAAGGTTGAAACGGGTTTAGCCTCATAATATTGGTTAGAAGAATTCATAATAAGAATATAGTTACCCGCAAGGTGGTCCAGTAGTTGTTTTCGCTGGTACAAGGCAGCCTTTGCAATCAGTGTGCTCATTTCCTTTTAACTTTTCCATCTTCCTCACATTTCTCTTCCACTTTAATGGATTACTTTTCCTCTTCTTACCAACTACCACTACTTCTTCATCTGAATCAGCACTAGATGAATTCATCTTTCCTTGTCAGATTTTCATAAACTGAAAACCAATCTGTTCATAACCTTAAAGTTACAAAACAGCAAGCTAACAACACCACAATAACACTGTTTTAACACATGTGAAATATGTATGTGTGCCAACAGTACAAACAAAAATTACCTCAAAATGTCTGATTAAAACGAAAACTCCCGTTTAATATTCCATGCAAGAAGGACTTCAGTCCAGGACTGAAGCCCTTCTTGCATGGAATATTAATGATGCACACTGTGTTTCATGGCATTGCAAGCATTGGACTGGAGACCTTTTTGCGTGTCAGTTAGAATGACATTCAAGTATACCGTTTCCATGGTTATCTCTATTTTACCAAAAATGTGACTGAAGCCCTTTTTGCATGGACCGATTCAAATGAAAAAAATTCATGCTGATTTTACATTTATTCCCGTGTTATGCAGATACATAATACATATTATAATAACAAATTATATATTATACTAGTCACCAACTTGGTAAATTTTGAAAAAGCGAATTATACAGACTGGCTGATAGGCCATATAGTATTTTTTGTTAATGCGATTTCGGACATGATTTTAACTTCACTACTCATCTCACGTAAATATTTTTGACATTATTTGTTGTGATATTACCGTGCGGTCTAAATTTCATCGGCAGAGTTTCGCAACTGATTTGTCTAACCAAAACGGAATCGATAATTTAATATTAAGTCTATGTCAATTTGTTTACTCCTAGTGAAAACTTAAATTAGTATTCCTAAAGGGAGATAGGCCTATAAATTCTCTTGTTTCTTATTTTCTTTTAAACAGCTTAATAAAGTCACAGTGTAAAGTAACACTGTTAATAGCCTAGTTTAGTTTCAATTTATTTCTAATAACAAATTATATAATAGATGTATATGGATAATAGGTATATAATAACAGGTATTTGTACGTGTTATTTTTTGGAAAGGTTCGTACCTGTTATTTTCAAATACTAGTTTAGCACATCTCTATAAACACGCTGCATTACCAAACGTCCTAGAGCGCAGCGCTGCTCACTTGATTTCGTATCGGCAATCATTGCTGTTTACACATTGTGCCACTAGGGAGCAGCAGTGCTCAGACACACGCTCTGCACAGCAGTCCCATTTATGTGAACGTTGGTTTCTGTTTGTCAAATCGCGCACACATACGCACATTAAATATTCACCACGAAATTTTGAATAATTTATAATAACTCGGCTGAAATTTAGTAATAAATATAGGGTTTGTGTGTACACGTAAACATAATATACTGAACTGTAAAATCAGTGAACTGAACATTTGACAATTAATTAATAAAATGCAGACAAAAACATATGCATAGAAGTACAAACACATACACATTTACATTTGCATTTTAATTGTACAATAATTTGAATTCAAAATATATTGGTTTTATACTCATAGGAGTAACAAACACACACACACACACACACACACACACACACACACACACACACACACAATTAAACTTATTAGACGGTAAGTATAATACTATACCACATAATATAATACTATCTGTGTTGCATATCAAATAAAGATTTATAGATAAAGATGTAAAGATTTATAGTTTTTAAAAGTGCAAATGTATGATAGTGAGAAAATGGATTGTCACTCCGCTAGGGGCGTTTTTGACCCTCAGAGGGTCAAAAAAGTTTACGAATTTTCTTACTCTCCTAATTTTTAGACTGTTTTATTGTTTGTCAACTGTGTACACTAATATAATAGTAACTAACTCTTTTTTAAATATATAAAAAGGTTTATTACGCAGCATTAGCGTATACGTTTGAAGTATGCAATATAGGAAAATCAATTCAGTCAATAAGCATCTTGTAAACAATGTTTCAACAAAACCTATTTTTATTGTGTATTGCCGTTTATTTTAATAGAACTGATTTCAGCCACTTTAAAAATAGTAATGTTGATTAATGTTATCTTATTTTATTATTTTGTCTGAAATCGAGCTCTACCGTCTCTACAGACACCCTGATAATAATGTGAGAATTCTTAAAACAAATAGATTCAGACGGATTGGGCGAGTATAAAGAAAGGTAGGAAGAAAGAAAAGTAGCCAAAAAAGAAAATATTTTACCATAGATTGGTGGACAGTAGGCGAGAGAAAGGTCAAGAAATAGGCTGAAAGATCAAGCACAGCAGGACTTGAAAATCTTAAGAAGCTGAAGGATACTGCAAAATCTAGTCTGTATCTATACCTTCTTTTTTAGAAGTACCGATCTTTAGGCTTCAAGCTTGATAGCCATAGGATGGTAATGACTTTGTGATGATAAATAGTCATTGTGACGGTGTGTGTGTGTGTGTGTGTGTGTGTGTGAGAGAGAGAGAGAGAGAGAGAGAGAGAGAGAGAGAGAGAGAGAGAGAGAGAGAGAGAGAGAGAGAGAGAGAGAGAGAGAGAGAGCGTAACTCTCGAATACAAATTAGACTTTATAAAAGTTGAAAATTCTCTGAATAATTATTACTAACGTATTTTTAAGTTAATTACGTTTTTCATTTAAAATTCTGTATTATTATTTGTAACTGTATTACAAAACACGTTTTATATCATAGTCTATTTTTATGGTAGATTATATAATTGGTTCAAAATAATTAGTTATCGCCTATCGCTATCATATATGATACACTTTTTAATGTCAGTAAGCGTTAGGCATAAAACCAAACATGTAAAAATTACTCGAACGTTTATTGTTAATTTTTATATTTCATTTTTGCAATTAATTTTTGGCAATAAATAGAAGAGTTAAAAGTAACTGAAAATAACAGGGAAAGGTTTTAGTTATTTTGGTGTGGCGGGGAGGGGAAACAGACGCATTATTCTGTGAACTGCAAGAACGAGATACTGGTATAATATGTTTCACGCAAAGAGGTATAACGTACATGTTGCATTCAAATAAATCTACGTTTTTATTAGAATGTTTAACGAGTCATCTGGTAAATACGACATACGCCCACACGCACGAACACACACAGAATTGTTTACTTGTCAGCGAATGTGTGATAAAATTTAATTAAATATAAAACTGCAGCTAGTATTCTCAACAGGGTATCAGATCTACAGCCACTACTGCTATCGCACTGAAATTAATCTGATAGCGGTGTGACGCACATTGCGTTTTAATAATGAAAAGCGGAACAGCTGATTCTGTACCAAGGATTATGGAATTTTGTTTCACAGGGATTCTGTGATTTTGTTTTGAAACCATACACTCCATTAACATATTAACCTTAAAATGTATGTAGTAAACACGAAATATTAACAATTTTTGTTTCTTCTTAAGTAAAATTATTTTCCGGACTGTTAGGCCGTGGTCCTCGTTTTGTAGATCCAAACGTTTCGACTGCAGCTGCAGTAGTCATCTTCAGTGGTCTTCTGTTCCGCTCCTCTGGCGACTAAATGACGACGCAACATTGCATTGTATTGCATTAAATAGAGCCTCAACCAGCATCGGTCACAAAGAATCCAACGGTTTTTAGCTTACAATGTGCCAACTCTATAAGTTTATATAAACGGTACTCCTTGGAGCCGCGAAGACTCTATTAGTAATGTGGTTAACTGACGGAGAACTTGTCAATTGGTGAATCGTTTTTTTACACTGAAGATGGCCTCCAGAGGAGAGGTCGAAACGTCTGTTGATAACAACATGAGTGGGCCACGGGCCAATAGCTAGGAGTTTAATCAGTTTGTTAACATGGACAGAAAAGTTTGAACAAATTTAATATTGCGCCTCGAAAGACGGGATGGTGGCAATAAAAAAAAACTGAAAAAATGTCGATTCCTTTTTTAACCGGTCTAAATCACAATAATCTATTTTGACCGAAGTGTATAACAGAAAAATAATTCTCAATTATTGTCAGCTTTTGAGAAATAAAAGTGTGGAAAAAATTGCATGTAGCTAGAACCCTCTGCACCAACGTCGTTCGTTGAAAACTCCCAAGATTTGTTTGGCTGTGAATCGAGATTTTTTTCGTTTCCTTTCCTCAAGCCTATGTAACTGCTCGTATTTAAGTCGTGGATCATTATAAGCGATTTAGCCGTTTATCAACCATATACGATTTTAAGATCCCGACTTTGCCAAGTAAACAAGGCTGTATAAATGTGATAGTCGAAACTGTAATAGACTTTATTCCCAAGAGTCGCGAGATTGAGATGGAAAACGTTTTTATAACCTTAGTTTGATGAATTGCTTAACGACGACTAGTATCAAATTGGCTGTAATCGTCTGAGACGTTGATATAGGCTACACATAACTATTTTATTTTTATCATGGTATTTCCGTTAATGAAGATTTCTATTTTTCCTTTAATTCTTTGCAAAGGAAATCATATTATGCCCATACTCACACACGCACATACACGCCCGCAGTTCTGTGTGTGTGTGTGTGTGTGTGTGTGTGTGTGTGTGTGTGTGTGTGTGTGTGTGTGTGTGTGTGTGTGTGTGTGTGTGTGTGTGTGTGTGTGTGTGTGTGTGTGTGTGTGAATATAGATAAACAATGTATCAGAACGTTAACAGAAGGAAATTAGAAAAGATATTAAAGAAAACGATTTACAGTAACAATAAAGTAAAATGAAATACATTCAAACATAGAAATTAAAGTGTTTCGCTAATCGGTTATTCGAAGACCCGTCTCCCAAAATTTTTAAATTATTGAAAATCCCAGTCACCCTATTACGTTTTGTTTAAAGTGACAATTGAAGAGCAGAGAATCGGGTGGTAAACGATAAAAATTACAAACATTCGGAGTTGTATTAATGTTTCTTTAGTTTAACATTCGGCTGGGATTTTTTTTAATTTTTGACATTCGACTGACCAAGAATTTTGTAATTTCCTAAACTTAACACTATACTCAGGTGTTAGTTCATTTCTTTTTTTATGTTCTGCCCTAAAGCAGGTCTTCAAATGGTAAAAGTTCTCCAAGCTTTCCTATCGCGTGCCAGTCTTTTCGTTTCTTCGTAACACCCTCTGATTTTAATGCTATCTATTAACTTCATTCTTCCACGCCTTCTCCTTTTTTCTCCTTCTATGACACCCTCTATGCCAGCTGTAAGCAAGCAGTCTCTTCTTAAACAATGACCTAACCAAATCCTTTTCCTATTTTCTATTACCTTCAGGATTCTTCTATCTTCCCATATTCTTCTTAAAACTTCATCATTCCTTACTTTACCAACCCACCTCACTTTTTCCATTGGTCGCCAAACCCCCATCTCAAATGCTTCTAATCTTTTCTCATCCTCTTTCCTCAGAGTCCATGTCTTTGCACCATACATAGTAACGTTCCACACATAGGCCTAACATTTGGCCAACCCTTTTCTTAAATTCTTCTTAATTTTGCCGCACAGCAGTCTTTTCTTCCCATTAAATGCCTCTTTCGCTATAGCAATGCTTGCTCTAATTTCACGAGTACAGGACGTATCTTCACTTATAAAGCTTCCAAGTTATTTAAACAACTGCACCTGTTGTATTTTGTCTTGCCCTATCTTTATGTATTTTAGTAAAAAATTCACTTTAATTTGATATCCACACATAGTCTTTTGCGATTTTTTCACAATTTTGCCTCTTTCATATTTATTCCTACCGCCTCTTTTTTTTGGGGGGGCGGACAATTTAAAAACAATTTTTGGTTTAACTAGACGTTTAACTAGACATTAATCGGGGTGTTTCCGAAATGTGCAGACTCGAGTAACGTTTGCTAGAAGTTACTAGAATCCTATGCCTATTTAAAAACTTTTTTTTCGAAAGCAATCTAAGTGCCAAAAACAAAATTTGTGGAAATTATTAAAAAAACAGTTTAAACATTTTAAAAATCATAATTTTAATTGAAAAAAAAATAATATTGCTCTATATAAATAAATAAATCATGCTTACAAAGTTTTAAAAAAATGTATTAAGAAACAAACAAACAAAAAATTGAAACTAACATATTTTTTCAGAAAGATCTATGTCCGAGTACACATTTCTTTCAAAGTGATCTATATCCGTTCTTGGCTATTCACACAAAGATCGGTAAAAATCGTTATTTTCATCAGACAAAAAGCCCAGCATTCTGGACAAAAAGATCTTTCTTATTGTTTTCTGATATGGGTACTGTAAAAGGTACTGTTCTAGACGCACTGTAATGATGTCTTCGATCTTCACTCCTTTTTTAAGTACATAGCACTTCTCCCAGTCACCTACTTTACTAAAGTTCTTCCTGAATAGCACATAAGCCGGATTATCTTTGCAACTTTTAGCAATGATACCGTTGCAATTTGCAGTTTTTTTTGTAGTTATGTATGTGTCTGAAGCTTTATCAACACCAAAAAAATCTTTCTGACACGTCCACAACTTTAAGTGTTGTAGAAGGCCTAGCAGATCTGATGACTTGTGTTACATGTTCAACAGTTTCAATCTTTGAGCATTTCGGTCTCTTCTCAATAATAGCAAAATCTCTATCAGCTGCGAAAAAGCTATGGCCGGTTAGCAAAAATTTGTGTTCAACACTGTCAAACAAGCCGACGGCGACTAGATGCATATACAAAAATACAAGCATTCTGTTTTTTTAACTGCTTTGCATTTTGTCGATTCAGCAGTCCGTTCCCAGTTTGCTCGGTCTTGTCGCAGTAACAATAGGTTATTATATATGGCTCTTGTGTGTGTGTGTGTGTGTGTGTGTGTGTTATCAGAAGTGACGTGGAGGTAGGTCGTGTTAGAAACAACGCTACACTGTAGTGGAATACTAGAAGCTTTTCAATCTGGATTAAAACCCGTCAGGATATACTTTAACGAGACAAATTATAGCAACCACTTTGGTTTTGAAATTAATTAATATTTCATTATTAAGCTGACGAGAAGCTGTATAAGCTAGTCTGTGTTTCCAACTCATCTTCAAGTGAACTTAAGCCGAGGATATCTGCCTAATTAATATACAATTTTACTATATTTGCGTAAGTGTGAGTGTGTGTGTGTTGGATAAGTTGTTCTACATTAATTGAACTTTTCGATACAACAAGTTTTGTACCAGGCGTTAATAAAAATTTAATATAACATATCCTTGTGTGTCCTCTCCCCTCACCGTCCCTCTCTCTCTCTCTCTCTCTCTCTCTCTCTCTCTCTCTCACTCTTGCTTACTTACTGTCTGCAATTAACAATTTTATCAATTAACAATTAAATACATAGCATGCAGATATATAATTAAATTATTAATTAATAACATATTAAGCGTATATGTAATAATAAATATAATACGTAATAATATATGTAATGACAAATAACTAACTAAAATTGTAAGGGTGTCATCATTGAAGTTACAGCACAAGATTTCAACTAGTTATAAATTACTTACTGCAGTGATAAATCACGCGTTCGTCTAATTGAAGTCTCAAGTCTGATAAAATCAGTACAAGACCTAAATTTGCGAAATGCACCTACAGAAGGAAATTCGCGATATACATAAGGCTGTGAACGAACAATCCAAGTACATATCTTGAAAAACGAATTAAGAATAAAATATTAAGAAGTAATTTGGATTATTACTTTAACACATCATAATTTTACTTCTTAATTTGTACCGTGCGTTTACTATCATAACGTTATAACGTTAGTATAATAAATATTTCAATGTGGAAAAATCCATTTCGAAGCTTGCGACCGAGCAACGAAGTAGTGATCTATGTTATACCTGTTGGATCGAACCCGTGTACTCACGTAAGGGCACTTCGTTTTTATTAAAGCACAAACTAAGCTTAACGTGCAGCGGCGTTCTTGCCTCAGTGTTGCCAACCTTGAATAGAATGATGAAAAATATTAGATGTTTCTACTACGACGACCTCTTTACACACACACCATGTACGTACGTAGGCCTATATATTTATAGAGGATATTTTATCGAGTTATTCTTGCTTATTCAGACGTTTATTTTTGGAATTATTTTATTTTACGATTCCTAGATATTTTCTTTAATCCAAACTTCAACTACCATTTTCATGTTATTTAATTAGTCATCTCTGAGACAGAAAGAAATAAAGAGCGAGAGAGAGAGAGTGAGGAGAGAAAGAGAGAGAGAGAGAAACATACAGACAGACATAGACAGAGACAGAAATTGTGTGGTGGGCAACAAGAGTGGCGTAAATATCTCGAGAGGTTGGTAGTAAAACTACTCAAGTGTAAGTTTTTAATTATGTTTCAAGATGTTTCAAAAACGTAATTTGTTAGGAATTAATTTTTTTTTTAATTTTTAACAGCTATGTAACCAATAGAAAAATCTATTAATAATAAGAATTAATGTTGAAACTCAGTTTTATGATTGATCATTGCACTTGAAATCATTGAATTTCAGTTTTCCGTAAATCCACATGAATGGTATTGTAATGATAAATATTTTTGTATTCCATATTAACTATTATTTCTTTGTGTGTATGTTAATCATTGGTTTATTATTATTCTAAAAGTAACTGTATGATACACAATTTTGAATATATTTAGCTGTAAGGTGGATTTAGGACAACCTATGTTTCTTAATTATGTAACGATTTATATAACTGTTCATGAAAATATTTTTGTTTACTCCAAAAGGATACTTTCTCATTTATTCTAGTAATGAGAATAGTAAACATGTACGGTATAAAAGCTGATAGAATGTACTGTAAATTCATCAGTTCTAACGAACTGCCTTAGCGAATTGTTTAACAAATAGTTGTCGTAGAGTAAGATAGAGAGTTAGTCTTGAATATTGTTTTCTTGTTTATATAAATAACTATTGTATCAGCTGTTATAATTAATTGTACTAAGTCTCTTTTGTTTATAATTAAGCACTATAAATGTTATCTAATTTCAATAATATATTCAGAGTATTTTTAACTTCTTAGTTCGTTATTTGGGCAACATTGCACATTTAATCAGATTGCTTTCCTTAGCCACTCGAGAGAAGTAATCGCGTTTCTTATACCCAGGTGTAACAGTGGACTTGGGTAGATTTACCACTAAACCCACGATCTGTTCTAATTTAAATACAAAATTATGTTGAGACTTTACCATTTAGTAAGATTCCGGCGCGCGCGAAACTAACCGGAGACTGTTCAACAAACGGCCCTTGAGAGACATCTATTTCACTGGTACAAGCGTTCCTCATCGTTGTTACTCAACGAAAACAATTTGTAATTCTTTCTCTACGTTAATCGTCTCACACGCGTTTGCTCAAGCTTACTCACAAGTCCTTACATCTAGAAGCTTTTTTTGTAGATGAACTTCTTTACACACGCACAGATCGTCGTGTTGTACAGCGAAGACAGAATAACTGACACCAACGAAGTCAGTAATTACAAACTCTAATTAGAAGCAAACAACAGTCAAAAATCAACAAAAAAGTTCTTATACAATAATTCAGGTCAACTATGTCCAACACTCAACAATAAATGTCACCTTATTACAGTTTCACACTAATTAACACAATTACCAAATTCCACTAACCCCAACAGTTACTTCGAACCGCACTTGTAATATCGTCAGGTTGAACTGAACTCCAGGCCGTTTCGAAATTCAGTGTTTATACATCCGCCGCCTTCCATTGTAGTGAGACGGTAGCCTGGACGCCGGCAGAACAGTCGTGTAACGTCTGGAAGGTGCATCTCGAATGATGTAGAGAGCTACTTAATTCTGCCGCGCTTTGAGTGGATTCTTGCACGCAGCGTGCCAAGATTCACGGAAGCGCTTTTGTGGTTTTTAGCTCAACTTATCAATACATTCAATACGATTTTTTAAAAGTTCATTTGTAAAAACGAATACAAACGAAAGAGAAGAAGAAAAGTATAAATT